>CM031238.1:699352550-699601200 GCA_018340775.1 Taxus wallichiana var. yunnanensis | reverse complement strand
GTGACCACCATCGGTTATAGATAACTTGGCATTGGTTCGCTTTGATCAAAACCAAGAAAAACAGCCTTTTCCTACCCAAGATTTCACTGAAACAATTTAATTGGTACTCTCGGCATTTTGTGTTAATTCATATTAGAAGTGAACCGACTCACCTTCGAAAGGAAGTTTCATACTTCACTAGCTTCCAAGTGCGAGTTCCTCATTTATTATCTAATCAAAATCTTGCGGGTCTTGTGTTCTTATTTCACGTGAGTAGTCCTTCCAAGACAAAAAGGAGTTCTTCAGCGGTCAGGCCCCGATCTTTCTCTACGTACGCGCACATCATCTCGACATTCTACGTGTATTCCTCCTAACCCTAACCTTATCTGCTTCTATAAGAACGAAGCATTTCCGAGTGAAACATTTTTGGCACTTCCACTGAGTGGGACCTATTTTGGGTTTTCTTTATTTCTTGCTTGCTTTTATTATAGGGAGCATACTTGCTGTTTTCTTCTTCTAAGAGATATTCACTGTGGTATTTTATTATTCCGGTAAAAGAACTTGCTTTGTTTTTACATCTTGCATTAGTAAAAGTCATCTCTTTTTCTTCATCGAATATCACTTTCGATTTGGGTTTTAAAACACATGCATTACATTCCTGCCTACTGTTGCTTTTTCAATTCTAGTGAACATAGATTAAGTAATGTGTCGTACACGTGGGGTGATATCCACGGTATTGACAGAAATTAACCTTAGTTTCACTGCACAACATATATATCAATCACTTCACAATTAACACAACATCTCAAACATCCCCCTTTTCATCGCGGTATTCCTCCGCCTCGATCGAGGTAACCTTATAAGCCAAAACAAACTTGATATTTCCCTAAGTCTTGTTGTTTAGGATTCACATCATTCTACGTCTAAAGGCATAAGCCCACATAATTAAAATTAACCTAAGGTTAATCTCTTGCATTTGCGTGTGCTCTTTGCTTGTTTTCAAATCTGTTTTCTCTGTCATACTTTGTCTTCTCGTGATCAATAAGTTGTTAAATTACTCAACGTTGCTAAAAATCAAATTAGCAACCCCTTTGTATCTTCTTATTCTAGATTTTTGACACGGCATCAGTTAAGGGACCACGTCGCTTTCCCTGTGACCGACACGATTCTGAAACCGATATCTCCGACATTCTTCGTCTCTCTCACTTCTGACGAACCAAAGAACTTGCCAAATTCACCATTCTAAGGTTGTTTTTGTCCTTGATAGATTGAAACTTTCCGTGTGTTCACGGGTCTATGGTTGTCATCACTCGGAAGCAAGCCGCCGCCATGGTTTCACACGCTTGCTCTGTTTTTTGCGAATCACCCCCTTCACATTCTATAGGAAACCCTACGGACCACGGTGAGATCCCCAAATTCTGTAGGAGACAAGGACTTTGCCAAATTCTACGGATGCTAATCCAGTGCCACTGCACAATACTATTTGTCTCATACCCCGACGTGCGCTTTGATGGTCACTCCTTATGGGCATGCCTATTAGTATAGCTGCTCATTTAGCTCCTACTCCTCGATAACAATACCTTACTTCTGCATCGCTAGCCCCGTCTCCCAATCCGGCGGTGTGAGAGGTTCATACGACCCGATTAGCTTTCCTTTTGTTAATCTTGGACCCCACGTATCATACCACCAACCGCCCTATCTCGTCTCTCTTCGAGACCACTCCATTCATGACTTACTCTGCCACCTATTCAAACGAGGCTTTCCTTCTCAAGCTCCGCCTACCTTTTCATTCCCATACACGTATCCAAGAACTCCTCAACACCTTATATATGGGACATCCCTATTCCGTGGCACCATCACCTCATCCAACCACGATTTCATCAAGCAAATGATGGACAAAATGCAAACTCCGAGGCTTCCGTTTCAGAAGTCGTAGCGCATTACTGACATACGAAAAGCAAGTTTGTTGGGAGCCCATTCACCCTTCTGTCCCCTTCATTCATATCCTTCTCAATGGGAGTTGCCAAAGCTTACTCGTTTTAACAAGAAAGAGGATCCTCAACAACACTTGCGATCATTTAGACATGCTTGTTATTTGATTGCCCATGATGATGCCTTATACTCCGCACCTTTCCCATGTCCTTATCGGGACTGCGCTTGGGTGGGCATGTAGTGCTTTAACCCAGCACTCAATCTTTTCTTTTAACCAACTAGCCCAATCTTTCTTGGATCATTTCTCCATTAACATTGCCAAGAAAGTATCTATCATCGACCTCTATGCCATCCGACAATTCAAGACGAATCTATCGCAGATTTCGTTGACGATGGCGGGGCCTTATCTGACCAACTTACGTATGCCTTGCCTCAAACCGAACTTATCGAACTCTTTACGCTGGCATGCGCTAAGCACATCTCCCCTACCCTCCAAATTCAAACTTTCAGTACATTCGATTTGAGGTTTTACTATGGCTCGAAAATTAGAAATTCGAGCCTTGTGAGGAGAGAAATGCATGGCCATTTGCGCAACAAGAACTCCACTTCTCCGAACTCCTGATTCTACCAATAAACCAAATACCACCACTCCTCACGCGTCAACCTCTTCTAAATCAAAAGGAGCTGTCCACGCGGTGATGGTCAAATCCCAACCACCGTCCAATACTCCACCAAAAACCACCTATAAATACAAAGCTGAGCCCACCAATTACACTCCCTTGGGAGAAACTTATGGCATCATCCTAGAGAAATTGCTCAAAGCTGGGGCTATCACCTTGCCCCCTGTTAAACCTCACTCTGGGTTTGACTCCACCCGCGCAATACCTTCCTGGTACAAAGAAAATGACTTTTGTAACTTTCACCGCGTAAAAGGACATAGTCATGAAACTTCGCAAGATGTTGAAAAACATAGTGCAGAAATGGTTGATGCGGGCAATATATCACTCGATAATCCTAACGCCCTCGCTAACCAAATCTGAAAATTTTCAACAAGCCATTCCCGAATCACTCGTCCAAGAACAACGTAAACCAAGATATCTTAGCCGAGGAGAGTGTTCATGAGATCCATGCGCATATTTGATACCCGACCAAAAGCCTCTATCGAGAAAATTTTGAATCAAGCCTCTTCACTATCATAGAGCCCGAACCTCCTTTACCACCATCAAGCCAAAGCAAAATCATTCCTTTACCCATAGAAGAGTTAGCTGCCCAGGCTTCCCTTCCCATTAATGAGTCTTCTTACACCACATCCCTACAAGACTGCGAGCGGATGTTGTCCTTAATCTATCCATTTCCCGACGTCTCCTTACTACCACTCTTCCGCACAAGAGGAGGGTACGCCACTCCTTTTGACATCCTTAGATGAGAAATCTCTCGCACCGACATCATTAAATTCTTTAGTCATGACAGGACTTCTCCAACATGCCCCACGCCTATTAGTCCCTCATCACCTAAATCTTTCAACAACCCAGTCGACCTCTTAAGCATCTCATCGATACAAAGTGCCTCATCCGCCTCCCGTGCCACACCCGCAATGGATTGGAATTACAACTCACTTTTCTCCGTACTCAAAATTACAAATTACACTGGAGACTGCTCATTCCACGTAAGATAGACAGGCCCTATGGGAACGTTTGAGTACTCCTGCTTTACTCAAATGCAATGACCGATCCCGATGTCTCCACCATCTACCCGGAAGTGCTTGCGAAGCTTAAAATGCCCTGTTCTCGCCTTCACCCCCCTCACCTCTACCAAATTCCCCGTCCACTTCTATCAACTTAACCAGATCTTCCCCTACGCTTGGGACCTCACCAATGCCCAGTCTGACACACCCGCCTAAGCGACTCGATTTATCCCAAAATAAACCCGCCCCGCCACCTAGGAGACAAACGCAATCCGGGCCTCTATCAAAACCCTCATCTTCACACCCACCTTCCATATTGGGACCTCATCCCTCCACCTTACATCAATATATCATACCTCCTTTGTTTTTCAAAAACGACCTACACCTTTACACCTATACAGTAGATCAAAGGGTATCACAACATCGTTACTTCCCGCATATCCGGTCCACCTATCAACCCTAAACCAATCCCATCATCAAGGGATTTATTTTCTGCCACTCCCCTTTCTCCGTGGTTGTTTCCGCTACCATGCCATCTCGTAGCCTCATCATCTAACCAAATTCCGAACGTAACTTCTGGTGTCCAAGAAACCACGTTTAGTGAAAAACATGTCAAGCACCCTCGACTAAACCACCACCCATACGAACTAAACACGCCAAACATTACCACAACCACACAATCAATACCTCATCTTCTTCTGATTTTGACCCACTCAAAGGATCCTACGCCAAAATCCTTGCTATGTTGGTGGAGAATGCGACCATCTCCTTACCCCCACTTAGACCTTATGACCCGCCTAAGCCCCGACCGTGGATTATGATGAGTATAAAATCTGCGCCTATCACCGCACACTGGACATGATGTAGAAGGATGCAAAGCTCTAAAACCATCCTTCGCCAAATCACCTCTTCCGGATCGAAAGATTAAGAAAAACAACTTACGAAGGAGAGACCTCTAGCGTCAATTCCCTCTACTATACCATCCATCGTCCCCGCCTCACCAAGATCGATCATTATTACAACCCCACCTCTTCAAGACCATGAATTATCCCAACCATCTTCTTTCATCTCAGGGTCTCACGAGATTAATATGATTAGTGTCGCTTTACTCGAGGACGAAAAAAACAATGGGAAAGCTTAAAGAAAACACACCTGCGGCATCTCTTTCTCCTTCAACCACCCCGATTACACCACCACCTAAAGTGGTTATTCGTGGACCCACCTATCCCATCTCTAATGGAGTTGCCCACCGAACCATGATCAAACAGCTTCATCAATCGCCCGTAAAAATGACACTATATGATCTCATTCGCACTCGAATCTCATCGACAAGCTCTCGTTGAGATCCTTCAAGGGATAGAGGTTTTACCCAACGAAACCCTGCCTGTTACCTCCATTCTAACACCCAATCACGTTGCCTCTCTCACCAAACAATCCATCTCCCCCACCACTTCTGTCTCAAAACAACAAGCCGCTGCGGTTAGTTTTCGGAAGATGAAATTATCGACTTTGTACTGAAGACCCCGACCCCGCCCTTTTCATTTCGCTACGTTCGAGACATCCGAGTACGTCGGGTTATGATTGACGGGGCGCTAACTCTAAACATCATCTCTTCAAAAGCCTTCCAACAAATGAACATCCCTTCTAGTTGCATGTGTGCCAACCCCATCATGTTGCGGTCATTCAATGATGCTATTACTTCTACCTTAGGCACCGTGATCCTCAACATTCGCGTAGGCCCACGTACTTTGCCCGAACTCTTCTATGTCCTTGAAGGAGAGTTCCAATATAATATATTGCTAGGTCGTCCTTGGATCCAAGCCATGGGATGCGCCTCAACATTACATCGATGTATAAAATTTGAGTACGAGGGGAAGTCCTACACTGTAAAAGCTGATCCTCCCCCCTTCAAAACTTGCAATATGTTATACCGCCCAAACGATGTGCTTATACCAATTAAGACACCCATACATTCAACCCAACCATCCTCTTCCAATATACCTCAACCGTCCACCTCAACTGCACCTACAACCGATGAAACCACCAGCCAGACAAACCACTTTCTTCCCAGTGACTAACATACCAACCTCCGACCCTTAGTAGACATTTTTCATCGCCTTACGCTGGGGGAGTATCGCCTATATAACGTTAGTTCTTTCCCTACCCCGCAGGAGTACGGACAATTACATGCACACCCCACCTACGCAGCCTGTCGCGTGGGGGAGATAATCTCTTACGGACCACCCCATTGTCGCACTAACCTAACATATGGGGTGTTGACGACCATCCTCCATTACCCCGAACCTCCTCTTGGTGTGGTTCCCTTCCAATCCGATTTTCAATACTTGACAAATCGTCGTTTCGCCCTCACCTTCTTGACTCGCTGTGCGTGGAAAGGCTTTGGTTTTGGCCTTTACGAACAAGGCCGACATACTCTCATCCCCATCACCACACGCAAACATAATGATCGCAGTGGTCTTGGTTTTTCCGAAACACCTACGCAGGAGACACCTCCCGTCACCGTATCCGGAAGAAGAGGACGCCGCCCTACCAACCATCATCACCCACTTTGCCATCATCTCCCACAGAATCGATGGACCCTGAATCTATCCCTCCTAACTTTTTTTTTTTCATAAATGCTATCTTCATAGGTCCTCTCACTTATCAACGCGATAATGAGGACCCATCTTCTCTTCCCCTTCTGTATCCAGACATGATCGAAGAGGATTCGCCTTTGATTAATGTTGTTGAATGCCAGGATGACGACTCCATCCTCACTTACCTAGCGCGATGATTCTTATATTCAACGTGCCTTACCATCTCGAAACTCAAACCATGCCGAACGCAATCTACTATAGAAATCAACATCCACACGGAGAAGATCCTCACATAGTGAAGATCGGACAATCACTTGACACATCGAACGAGCCGCTTTTACCACCTTTCTCCGTGCTCACAACCAAGCTTTCGCATGGTCTTACGCTGACATGCCAGAATTGATCCTACCATCGCTGTCCATAACATCACTCTAAACCCCGATTCCAAACTACAAGTCAAGTAGAAATTGAGAAAAATGCATCCACGCATTGCTCTCTTGGTCAAAGAGGAGCTCCAACGACTCCTTTCTGCTTCTTCTTCATTCTCGCTTCTATGACTATCCTCAATGGATTTCTAACATCGCACTGTCACGAAAGCGACGGGGACTTCGGATATGCATGATTTCCGGATCTTAACCTCGCTTGCCCTAAGGATGACTTCCCCCTCCCAAGTATTGATCAACTTGTTGATCTCACTTTCATGAGTCATGAAATGCTTTCTCTCATGGATGGCTTTTCGTGTTACAACCAAATTTTGGTTCCCCTAACGATCAACACAAAGCGCCTTCATAACTCCTTGGGAACTTTCATTTGTTACGTGTAATGCCGTTTGGCCTTAAGAATGCTGGTGCGACCTATCAAGGCTATGACCTACATTTTCCATGACATTATGCACACTATCCTCGAAGATTACGTTGATGATCTTCTTGGCAAGTCTAAACATCACGGTGAACATCTCGATGTTTTAACCATTATTTTTGATCACCTTTATTACAATATTCTCGTCTGCCTTCAACCAAAGAAATGTGTCTTTGGTGTCCTTTCGGGAAACTTCTGGGGCTTTATCGTCTCTTTACGTGGCATTGAGGTCGATCCATCTAAAGTAAAAGCTATCCTAGAAATGCCCCCACCCAAAAACCTTAAACAATTGCGTAGTTTGCAGGGTAAACTTCAATCCATCCGGCGTTTCATTTCCCAACTCTCGGACCGATGTCACCCTTTTCATCACCTTCTAAAAAAGGACGTTGCCTTTCAATGGAGTGAGGAGTGTCATCAAGCCTTCGAAGCTCTCAAAACATATCTCTTGCAGCCACCTGTGCTTATCCCACCCGGAGACGTGACCGTCCTTTCTACCTTTATCTTTCCGCCACCGACCATGCATATAGGAGCTATGCTCGCCCATCGAGACACCGCACGCCGAGAGCGGGCCGTTTACTATATAAGTCGTACCCTCGTGGATTACGAGACTAGGTATACACATGTAGAAAAATTGTGCCTGGCCCTATCATTCGTCGCCACCAAACTCCGACATTACCTCCTGAATCACAAAACTTTCGTCATCACCAACACAGACCCCATTCATTATATGTACGCCAAACCACACCTAAACCAACGCATCGCTCGATGGCTCATGCTCCTCGCCGACCTCGACCTTGAGTTTATACAACAGAAATCAATCAAAGGACAAACTCTTGCAGATCAACTTGCGGAGGCCCCTCTACCTGGGGAACAATTTACCAATTTTACCTTCCCCGACGAACTCATCGCCACTCTTTCGCTCGGAGAAGTGTCGTATCAAATGACCCTCTTCTTCGATGGATCTAAGTGCCAGCGCGGCGGAGGAGCCGGCATTGTTCTCATCCCTCTTGACGCTGAACCTATGCCTCTTTCATTCCGACTTGATTTCCCTTGCACTAATAATACAGCGGAATACGAGGCCCTTGTTCTAGGTCTCCAAGTTGCGTTACACTTAGGTATCAAATCCATCAACATTTTTGGCGACTCTCAATTGGTAGTCAATCAAGTTACGGGCATCTACCAATGTAAAAACGAGGAACTTCAGAAGTACAAACACCATGTGGATTCACTTCTAGCTTTATTTACCCACTATTCTATACAAACCATTCCCCGCTCCACTAACAAATTTGCGGATACTATGGCTTGCTTAGCCTCGCAAATTCCCGCCTTGCGCCAATGACTCGAATTATTCGCGTGGTCCAACAACTTTTTGCCCCATCTATTCAACCATTAGTTTGTATGATAAATACGTATCTACTAATTCACAGGATACCTGGTACCACCAATTTCATGACTACCTTACAATCTCTGTCCTCCCACCTGATCTTACTAGTAACGGAAAACGTGCTTTTCTTAAAAGTGTTTCGCGTTATGTTGTCATGGGGGGACTCCTCTATAAACGTGGCTTTGATGGTATCCTCCTTCGCTGTCTAACTGGCATGGAGGCCACTCATACCATCCAACAGGTCCATGACGGTATTTGTGGTGGACATTTTAGCGGCCTTGCCGTGGCTAAACGAATCCTTCGCCTAGGTTATTATTGGCCTTCTCTCAATAACGACTGCTACGAATATGTTAAGCGCTGTGTCATGTGTCAACAACATGCCAATCTTCAACATACTCCTAGCCACCCGCTACAAGTCGCTCGTGATCTTTGGCCTTTCTCACAATGGGGTTTAGACCTTATTGGTGAGATTCACCCGACCTCTTCACAACGTCACCGTTGGATAATCACAGCGACCGAATATTACACAAAATGGGTGGAGGCCATCCCACTCATTTCAATCAAAAAAGAAAAAATTGTCGAATTCATTAACCATCACATTATGCAATCGTTTTGGTATTCCTCATCGCCTAATAACAGATAATGGTAAATCTTTCAAAAACAAGTTGTTACAAAACCTTTGTGACAACTTTGGTATCAAACTTAGTTTCTCATCGCCTTACTATCCGCAGGCCAATGGTCAGGCTGAATCTTCTAATAAAACTCTAACCAAAATCCTCATGAAAGTCGTCAATGAATCTGGAAGAAATTGGCACGATCACATTCCCTTTGCCCTTTGGGCTTATCGTACTAGCATTCGTACTTCCACTAATGCCACACCTTTTTCATTGGTATATGGTACCGAGGCTGTTTTGCCTCTCGAAATACAAATACCCTCCCTTAGAATATCTCTTCAAGATATTCTCACCAACGATGATTTCCGCCAAGAGCGGTTAGCCCAATTAGAGCTTCTTGACGAACGACGTCTTACAGCTCTCGATCACCTCCAAATCTATCAACAACGCATCAAGCGTGCTTATGATAAGCGACTTCATGAGCGTACCTTTAAGGTTGGTGATCTTGTCCTCAAAGAGAATCAACATGTAACCAAACTAGAAAAGAGCAAACGTGGAAAATTTGCTCCCAATTGGATTGGGCCTTATATAATCACTCACACCTATGGATCAGGCACTTATCGTTTAGCTTCGCTTAATGGTAAACCTGAGCCTGAACCCCTTAATGCCTTGCATCTTCGACCATTCTACTGTTGAATCTAGTGTTACATCACTCCTTATCTACCTACTGCTCGTCCCTTGAGCTCATTTACCGCTACATACACTTTGTTTTCTATATCTCCGAATAAAATCAAAATCACTTCGCACCTCCCCTTGATAATGCCTTCCCCTTTTTTAGTCTAGTCCATGACTTTAAAGTATTAAAATAAGCCGTATTCTTATGGGATTTTCTTGAGTCAAACTTCCTACTAAACTAGATGCTTCACGCCAAAAGAACATCTAGTTATCTAAAATTAAATATAGACTGCTCCCTCGAAGGACAGGTTATATGCCAAACTAAACTATTATTCTGCTATATAAATATTTGCTCCTCAAGGACAGCTATGCACTAAAATCATCTCTGCTCTACTATAAATAGATCATTTGCTCCCCGAAGGACAGCTATACACAGTCAGCCTTTATCCGAAGCTTCTCGCATTGATCAGCTTCGTGAAGACCTCAAGAATAATACAATCAATATCCCTTATAGACTTCCCGCATCGATCAGTCTACATTTAATAAAATACAAGCCTCCTTCAAAAGAACTCTTTGGGTCATGGACTTGTCTATTTAGGGTAGGTTCTCTTTCGTTGTAACAAGTTCTTTGTACCTCAGCTATATCATCCACATCACCTCACCATTTGTTCAACTCAAGGGACGTCACGTACACGATATATTGTGATCATACAACTCTTTTCAACTATGGACTTCTTGTACATACACGGCACTTAGAGCTTCGTGCTCGTTCTACGTTGTGTGGTTTGTTTAGCTCTTTTCGCCTACGGAGCACTCTTTCCGCTTTGCCTCGCATCTAGAATTGTGTGTTGATCTTCATCAGGACACTATTCCCTACTACTTGGGTATGCTAACCTTTGCTTTACCTATACCTACACCAACAATATTATCCTACCTACACCAACAACATTATCCTATCAAAGCACCAACAACATTACCCTACCAACATCAAATTTTTACCAAACGAAAATTGCCTAAACCATACCAAATTGCCTAAATTCACCCCTCCCGATCCTACAAGGAGAACTACATCGGTCCGAGGCCCTTCCTTGCTTTGTGCAATGGGCTATGTAGGCAGCACTTCGGAGACATGGGGTCTCCCAAGGTTAGCTCGACCATCCCCTACCATAACCTATCTTGTATGGTGAATATGAATATTTTTGTGTATTTTTATTTTTTCACATTTCTCTTTATCCTTTTTTCGAAACACCGAAAATCAAAACACCGACAATCTTATTATTATCATAACTCAAATCAACATACATATTCAGTTTTATTTAGATGTTAAACAAATACATCTTCTCTATCATCGACACGCAGGTCGGCATCCTTATTCTTATACCTCGCTAACATATACTCAGACCATCACAACTCATCCCGAACTAGGTGATGATCGTGATCGTCGACCCCTCTCGCCGGGCCTCTCTGTCCTCAAAGGTACCGCGGCTATTGGTACCGCCCCACCGATCCGCTAATCTCTCTGTGTAACATATGAATACGCCCTCTCGCATGGAGAACTCCAGCCTCACAGTCTCGCGCCCGTGACTCCATGCAACCACTAACAATCCTTTTGTCTCATTCACCTGCGTTTGGAGCTGCTGAACCAAACGCTGCAGACGATCCCTCTCTGTTGTGATCACCACTATGTCAGGGCGCCGCGTACACCTCGCAGTTCTGTTACCCACCATAATCTATAGGCCTCTGTCATTCCTACATCCATTACCCTGCGATCGGCTGCTATCTCCTCAGGCCCTTCTGGAGGTGTTGGCCGGGGTGGTGAGAATGCTGCCTCGGCATCGATCCTCATATATGGTCTATAAGCCTGTGGTATGTCCTGCACATATCCAAATTGTCGCCGCACGCGATCTATAGGAATCCTCTCATATTCACCTGGCCTGTGCCCCGCGATCCACCTCAATCGCTCTACACCTCTCAACTCCTCAGCTATGATTTTGGTTACCACCGTCCACCTAAGGCCTCAACCTACCATTTAGCTCCGACCCAAGGCCTCGCCCACTTATTTGGCCCGACCCAAGGCCTCGCCCCACTTATTTGGCCCGACCCAAGGCCTCAACCTACCTATTTGGCCCGGACCAGGCCTCGCCCACTTATTTGGCCGACCCAAGGCCTCGCCTACCATTTGGTCCGACCCAAGGCCTCAACCTACCTAATTGGCCCGACCAAGGCCTCGCCTACCAATTGGCCCGACCAGGCCTCAACCTACTTATTTGGCCCGACCCAAGGCCTCGCCTACCAATTGGCCCGACCCAAGGCCTCAACCTACCTAATTGGCCCGACCCAAGGCCTCGCCCTACCAATTGGCCCGACCCAAGGCCTCAACCTACCTATTTGGCCCGACCCAAGGCCTCGCCCTACCAATTGGCCCGACCCAAGGCCTCAACCTACCTAATTGGCCCGACCCAAGGCCTCGCCCTACCAGTTGGCCCGACCCAAGGCCTCAACCTACCTATTGGCCCGACTCCAAGGCCTCGCCCTACCAATTGGCCCGACCCGAGGCCTCAACCTACCTATTTGGCCCGACCCAAGGCCTCGCCCCACTTATTTGGCTCGACCCAAGGCCTCGCCCCTACCAATGTGGCCCGACCCAAGGCCTCAACCTACTTGGTGGCTCCGACCCAAGGCCTCGCCCTACTAATTGGCCCGACCCAAGGCCTCAACCCACTTATTTGGGCTGACCCATGGCCACCACCCAACAACTTGGCCCGACCCAAGGCCGCATCACTTCCATACTATACCCACAATCACCGTTTTATTTTATCCATCCATCCTGTACCTTGTGTTTCATCGAGCTCACTTGTTCGTGTTTTAGCATGATTAGGGTCCTTGACTTGATCTCGTCGACCAACTTTGCCTGAGACCTCCAGACCGTGGACGTTTATCTCAACCAAACCAACCATTTCGTCTTGCCGAACATGCCTAAACGTTCTGTACCTTACCCGTTATATACCCCTGGAGCTACTTCCTATGCCTTGGATACGGGATTATATCACCCTTGTTTGGATAAACTATTGACCTTTGCCTATACATTGCTGGTTTGCTAGTCAAATCATGTACCCTAGTCATATCATTGCATTTCAACATGCGTCTCGCTTTGGACCTACGCACCACCTTACCATCCTCTCTACAACATTTACCTTTATCAACCCTATCCCCGATTTCTCGTTCGCTCAACTGTGCTAGATTTGAGGGGGATTACCTATATCCTTAACATGAGAAACCACTTCATATTATTGTCGCGCAGCTTTACGAACAAGTTACACGACAATAAGGGGCTAATGTAGACACCAAAATTGTGTCTTACGACCCCTTGTGACCCGCATCTCATTTCGCAACCTAACCTCATTACCTAAACCTTACACAAGTATTTATTAATTGCCTTGTAATTGATAAATCTACACCACCTTACCTACCACCTCACTTTGCCACTTCATCATGACCCTAGCCCTAACCCTAAAACTAACCTAATTAGGACCCATGACTTGGTCTAACAGACTCACATCCATAACTAATGCCTCCTTACTCGCACACCCAAAGCCGACATTCTAGCCACCGACCAAGCCCGCAACCGATCTCTCGGGAGAAAAGCAGGGAAGGTGGGCTATTTTACTAAAAATAGCCTACTTTTTCCTAACCGATGCGGTTCTACTCGGCCCGTCGGTTCACGCAACCGCCATCGGTTCCCTGTAAATGGGCTTCCCAAACCAAAACAACGGATCGAATTTCATTTTGGAGATCGGTCGAAGGATTTTGAATCAAAGGAGAGTCCAAAGCGATTAGCGAGTCCGAACTTCACTTGACCAAGCAGAGACGCAGTGAAGAAACCGAGAAGAGTTGGCAGCCAAAGGAGATCAACTTGCATCTTCATCGAAAAAAACCGATAAGTTATATCTTGCATGTCCTCCATTATAACATTTCTTGTGCTTTTGGAATTGTAATCTTCCCAAATCCGTTCACGAACCCATTATCTAACGTACCATTGCCTCTAACCATCATTCCTTAGCTTCTAACCATCCCATTTCTCAATACTATCCAAAAACCAGCCATTACAAATACCACAACCAGCCCAGAAAATCCTAGAACCAACCGGTATCGGTTATCAGTGACCGCCATCGGTTATAGATAACCGGCATCGGTTCCTTTGATCAAAACCAAGAAAAACAGCCTTTTCCCTACCCAGTTCCACGAAACAATTTAATTGGTACTCTACAGTATTTTGTGTTAATTCATATTAGCAGGGGAACTGACCACCTTCGAAAGGAAGTTTCATACTTCCTGGGCCCAAGGCAGTTCCCTCATTTATTATCTAATCAAAATCTTGTGGTCTTGTGTTCTTATTTGCAGGTAGTCCTTCCAAGACAAAAAGGAGTTCTTCGCAGTCAGCCTGATCTTTCTCTACGGTACGCGCACATCATCTCGACATTCTACAGGTATTCCTCCTAACCCTAACCTTATCTCTGTTTCTATAAGGAACGAAGCATTTCGAGTGAAACAACACCTATCATGTTTTTCAAATAATTCTTCCATACTTACTAATCCTTTGGGTATCTTGTTACCTTTTAAATTAATACAACCATCCTTATTAGACTCAAAAGAGTTTGTGAGAATCGAATCAGAAATGAGGCACCACAAAGTAGTTGCACTCCAATGGAATCATGAAATATCCAGGTTATAGTAAGGAAAAAAGATCGAGTAATGAAAGAACTTGCTCGTGAGCTTGCATAGAGGAAAGACAACGAGTGTCTTGGCATGCTCATAAATGAATAGAAAAGGGGTACATATGGGGTCTTTGGGTAACCCTAGTGCATGACACATATGAAACCCTAAACCTAACCCATGTGAGATGAACCTCCAACATGAGAGGAGGAAACATAGGATAACTCACACTAACACCCCCCTTCATCGAAGCTAGGGTAGCGGCTGTGATGAGTCAGACGGAAGAGAAAGACACTCCTAAACAACTAAGAAAGATGTGCCAATGGGGCCGCCAACTAAATGATTGATAAGGTGCCCATATATAAACACAATCTTCCTAGAAGAAGAAGAAGAAAAGAAGGAATAAATAGTCCTAAGAATATGGGCAGCTATAGAAGACCTCACCCCGAAGAAGAGACCGTAAGTGAAGAAACTTCATCTCGGTGAAAGGCTTGGTGAATAAGTCTGCATAACGACCGATCAGCTATCTGAATTTTCTTGAATGTCGATGATACCATCATGAATAAGCTCCCGTATGAAGTGCATATGGATCTCGGTGTGCTTCATCCGCTGATGTTGAATGAGATTTCTATAAATAGAGATAGTGCTTGTGTTATCATAGTAGATAATGGTAGGCCACCAAAAGTGGATGCCAAAATCTGTCAGAATACCCTATAGCCAAATAGCTTCTATGGCAGCGATAACTACTTCTCTATATTCGCCTCTATAGATGATATCGAAATTGCATTCTACTTTTTGCTATACCAACTAATAGGACCTGAACCTAGAGAGAAACTGTAGCTAGAAGTAGATTTCTTATGCTCTAAGTCACCGGCCCAATCAGAATATGTGAATCCAATCAAGTCAATATCAACCCCTCCATGATAGTGTATGCCATCAACATAAGTGCCATGAACATAATGAAGGATCCATGTAGATTATTTCCAATGCAGCTCGGTGGCTCTGCGCATGAATGCGGACATGATCCCAATAGCATATGATAAATCTAGTCGAGTGTGAGTAAAGTAGATCAAGCTCCCAACTAACTGTCGGTAAAGAGTACCATCAACCAAAGGAGTAGAGAAATTTGAAACCAACTTAACCCTAGAAAGAAAAGGAGTAGTAGAAGACTTGCAATCAAACATCGAAACCAAGCTAGCAAATCAAGAGCATACTTAGGTTGCGAAATCAAGATTCTGAGTTAGATTGTGAAACACGGATCCCAAAGGAAGTAATGAAGCGGACCTAAGTCAGTCATGAAAAACTTGTTAGCTAAGGTGATCTTCAAAAAATCAATAATAGAGGAAGAGCTTCTGTGATCAACAAGTCATCAACATATAGAACAAGAATGAGTATGGAGTCATCTTGCCATAGAATATAAACATTTGGATCAGAGTGACACCTAGTAAACCCTGATGTAAGTAAGAAGGAGTCCATCTTAGCATACCAAGCCCGAGGGGCTTGATTAAGGCCATAAAGAAACTTCTTTATCTTACAAACGAGGATGAATCTTGGACATAACTCGGAGGTTTTTCCATATAGATCTCTTCCTCTACATCACCATGAAGGAAGGAACTCTTAACATCCATTTGATGGACTTTCCATCATTTTTACAATAATGTAGTAATGGCTAGGTCAATCGAAAAGAAGTCATCTTCACAAGCTGGAAGAAAGGTTTATGTATAATCAACCCCGACTATCCTGGGAGAAACCCTTAGCTACTAATCACGCTTTAAACTTTTTGACGTCTCCATCTAATCCATACTTTGTTAGAAACACCCACTTACACCGAACGATTTTTCTTCCTTTCGGAAGAGTGGTGAGATCCCAAGTATTGTTCTTCATGAGAGAGGAATACTCCTCATCCATGGTAGAATCCCACTCAGGAATACCAGAAGCCTCCCGGAAAGACTGTGGATCGAAGCTAGAGGCAAAGAAAGAGTGGGGTCTAATGAAACTTGAGTGAGTACGTCTCATATTCGAAGTATCTCCAACTAAATCTCTAGCACTTTACAAAGTTTTCCTGGCCCAAAGGGGACCAGGAGGATCAAGCTTAGAGTCGGAAGATTCTTCACTTGAGTGAGAAGGGACATAGTCCTCATCATCACTACTGTTAGAATTAGAAGACTCAAAGATCTGATGGTTGGGAGGATCCGGAAGAGGAGCACACTCAACAGTATCATCATCTGATGAGTCAGAATCCGAATCAGTGAGTTGAAGAACCTCTATAGGTGGAGAAGTAGAAGTCGAAGAAGACTCATCAAACTTAACACTTCTCTCAATATATAGCTCATGAGAATTAGAATTCATCAATCGATATCCATTCACGCTATCAGGATACCTTACAAAGATACAAGGTTTGGATTTTGGTTCTAAGGCCTTACGTTTCTTCTTGGGAGTTCGAGCCATAGCCTTGGATTCAAAGACTCGAAAGTGCTCAACATTAGGCTTTCGGCCAAACCGGGCTTCAAAGGGTGTCATCCTCTTATTGCCTTGTGTGGAACATGGTTCGAATATAATTTATACAATTCACTACTTCAGCCCAATACGTGGAGAAAGATACTTGAGTGAATCATACAAGTGGCCATCTCCTTCAAAGTATGGTTCTTTCTTTCTGCGACTTGATTCTGCGAAGGGCTATAAGTAAGCGTATGTTGCGAAGAGATCCCTTCAAAAGTACAAAAATCCACGAACCTATTGTTTATATATTCACCTCCATTGTCAGTTTGAAGAACCTTGATAGACCGTTCCTCCTGTTTCTCAGCAAGAGCCTTAAAGTCTTGAAAATTTTCAAAGACTTAGACTCAAGCTTAAGAAAATATACCCAAGTATATCGCGAATAGTCATCAATGAAGGTTAGCACATAAAGAGCTCTAGTAAACGAAGGAGAAGGAAATGGACCAGAAACATCACTGTGAACAAGATCCAAGGGATGAGTGGCTCTCAGAGCTTTTACTTTGTCAAAGTTATTTTTAGGATGCTTTCCAAGGGTATAACCCTCACAAAGACCCTTAGAAAACTTGGCGTGAGGAAACCCGTTGACCATTTCATTTTGACTCAATTATTCATGATAGCAATAATTTAGATGTCCAAAATGCTCATGCTTTATAGCCTAATAACTTCATTTGCATGAGTGAGCAAGGCGGTGGGCGTAGAATTAGAAGTAAATTGGGAGAAGGTGTACAACCATGAAACAGTGATCCGCCTTTCCCTCGCCCACCGTAGTATCATTGTTAAGCTCATGAATAATCACCGAGTTAGGACCAAATTCCACTCGCATTCCTTCACCAAGATGAGTAATTTGGTAAACTGATAGGAGATTGGTACAGAGATCAGGAACACTCAACACTTGGTTAAATGTTCCCCATCCATCTCTACCGATCCACTACTGAAACCGACAACTTTGTCATGTCATTACCCATCGTGATTTGGGACATTCCACAAGGTTTGATGTTGGAAAACTCAACATGTGAAGAACCCATGTGGTGCGAGGCACCGGAATCTATAATCCATGTTGATGAAGGAGAAAATTTGGCTATAAGGGCCTTTCCTTTCTTCTTATCATTTTTAGCACCTTTTGCAGCAGAAGACTCGGCCTTCGGAGCATTTTTTTTTATGGATTCAGGAACACTTATTTTATTTTTCTCAAGTAAATGAGATAAGTGATCAATCTATTTCTTAAAACAATGTTGCTCATCGTGACCAATCTTCTTGCAATAGGAACACAAATACTTTCTTTTCTGCGCCTAGGCTCAGAAGTCGAAGTGTTTGTGTCATTTTTAGGTTTGATCTTTGTTTCTTTCTTAGGTTGATCCTTAGTTTCTTTCTTCTTTTCAGTATTCTTTCCCTTGCTAGTACTTACTACAAGGGCATGTGACTTATACTTGAGATACCCCATTTGAATGAGTTTGTCCTGTTCTCGAATGAGTTGGGAAGAAAAACAATCAAATGAGGGCATTGTCCAAGTATCGCCCAAAGCATCTTTTGTAGTGTAGAAAGTTGACACGAAGATAGAATATTTAGGACCTAGCTTAGAGAGAATTGACAAAATCAGTTGATAATCTTTCTTTTCTACTTTACATCCTTTTAACAATAATCTAATGTGGACAAATTTGAGAAGAAGGCTTGTAGGTTTTCAAAGTCACTAGGATTTAAACCCTAGTAGTTCATTTTCCAACTCACGAACTCTCATGTCATCTAGTTGTCCAAACATCACATCTAGCATTTTCCATGCAGATGTAGGTGTTTCAGACGCCTCAATGTGGAAGAGCAAGTCAGGAGAAACGGACATGCAAAGAAGACCTAAAGCTTCATCACTATGGTTTAACCACTTAGATTTTTTAGGTTTGTCGTCTGGTTTAGTCTCAGTTCCCATGGTGATGCGGTATAACCCTTTACCCCTTAGTTTCATTATTATTTTCGATCTCCATTTAAAAAAGTTGAACGGCATAAGAAAAGGAATTTAAAGTGCATCCATAGTGAGAAAGAGAGAGAAAGAAATGCAGAAAAGAAGCATAACCACCCAGGACAATAACAACACTCCCTACTTTCAGAACTTTATAGTTTAGTGCATTGATTAAAATTGGGTCCATGTGTGTGGTTTTAAACACTTGGTAACTCATTTCGTAATTAGCGTAATAACATGTAAGAGAGGAGACCACAACAGTGTTTTGTGGAGTGCAACAAAAAGGAACACCGTAAACAAGCACAAGCAAAAAATAGAAAGGAGGTGAAATCCAACCCGGTGGTGGTGAGAAAAATCATCTCACGTCACATGAAAGAATCCCTTTGTCGTAAATCGTGGCGGATGCACTCACAAGTCCACAAAAAAAGGAATTGAATAAAGCTCAAAAGAATGAGCTGAATTAAGCAAAACAAAGACACCCCTGAATGCGGTACTTTATAAAATTAGTGCATTTACAAATCTAATGATCCCATCATCTAGAGTGTGAAAAAACATTCAAACTTGACTAAAGAAGTGCTCAAAACCGAGCAACACGTCAAAAGTTATAGCAAAAACCAATTCCCGCTATTGATGAGTAAAAAGCCAATAAGCCTGCAAATGGTTTTAAAAAGTGCCCTAAACACATGCAAAGGGTGTCGTATGTATGCTCGTTGGAAATAGAACATAATTTGAGATAGGGTTTGTTTGTATTGCGAGGGGGGATTAGCCACCTGCCAATCCGGACCTCACCCTTCGTCTTCGGCACTCGACGGAAGGTTAGAAATACAACAAGCCAAAAGACCAAATTATAATGCCAAAGAAATATAGTTTAAATAATGTGAAATTAAATAAAAGTAGATCTAATTTAATTAAATCTAATTAGATCTAATCTAATGAATATTTTTAGATGAAGATTTTTAAATATATATGGAAACTTTTAATTAAAAACAAATTTCTAAATGGGTTTTAGAAACTTGATTAAAATCACGGTAAATTAGAAACTTTTTAAAAACTTACCAAGAAGGTTTGAGTTGTTTTACCAAACAAAACAAAAAAAAAAACTCAGCATGAAAAAAAGCGCACGTTTTTATAAAAGTAGAGGTTTTTTTTTTTGTTTTGAGGAAGATTAAAAAGAAAGAAAGTGAAAACTTACCAAATACTTACCAATTTGAGTGTACAGGCCACACATATGAGTGTACAGCCATGTTTTAGCTTGCCCACAACCAAAAAAATGTGAGGAACAGTAAAAAAAACACCAAGCAGTCCAAAAAAACACAGACAACCGCATTTTAGCTTGCCCACACCCAAAAACGTGAGGAATAGTAAAAAAATGCTAGAACAGTCCCAAAACACATGTACAGCTACGTTTTAGCTTGCCCACACCCAAAAATGTGGCAGATGTGATTAAAAATGCACGTGAAGCAAAAAAAATGTGGTAGATGATTAAAAATGCCTAAACAATCAAAAAACCTGGAAGGTCCAAGAAAATGCCTGGAACAAAGAAAAAATGTAGGCCATGCATGAATGAATAGTGATGGTAGTTTGAATAGTCCAAAAATGGTCAGAGGGACAGTAGTTCGTTGATGAGAAACCACGACTGAAGAACTCAAGGATCCTGCAACCACAGACAACATGCAAATCCTGCAAAAACCAGAGAGCTTAAAAAAATTTCACTTCCATTTTAATAAATGAAAGGAATCTCTATTTTGGATTTTGATACATCCAACAAAAAAGTAGTTTAAAAAAACCGATTTCTCAAGGTATTTTGAAAAACCTGCACATGCACAAGAAAAAAAACACAAAAAACTTTCTAAGAAAGCTTGTTAGAGATATTTGCAAGATAATTTCCAAAAACTAGTGATCAAAAGACTTGCATGTAGAGTAAAATAATGAAACCAAGTAAGAGTAATAGCAACAAAAAAAAATCGAGTGCACATTTACCTGATCACAGCTCTGATACCATGAAAAGAGTTTGCAAAAATTGAATCGAAAGCGAGGCACCACAAAGTAGTTGCACTCCAATGGAATCGTGAAAGCTCCAGCGATAGCAAGGAAAAAATGATCAGTAATGGAAGAACTTGCTCAACAGAAACAAAGCTTGCAGAGGAAATACAATGGAGTGTCTTGGCATGCTCATAAATGAATAGAAAAGGGGTACATATAGGGTGCTAAGTAACCCTAGTGCATGACACATATGAAACCCTAAACCTAAGCCATGTGAGATGACCCTCCAACATGAGAGGAGGACACATAGGATAACTCACACTAACTTGAGACTCTTCCTCTATTTATTCTTCACTCGTGGTAGATGGTACAGACTCACGAGGAGAATTTTAACTTCCTTCAAAATACAATTGACTGAAATTATCTTGGAGTTCAAGAAAAGAAAGAATATCCCGATCATCATTGAATACTTACCAATTGTTGGCATTATCTCGGTAGACTTGGCGAGTTTATCATTTCGATTGTGAAATTTTCCTTGGTAATGTCGGGATGAGGGATCAACAATTATCCTTAGATGGAAAATGCATCCAATAGTTCAATAAAATCCCATACCATATTCCTATAGTATTTTAGCCTCTTGTTCTTAATCTGAAAAATATCTCTAACTTGTTTGACGATAAGTTCTACATCTCTTCATGCAAAAATATTTTTAATTCCCATCTCCATGTCCATTGATAGTCCCAAAAGAAGAGATTCATATTCTATTGTATTATTCATGTTTTCAAATTGAAGCTTATAAGAGAAAGGATAATATTTTTGTTCAAGAGAAAACATGACTAATCTTGTTATAGAACAAACTGAAGAATAAATACCATCAAATTCGAGAATCTAAACACCATTAGAACCATCCATAACACCTTTTGAAATTATTGTTTCTTTTTCTAACATAATCATGTAGTTCCCATGACCAATGTCCTTATATAGGAGTCGTGCTTTAGGATCATCAATTTTTGCACAATTACTCGGTTTTCTCTCTCGGGTAACAATTTCTTAATCTTTCCATTAACTAGAATGAGATCACATGAATAGTCCATTTGAATTTCTCCACCTACTTCTTTACATAAGTTGCTACTTAGCAACATACCATAGAATGAGAATATATATTTTCCTAAGATGGTAGCTTTAACCCTTTTCTCCAGGAAAGAAAAAAATCCAATTGTGCATCCTTAATCCTTCTTTGCTTTCCATGGAATAAAAATAACCAAAGATGTGTGTTAAAGTTGTGACTAAAAATGAGGAACCTTAGTAGGCAACACATTATCTTATGCCCTAGAATCAATGACACAATTATTGAGCCTATAACTAGCTCTAAGTAGAGTGTTATAGAAAGGATTAATTTTATCGATTCTGGGAAGGGGTTGTGGCCATTAGGTTTTTCTGAGGTGTAGAGGTGGGAGTAGGTAAAAGGAATTTAGAGGTGGTAGTTTTAGGATTAGATTTAGATTTGAAAAATTTAACAACCGAGAAATGGCCTAGGATGGGTCAAAAATTTAGCCTCTAAAATTTGAATTTTAGTTTTCTTAAGGTGGTGAATTATGTCAAAGTATCCTAAGACAAATGGGGTGTCTAGACTAGAAGGCGAATAAAACTTACACCTATCATCCTTAACATTTGAATTTGTTTATTCGTAGGTGAATAAAAAGAATATACAGGAGTAATACCATTACTTACCTTTTGAGTAGAAGTGGTAGGGATAGGAGCTCCTCTTTTCTTAACAAATGGGATGGTAACTGGGACCTCCTTGGATATTCTTATGGGTTGGGTAGCTTCCTTTTTCTTACTCATTTGATCTTGGGTAATGCCAACATATGAATCATTTTTCATATCTTCCACTACTTCATCATAGTCATCTGTGTCATCATAAACTCCCTCAAAGTCTTTGAGTATCTTAACCGAGAGAATCATTGGATTCTTACGGTGTTTCATCCGCATCATATTCAAGTTCCTCATGTCCTTCGACTTCCTCTTCATCTTCTAGTTGCTGAAATTCACATGTTGCATTGACAGGGACTTTGAGTGGTGGCCCTTCAATTGATAACTTTGGTTGGATATGATGCAATTGATTTCGATGCTGAAAATTTCTTCTTGGAATGTCCTTATAACGAGTATTCTAGGCCAATTACTTTTTTATAACTATTAAATCATTTTGCAATTTTTTTACTATTGGTATGAATTATTCGATAAGAAGAAGCCTTATATTTACAAGATTCCTTTTATAATTTTCCGGACATTATCAAATCATCCTCAACGCTTATGGCTAATAGAAAGATTATCCCTTATTAATTCGTAGCTTACTGATCAAGGGATCATTTTCAAAAATTCCCTAAACATCCCTAAATTGTGTCAATGTAGAAGATCATCTCGAGAGATTTCCAATGATTGTGAGAATGCGACAAATGACATCGGGAGCTCTAGATATGTTTGGTCAAAGTTCAGACATCGGGAAAGTCAAACTATGGTCAACTAGTCAATATTGGACCAATCACACTGTGACATGTGGCTTGCCAACACTCGTCGAATTTCTCGATTTGCCTATCGGGAGACGACAAGTGGACTACAGGATTACCGAGTTAATTATTTCTATTCCACATTGTATGGGTCAAAATTATATTAGTAAGTCCACTTTCCAAATGGCGCGCATATATATACTAATGCCACACACACACACATATATATATATATATATATATATATATATTAATGTTCATACATTAGTATTAAATCTAATGTTTATACATTAGTATTAAACCGCCGCATGCATGCCAAACTTCCACACACATGGAGAAGGTGGTGAAGCGGTTGTTTGGGAGGCATTAAGCCTTGTGTGGATGTTTCCACGTGGAAGGAAGAAGGTGGGAAGCGGTTGTTGGGGCGGTTATAAGCCTAACGTGGTCTGTTGACCACTTTACATGCGTGGAAAGGCTTTAAAGCCTTAGACATTTTCTCCCACCACCCAACATGTGGGACCTTATCCAAATGCGCCCCTTATGGGATTTTTATCCCTTAACAAATGCAAAGTAATGCCAAACTTGGGTTTTAATCCCATTAAAAATGCAACCCGAATATTATCTAAGTTGTTATGCTAAGATTTAATCCCATGTATCTTACTACGGGTTAGGTTAAAAATAGCCTTAAGATAATATGCAATGCATTTTTAAGTGCCCTATTTTTGTATAAATAGGGAACCCATTCTTTGTAACACACACACCGATGCAGAAACACACAACTCAAGCTTATTATTTGTTAAGCTTGTTATGGGATGTGTGAAGCAGTATTGTCTATTGGCCTATTATTTTAGGCAATAGTAGATGAAATATTTGTGATTGGGAGTAAATTATAAACTACCCAATAGGCCCATTGAGCCACACCAATTACTTGCAAATCTGTGATTGTCGATCGAGTGCTAGCTTCGCATTGTTTGCGTCGGGAAGGATGATCACAGCCAAGGAGATTGTATGCCGGGAAGGTGGAAGTCGGGTGCTATTTTCACCCTTGTCATCCGAAGAAATGGTTTCTTGATAGGCAAGTAAAATTCCATTAGGTTTTCTTGTGAAAGTACTATCAGAACTTACAAGTTTTGACTAGTGGAAGTTCAACCACGAACCCGGAGGACGTAGGCAATTGCCAAACTCTGTAATCAATCTTTGTGCAATTGTCTTATTGTCTTGCAATTATTTTAAATTGATTACTTAAAAGGAGAAAATCATCGGAAAATATTTAAAGCCTACAAGGGTCCAAGATCAGGTAGTAATAATTTAATTATTTTCAGATCAAGTTTTGGTATCGAGTGGTTATTTACTTCCAAACTTGCTAATCTCTGAAACAAGTTTGGTATCAGAGCTGGTTTTACAGAAATGGATCTATACCTTTTCTTCCAGCTGCTGGTTATGCTTGCATTATTGGGCACCATGGTTCGAGTAATGATCACTCGACATCGAGAACATGATCGTTAGATTGTGGAGTTACAAACCCACCTGGCTACTATTCGAGAGCATCAACGCAAGCAACAACAACGCATCGCAGGGTTGCAAAGAAGCTTGAACACTCCACTTGGGAAGGGGCTGAAGCCAGTCAACTTTGGAAGCACCACTTGGAGAGGCAACCTTCACCAGACTCAGTAATATGTCGTCATTGTGACAAAGGGCACGAAACCGAGGAATGCTAGAAATTGTATCTAGACAAGAGGCCTAAGTGGATGCAGAAGAAGGACAAGGCTATTGCAAGGCCCAGCACCAGCTAGTCAGTAGCACCATTTGCATGAAGATCACCAGTGGAACGTCTAGACATCATCCTGTGACATGTGAGTGCCTCTAGACAGTGGATTCCAGTGGTTGCACGAGCACAGTTAGTAACCCTTATTCTCGATTGGACTATCGAAGTAGGGTATGTAACTATCGATGTGGTGCGCCGATTAGGACTTCCCACGACACCACTTCCTTGTACCAAGATAGTTGGTACAAAAGATGGTACTCTGCATGGAGTGTCTACCAGTTATTGCATTGTGAGCTTCACAGCTAGGAGACGAGTTTCGAAAATATCACGCTCGACATCATCCATTTGGAGATGGACGAAATGGTATTAGGAAACTTCTACCTGACCGCTCGTCAAGGTTATATGACTGATGACAGGAGCGGAGTGGAGCTTCACCTTAGGCACAACTGGAGGATCGAGTTCACGACAGGCCATGTTGTTCATATTACACAAGGCGAAGACAAGTGAGACTTCGGAATCATATGTACCTGGGGATCAAGTAGATCCTAGTGCAGAGTCGAGCTCATATGTCCCTGCAGATCATCCAGATCTAGACACGGAGGTCGCGTACATTCCAGTAGACCATGAGGATCCATATGCAGAGGAGTGAGAGCCCAGGGATCCACAGGACACCTATTGAGGTATCCTAGATAGACACCGAGGATTCTACATTTTGGTAAGACATCTAAGGTGCAAATAAAGTTGACTTTGTTCAACTATTGTATGGATTTTTTCCGAGCATTATTTATTGCTCTTGTTATAATAAAACCATAAACTATTGTGTTAGGTAGAATGTATTGGTAAGACCCCTTTGAGGGCAATGTTTGTATACATCTAACCAGACATGGCACATTAGTTAAAGACCCAATTAGGGCAATGTTTGTACTCTTTTATACTTGCATTAGTAAGACCCCAGAGGGAAATTATTTTGGTGATTTTTCTAACACCATAAAATGCAGTATATTTTCCTTGTTTAGTCATTGGTCTAGTAGGGAGGAGACAAATGAAGTCAATCCACATTGTGATGTAGTGGAGAAGACCAAGTACATAAGCCACCAAGTAGGAGAAATTTCGACAGGTTTACCATGCAAAATTATTTTCCTATAGAATTGGTATTTTAAGCTTATTGTACAAGACTCCAAAAATGGAGCATTTTTACAACTAGTTTTACATGGTGTATTAGGATATAATTTCCTCACACTTGTATTTGAAAGTTGTATAAAGACCCTATTAGGGGCACCTATCTCCTAATCAGCTTGTGAGTACCTGTTACAACTTGGATACAAGATTTAACTCATATAAAGCTTGGAGATTGATCTGTCATTTGTGCAGACAGTAGAGTTCACAGAGATCAGCTGGAACTTCATTCTGTGTAGAGGCATTGTGACCATGCAGTCAGAATGGTAGCTGAATCACCGTTGGCATTAAATCAGGTCGGAACTTCATTCTGTGTAGAGGCATTGCGACCGTGCAGTCAGAATGGTACCTATTATTAGTATGTCAACAAGAGGAGCTCTCAAAGGATTAGCTTGAACGTCATTCGGTGTCAAGGCATTACAACCACACATATGAATGGTAGCTGATCAACGAGACTTAGCATCATGCATTGGAGGCTCGAGGTCTTGAAAGAGGCTTAGCATCATGCATCGGAGGCGTTGAGGTCTGTAATAGACTTAGCATCGTGCATCGGAGGCTCGAGGTCTTGAAAGAGGCTTAGCATCATGCATTGGAGGCGTTGAGGTCTATAAAGGGACAAGGCATTGTCCATCATTGACATCGGATCAATCAAAGCTCTACGTAACATGGAGTTCCTTCAAACCAGTTTGGATTCTACGGAATCAACTCGGAACCAGGAGCTGTGTTATAGAGTCAAAGAAGATCCTTGTTTTTAGATATCAAGAAGCTTAGCACCACACAGAAGGAGCGTTGAGGTTTCATTCAGAAACTTAGCACCATAAAGCAAAGGCGTGGAGGTCTTCTTCGGATATCAAAGTGGTGCAGTGGAAGCATCATGGGCCCATAACCCACAAGTCCCAGGATCGGAGCAGAGTTTCCGAAGTGAGAAGGATGGAAGAGAATACCCAAGGGTCTACTACAGTAGCACTTCCGAGGTGGTAGCAGAGTTTTCAGATTCAGGACAGTATGGAAGCTTTTTGGGACAAAAAGCTTTTCTCAGTGGGGAGGTGTGATCAAGGGATCATTTTCAAAATTTCCTAAACATCCCTAAATTGTGTCAGTGTGAAGATCATCTCGAGAGATTTCCAACGACTGTGAGAACATGACAAACGGACATCGGGAGCTCTAGATATGTTCGGTCAAAGTTCAGACATCGGGAAAGTCAAACTATGGTCAACTGGTCAATATTGGACCAATCGCACTGTGACACGTGGCTTGCCAACACTCATCGAATTTGCTCGATTTTCCTATCGGGAGATGACAAGTGGACTACAGGATTACCGAGTTAATTATTTCTATTCCACATTGTATGGGTCGAAATTATATTGGTAAGTCCACTTTCCAAATGGCGCGCATATATGCCAATGCCACATATATATATTAATGTTCATACATTAGTATTAAATCTAATGTTTATACATTAGTATTAAACTACCACATGCATGCCAAAATTCCACACACATGGAGAAGGTGGTGAAGCGGTTGTTTGGGAGGCATTAAGCCTTGCGTGGATGTTTCCACGTGGAAGGAAGAAGGTGGGAAGCGGTTGTTGGGGGCGGTTATAAGCCTAACGTGGTCTTTGACCACTTTACATGCGTGGAAAGGATTTAAAGCCTTAGACATTTTCTCCCACCACCCAACATGTGGGAACCTATCCAAATGTGCCCCTTATGATTTTTATCCCTTAACAAATGCAGCCACGCCAAACTTGGGTTTTAATCCCATTAAAAATGCAACCCGAATATTATCTAAGTTGTTATGCTAAGATTTAATCCCATGTATCTTGCTACGGGTTAGGTTAAAAATAGCCTAAGGGATAATATGCAATGCATTTTTTAAGGGCCCTATTTTTTGTATAAATAGGGAACCCATTCTTTTGTAACACACACACCGGTGCAACGGAAACACACAACTCAAGCTTATTATTTGTTAAGCTTATTTTGGGATGTGTGAACAGGTATTGTCTATTGGCCTATTATTTTAGGCAATAGTAGATGAAATATTTGTGATTGGGAGTAAATTATAAACTACCCAATAGGCCCATTGAGCCACACCAATTACTTGCAAATCTTGGATTGTCGACCGGAGTGCTAGCTTCACATTGTTTGCGTCGGGAAGGCCGATCATAGCCGAAGGAGATTGTACGCCAGGAAGGTGGAAGTTGGGTGCTATTTTTCACCCTTGTCATCCGAAGAACTGGTGTACTAATAGGCAAGTAAAATTCCATTAGGTTTTCTTGTGAAAGTACTATTGTAACTTACAAGTTTTGACTAGTGGAACGGTTCGACCACGAACCCAGAGACGTAGGCAATTGCCGAACTCCGTAATCAATCTTTGTGCAATTGTCTTATTGTCTTACAATTATTTTAAATTGATTACTTAAAAGGAGAAAATCATCGGCAAATATTTAAATCCTACAAGGGTCCGAGATCAGGTAGTAATAATTTGATTATTTTCGGATCACTTACTTACAGTAATTGTGTAGTTGGGAAATGATGCATAATCACAACACCCCTAAAGTCTACAACTTGATGGGTTAAGACTCATAGTGTGATTGCATAACATGGAGCCTCTCTCAAAGTGTGGGAATTTTTGAATTGAGAGAGCATTCGGATGGAGGCCGATTCCTATTCCTCTCTTAATGTTTATACATTCATATCACAGAGAGGATCTATTCTAAAACCTACTCTAACTTACAAAGGAGAAAAGGTTAAGGAGATGCAAAAATAAAACCTAGACTAACAAGGGTGATGCACCAAAGGAATGATGAACACACTGCTTTGTTATAAACATAAATCATAAAAACATAATACAACTACCATGCACATGAGATAACCAAGACTATAATGAGAGATCAAGGAGGAAATGATACATGCATTATTTCTCCAAAATTGATACGATGTACTACAATGGCCAAGCCACAAGATTTGTATTATAATCTAAATGGGAGCCTTGAAAACTCCAAAAATTCACTTGCAGGATAGAGAAGAAGGGAGGGTGCAAAGCAAGAGTGTCCAACATTTAGAAAATTTCCCCTCCTTACAATATATAGGAAAAATAAGAGAGAAAGGAAGGAAGAATTTGATATCTTACTCTAACCACCCAAGAGAATGCATTGAATTCACCTACTCAAACCACCCCATAAAATACACCTGAATTCACCTAAAAAATTGATGGGTTCCATGACACAACCCGTGCCTTCATTAATGTTCCTTGTCGGGAAAGAAAAGTAGACCAAATATCATTATGGTTGTAAGTGAGAATCCTATCAACCTCAACAATGGTGGGAATGATTTTATCATTTTTCATTAATGGTGGCGGCAGTAAGTAGCAGACATTTGGAGCTTTCAAAAGTCCTTTCCCACTAAAATATGAGCTCCCAGTTGAAATATATGGTTTTCTAAAGCTCAATGGCAGGTATTTAATGGAGGCTTGCAATATTTAAAAGATTTCATCCATACTGAGGTCCACGTGGCAGCCTCATACGTCTTAATATTTCACTTTGCCTCTTTTCACTCCCGAAGTTAGTAATGGTTGCACACTTGGTGTCATCGTGGGCATGTTACGCACTTTTTGTTTTTCTAAAGTCCCTCCTATTTGGTAGAGCACTACATCCGAACCTAGACACATGGAGGGCCAAAGCACATGTTTGGGACCGGCCTTCGGATTTTCCTTTGAACATGTCTTGAAGAGACATGTGGAGGATATTGCTAACGGTTGGAATTTTCAATGGCCAACGCAACTTCATTAGGCCATGGACACATGGAAATGCTTTGTTTTTTTGGGGACTTCCTTTTGGTTCTTACTTTGGAAGTTATGTCTTTGGTGACATGTGGTACCTTAGTGGGCCTCCTCTGTTTCATTCTTATTTTGCTCAAGTCCCCTCTATTTGGTGAAGACATTATTCCTAAACTTATACACATGGAGGAGAAACACTCATCGAAGACCCCGCTTTGGACTTGACCCTTGGAGTTGTCTTGATTGGACCTTTGGAGGCTTCCCATGGCTCTTCTATACTTTTGAATCTGACCCTTTTGAATTTGACCACGTGGTGAGCTGAACTTGTTTGGGGAACTACTTTGGACTTGACTCGAAGGTTTTCCAATGATATACATGGAAGATTCTGCTAGCTCTTCTATACTTAGCAGATTCAACGGCCAATTTTTCCCCTTTTAACTCGATCATAGGGTGATCCTATGCTTATATAGGAACCCTACTTTGGACACCCTTAAAGGTGTGCCAATGAGACACATGGAGGATTCCCATGACTCTCTTATAATTATCCAATTTGGGCCTTTAGTGAACAAATAAGTGCTTCTTTGGTGGTCCCCTCATTATCGACTCCATGTGGAAGTCCCGCGGGGTTTTGAGTTTCACTTTTCCCTCTCACTCTTTTGAATTACACCAGAGATGATGTAAGGCACCTTTCACGAGTCCTTTGCTTTTCCTCGATTTGAATCATTTTGGGCTCAATCTTGACTTACCGAATTAGCTTTCTTCCTCATTTCCATTAGCCATTCATTTTCCACCCCTACTTCTCCATTGTCGATCCCACTTGCCACTTAATATTTGGGATCAAATGTGAGCTCGCATGACTGAACCAACCTCTTCATTTCTCCTATGCAAGGTTGTATTTGATCAATTTATCATTAGGCAAAAATTTGGATAACAATTTGGCGACTTGTCATATTAGTTTCTGTTAGGTGAATGGATCGATTACCTTGAAGTATCCATTGAAAGCAGAGTCATGAATGCTAGCCTAAGTACTTGATCCTTTTCCTAAATACTCAAGCATTACTCGCTTGTAACCTATAGGCCCTTAACCAACTCCACTTCTTTTACTCTTAATTTCCATATGAAAATATTTAAGGTGATATTTCTAAGAGTAGAAAGTTATCTTGAAATGGAATGTAGGAACACATTCACTTGGAGGCACACTGAATGCACCATGATACAACCTTGGAGCAACAAAACCTATGCCAAAGAACTTAGGGAAATTGAAACCTACACTAAAACAAGACAATGTGCATATGCACTTAGAGGAATTAAAATCCTAGGCTAATATTCACAAGGGTGAAACTTCCCTTTCAGTAGCAATGTTTGAGATAGATTATGTTAACCTGAATCGAATCTCCTCTCAATCCAATGTAGACAATTGGAATGTATTTCTATTTTTACATCCTGTAACCATATAGGGGCTACTCCAAATAGCATCAAATTTAGAATGCCTTCTTGGCTTTTCCCGATCTACATCCCACTTTAGAACTATGTCCCCTTCCTAAAAGGTCCTTGCTCTTGCTTTCTTATCAAACCATCTCTTGATTAAGGCTTGATCCTTTTCCATTTTTGAAATACATGTTCTCTGATTTCTTTTAATTCTATCATCTATGCATACCTAGCCTCCATTGGTTTGAACTCGATAACTCCAACTGCTTCATGAGCTCTAATGCGGGAAGTTCTAGTGATATAGTCAACACTGCCTCTTTCCCGTAGACTATCTTGTAAGGGGAATTACTTGTAGACCTCTTTGGTGTGATTATGTCAACCCACAATGATGATTTTAGTTGGGTATGCCATGTCCTTTGATTTTCATGTAGGTTCCTTTTGATGATCTTTAGAAAAATCTTATTTGTGGACTCTACCTAACCATTACTATGTGGGTAATAATTTAAAGAGGTGCTCAAGTAGATCCCATTATTGATAGCCCATTTCTCGTGACCTTGGAACCTAGAAACACCAATGCATTTTCTGATATGATAGTGGCCACTACCCCAAACCTAGTCACTATCCCTTCATAAAAGTCTAGTATATTAGAATCATTTCTTCTTTGAGTGCTATCACTTCGGTCCACTTGGTGAATTAGTCTATTCTTTGTGAGAATCCATTGGTGGCCTTGGCTTGAGTTTGGATTGATGACCCCAATAAAGTCCAATACCCATTACATGAATGGCTGGTCAACTAAAATTGGGTGCAATGGAAGTGCTAATAGTCATTCCTTGCCTCTCGAAGAATGAACATTTTTTTTTTTATCCATGTATAATGATCACCAAAAGCGTAGGCCAATAATAACCCACCTTCATTATTTTGAGATCTGTTACCCATGGGAAAAATTACCTCTAGATTCTCCATCGTGAAACTCCTGTAAGAATCTCCCAATTTTATCATTTCCAATGCATCTCAAGAGAACACCATTGATGTCCCTTTTGAATAAGATACCATCAACAAGAACATATGGAATGGCTTGTAATATGAAGTATCTCCTTTTTTCTTTGCTCATTTACGGAGGGAAAAATCTTGTTTGTAGGAAGCGTATCATATTTTGAGTCCAACAAGTGATATGAAAACTATCATTTTCTTGTTTTTGATCATCTTTTAGTACTAAAACAACTTGCTTTACATTACCTACTTTAGCTTGTTGACTTGACACCACCGCTAACATAACCCATTTCCGTGGACTCACTTAGTGACTTTGATATCAATGTCATATTCCATGACACAAGTGATCCATCCTGCACATTTCTCATTTAGATCTTTGTTGAAAAGGAAGTATGTGACTCCTTGCATGAGAGACCAACAACTTAATTTTTTTGTTTGAGATAAGGTGCTTGAAATTCTTCAAGATCTTGATCACTACAAGGATATGATTTTCAATGTAGGAGTATCTCACTTCATAGTCTTCCAAATTTTGACTAAAGAAGGAAACTGGATATTTAAATCCCTCTTTTTTTTTTGTACTAGGATTGCAGAAATCGTGTCCCCCCCACTAAAGTCATAACGCACGAAGTCCTTAGATAAGTTTGGATTGATGAGAGTTGGAGCTTAGGATATAACCTCTTTTATTTCTTCAAAACATGTTTTTCCTTATGTTGTCCATTTGAATTAAATAGTCTTCTTCAACATTAGTGTTATTGGCTTCACAAGAGCAGAAAAATTTGGCACAAACCTGCGAACAAAATCGATCCTTCCTAGAAAGCTCTAAAGAGCCTTCTTATGACCTAAAAGTGGTAATCCTTAGATTGCTTTAAATATTTCGGGTCGATCTTCAATCCCTCCTTAGACACCATATAGCCAAGGATCTTTCCTTCCTGAGCTAGAAATATGCATTTTTTGGGATTTAATGATACCCCAAATCTCCACTACATTTCTAGAGAATACAGTGATATCATCATGATATATCAGTACTATTCCATTGATCATCCCATTGAGTTCCATGTCCATCACCCTTAAAAAAGTGGCTCCAGCATTAGACAATCCAAACGACATCTTATTGTAGGCATAGGTGCCCCACTTAGTAGTGAAATTCATCTTGAATTGGTCATCTTCTTTCACCATTATCTGATTATACCATGAGTAACCATCTAGGAGATAGAATCTTTCCGAACCAAATACTAATTGTAGGATTTGTTCAATTGAAGGAGTGGGTAGTTGTCTTCGAGGGACACTCTATTAAGGTTTCAAAGTCCACACACAACCTAATTTATCCATTCTTCTTTCGACTAGCACAATATGTTTAGCCTAGCTTGAATGTTTGATTGGAAATATAATTCTTGCCTCTATTAGTTTGTTAAGTTATTTCTTCATAAGAGGATCAATGTGTGGGTTGACCGGCCTTTGCTTCTACCCGACGGTCTCAACATCTAGATCTAGCTTTATTGTATGTATTTCCAAATTCAGATAAAATCCTCGTAGGTCCTCATAGCTCCAAGAAAAGATGTCTGGGAACTCTTGGAAAAGTTTTGCAAACTCATATCTCTCATGTTGAGTGGCCACCTTACAAATTTGGAGTGTCTTTACCTCCCCAAAAAAATAGGTTATGAATCATCTCCCTTGACCTTAATGTTTTTTTTGTCTTTACGAAATTGGTCATTAGCATTGAATATTGACTCTAGTGTCACCAATCCTCTTGGAAGCTTGTTGGTCCGTAAATCGCACTATTTGATCCCCGTACTTCCGCTCCAATTTATCTTGATTCCTAGCTGATAATTCATCCTCTTCTTGCAATAAATTGACAATTTGTTGATCATTCTCAAACACGTTCCATCTTGTGTTATTCTCTGGAACTGTTGGTCTTACAATCACATGGATATGGGGTTGTGTTTTGTCTCTTTTGACACTCTGTCAACCATATCGAATGTTACTCCAACTTATCCAAGCCTATCTACAACTACATTCTTCTTCCTGGGTATGGAAACAATGTTGAAAGCTTCAAAGTCTTCAATTAGGTCCCATACCCTATTTTTGTAGCTCTTGAGTAGGTCATTCTTGGCAGCATTTTTTCCTCTGACTTGATTCACAATCATCTCACTATCACCAAAGACCTGTATGTTTTTAATGCCTCTCTTTCTCTCCCAATGAAATTAGTGCATTAAGGCTTCATACTCAACTATGTTTCTTGAGCAAGCAAACTAGAAATAGAAAGATGAGTATTATTTCATACCTTGTGCTGAAATGAGCATAGCTCCTCCTCCTGCACCTTGTCTACTCCTCAAGCCATCAAAAAATAATTTCCATACTTCATTATCATCCTTGTGGTCTAGCTTGGTGATGCTAGGAAGAGGTTGACTCTCTTCATGCAAAAAATAGAATCCCAACTCAAATTCTTCCATTTCTTTATAAGGGTCAAAAACATGTCTCTTGTTTTCCCACTCATCAAGGGTCAAGTCTGGAATGCATCTGATTTTGGTATCTGCTTCATGGGTGCTTGGAAGATCTTCTTGATCAAAATATGAACAATTCACATTGATTGGACTTGGTGTGTGAGGCTCTATGTGAAAGTTTGTGATGGGATCAGATTTGATTGTAGCCTTAGCTCCATACCTTTTTCTGAATAGCATGTGTGACCAATCAGCAAATAGATAGCCCCCAATTTTGGTAGTGAATTCTCTTCATAAACATAATACAAAGAGTGGTGGGAGGTCAATTACAGACACATCATACATAACTATGACATTTGGGAAGGCATGCAGTGTTAGGCTTAATGCTTTGATGACCCGAGCGTTCCTACTGTTGTCCCATCTAGTTGCACTACTCCTCTTAGAATGGCTCATACTTTAGACCTAGTTAATCTGCTATTTCCTTTGGCATGATTTAGCTACTTGCTCCTGAATCAATCATGTAACTATGTACCAACTTATCTCCTATGATTAATGAGATATAGAATGGAGGGGTGGCTAGTTTGATGCTAACCAATTTTCCATAATAACTTGTAATAGGTCTCTTTGTCCTAGGATGGCCAATGATTCCCACATTGAGATGTTTACATTCATTTTCTTCATCTGCTCAATGATTTTGAATGGATATGATCTCTCTCTCTTTACTGCCCCTTTTCTTCGTTATTATTCTCTTGCAAATGGGCTATTACAATGGGTACTTTAGGCTGGTTTAGCACATTTGGGGCTGTATTTGGTCTACTAACTCCTTGTAGTATATGACTGGGCTGAGAAAAATTCAATTATATGGTTGTCCCTCTTGTATATTCCTTTTTTTTACCATGTGTTGGCTGCTACACCCTAAAATAGGGGCTGATTAACTCCACATAAGTCTTCTATGTTCCAATTGACCAATGTAGTTTCCATTCAAGTTACCAATAGTTGAATTTATTGTTGTTGATTTGCTTCTTGACTTGGTTCTTGGGACACACCAATGGTTTGTACCATCAAATCCTGATTCAAAGAACCATTGAAACACATTTATTGATTGTGAGGTAGATTGTAGGGGTAACACTAGTCGTAATCATGTGCCATGTTGTTTTGTGTTGGAACCAAGGCCTTTGATGTTGAATCTTTGTTTGGATCATATGGTCGAATGGCCTAGCAGCTTGAGGTTGTCCTTGGTTCTAGTTTTGATTTTAGCCTAAGCTCGTGGTTTATTTCTTTGGTATGGGGTCTAGACTTATATTGATTTAGAGGTTGATATGGTCTAGAACTCGAGCTTATTGTCTCTTACTAGTCACTAGCTCATTTTTTAGGTTTTTGGTTGTTTCATGACCTCCTACTACTCTATTGATGTGCTTGACGAAGTATAAGCCTCACTATTGCTTTGATTCCTAGGGGATGGAATAGGATTCAACTCGGTGTTTGACTAGTTGTAAGAGCTCCTAGTTCTCCATATAGAGACATAGGTGGCCTAGGTACAAGTTTACCAGCTTAAATAAATAATTTTCATCTATAATAGCAATGTTATAGGCTGCGGGTAAAATTCTACTTCCCATAGATTGAATCATTATAGAAATATTAGGATTTAAAGCTTTAAGGAAGTATAGGAAAGCACCTTCAACTGTTGGTCTCACAACCAACAGAATCCTATCCCACATTAGCTGGAATCTAAAGTTAAAGTTGGTCAACTGCTCATTAGGATCCCTCTTGATTGTTGTCAACTACTCCAACAAGGAAAAATTATCCCCCTTTTCTCCAAATTGATTTTGGAGAGATGTGCATAAATGGTCCCAATTCTGGATGGATCCTATGGTTAAAATTCTGAACCACTGCAAATCTTTACCCTTAAAGGAGGATGCCAACAACTTGATAGCTATGTCCATTTGAGAAATCTCATGAATTACACAAAAATTTGCAATATCTTAGATGTGATCAATCGGAGTCATTTAGTTCTCTCCAGTAAAATATGGAATACCCTTCAGTGCTACAACTGGAACTAGATTTTGTGAATTGAGAGCCAGTGGGCTACTGCCAATGAAGTTGATGTAGGGGTTGGGATTTTCCATCTTGATGTGTTAGATGACTTTAGTCAATTGAATGAAATGCCCACTAGGTGGGGGTGTTGAGAAGGTTCTACTTGGTGGAGATGGAGACCTTTGAATTCTTCTTGCCCTTCTTACTCTATCTAGGGATAAATGTAGATAGATAAATATCCTCTCCTCTCTAGTTCTTGAAATTTTTGTATTCTTTTCATGAACTTGAAAATCTTGGACTACTAAAACCAGTGGATTATACCTCTTTTGGAGTTGCCATATGTGTAATTTTAGAGCTTCTTACAAGCTAAGAACTCATAACAAGTGTACATAAATATTTATGCAATAAAAATGAAGACTTCTTGTCCCACCGAGCATTCCAAATTTTTTATGTGTAATCACATCACCCCTAAAGTATGCAACTCAATGGGTTGAGACTCATAGTGCTATTACATAACATGGAGCCTCTCTCAATGTGTGGGAATTTTTGAATTGAGAGAGATATCCAGATGGATGTTGGTTCCTATTCCTCTGTTCGAGTGTCTACACATTCATATTATAGAGGATCTATTCTAAAACCTACTCTAACTTGCCAAGGAGATAGGGTTAAGGAGATGCAAGAAATAAAACCTAAACTAACAAAGGTGATGCACCAAAGGAATGATGAACACCTTCTTTTAATAAACCTAAACCATAGAAAAAACAATACAACTACCATGCACGAGATCACCAATATCGTAATGAGATATTAGGAAGGAGCCAATGAATGTAGGAGAGGGTTGAAATCTCATCAATAGACATGCATTATTGCTCCAAAATTTATACAGTGCACTACAATGGCCAAGAGGTAAGATTTGTATTATAATCTAAATGGGTGTCTTGAAAACTCGAGAAATTCACCTACAAGAAAGAGTGGAAGGGAGGATACAAAGAAAGAGTGTCAAACCTTCAGAAAATTTCTCCTCCTTACAATATATAGAAAGAATAAGAGAGAAAGGAGGCTAGAATTAGAGATCCTACTCAACCACCCAAGAGAATGCATTGAATTCACCTACTCTAACCACCCTAAAAATGCACTAAATTCACCTACAAAACTGATGGGTTCCATGACACAACATGTGCCTTCATTAATGTTCCTTTATGGACAAGAAAAGGAGACCAAATCTCATTATGGTGGTAAGTTATAAGCTTGAAAACGTCAACAATGACAAACTGAGTTTATCATTTTTCATTAATGGTGGCGAAGTTAGTAGAAGAGATGTTAGGATATTTCCAAAAATTCCTTTCCCACTCAAATCTGAGCTCCCAATTAAAATATATGGCTGTCTAAAGGTTGAGTTCGAGCATTTAACATGGGCTCACAATATTTAAAAGATTCTTTCCATACAAGGTCCAAGTGGCAGCCTCAAGCATCTTAAGATTTCATTACCTCCTTTCACTTTTGAAGATGCAATGGTCGAGACACTTGGTGTCATCTCGTAGGCTTGTTCTACACTATTGTGTTTCGCTTAAGCCCCTTTTGTTTTGCATAACACTATTTGTGAACCTAGAAATGTGGAGAGCCAATGCCCGTTTGGGACCTAACTCTAGATTTTTCCTTTGAAGATGTCATTGAAGAGACATGTGGAGGCTCCCACTAACGGTTGGACTTTTCAATGACTAGTGTCACTTCCTTGGGCCATGGACACGTGGAAAGCCTACGCTTGTTTGGGGACTACCTTTTGGGTCTTACTTCTAAAGTTGTGTTGAGATGACACGTGGTACCTTCCATGGGCCTACTCTATTTTCTTTGTGTTTTACTTAAGTCTCCTCCATTTGGCAAAGACACTATGCTTGAACCTAGACACGTGGAGGTCCAGTGCTCATTTGGAGACCCTGCTTTGGACTTTACCCTTGGAGTTGTGCCGATTAAAAACTTGGAGGATTCCGTTAGCACTTCTATACTTAGCCGATTCAACATCCAGATCTACCCCCTTTTGACTCTGACCATGTGGCAAACATGTGCTTGTTTAGGACCCTACTTTGGATTTTACCCTTAAAGGTGTGCCAATGAGACATGTGGAGGCTTCCACTAGATTTTCTATACTTAGCCGATTCAGCCCACCTCGGCTGCCCTTTTACTCTAACAAAGTGGCGAGCCTGCACTTTTTTTGGGACCTTGCTTTGGACTTGGCCCTTGAAGGTGCAGCAATGAGACATGTAGAGGCTTTCGTTGACTCTCTTATACTTAGCCAATTTGGGCCTTTATTGAACAAATACGATCTTCTTTAACGGGCCCTCATTATTGAATCCATGTGGAATTCTTGTGAGGTTTTGAGTTTCACTTCTCCCTCTCACTCTTTGGAATCGTGCAAGATGACACATGGCACCTTTCGCGATTCCATTGCTTTGCCTCGAGTTGAATCATTCTAGGCTCAATCATGACTTACAAAATTAGCTTTCTTCATCATTTTTATTGGCCATTCATTTTCCACCCCTACTTCTCTATTGTTGAGCCCACCTTCCACGTGATTTTGGGATCAAATGTGAGCTCACATGATCGAACCAACCTCTCCATTTATCCTATGCAAGGTCATGTTTGATGAATTTTTCCTGAGGGGAAAAATTGGATAACAAAAGAATTTTTGAATTTGATCCACATGCCTAGTAGCTACTAGAATTTATTGACCATTTGTTAAACTTGGAAACAAAATCTCTCATAGGCTCATATGGTTTTTTTCTTATCTTTGAAATATAACAGAGAAGAGTGTGTAAATCCTTAGTAGGTTTGAATCAATATTCAAACTAAATTCTAATGGTGGTCTAGTCATTAATAGCTCCAATAGGGAGATGCTAGAATGAATTAGAAGCATTATCTTGTAAGGTCTCCATAAAAATTCTAATGGAAACATCTTCATGCTCCACTCTAAGTATCTCACATGCCATGATGAATGTAGTGATGTGTTAATCCAGGTGCATTTTCCATCACCTCTAAATTTAGGAAACATTTTTTATTTCCTTTTGGGAGATAATGCAATAGTTAAGCAATTGCAAAGGTCCAACCCATTATTCCCAAGGTAGGTAAAGGTTCTTCCATACTTGGAAAAATGGTTTGCAATGGAACGGTGACTCTAGCCAACACCAAATCTTGAACTCTAGGATTCAAATGTATTTGTGAGTATATGCTCCTAATAGTTCTATTTTTACAAGGGTAGTATCTGGTGGATCTTCTTCTCCTCCCTTATGGGGTTAACCCAAAGCCTTGTTGTTTCAATAATTGAAAATCTAGAGCTTGAATACCACACACTCTTTTACCTTGTGTATATATTATGTTTGTGAGGGTGCTAATGCTTTCTTGTTTGATTGAATTTGTTTTGGTGGGATGTAAAATATGTGCCCCAAGGTGGGCACCTAAAACTATTCGTTGTAAAATTTTATCTTTTGAAAATAGGCAAATGTGGTAGGTTCCTTATTGAACGCAAAAGAGGAATAGAAACACTTATTTACAATATAAACATTTGTTCAACATTTTGAATATTTTGATGTTTTATTTGCCTTCCTCTAAAAATATTATTAATATAGAAGAAAGGGGAAAAGTCATGATTGATATTTAGAAACTAAAGACAAAATATCACTTTTAGACATATAGCTAGTAGTGTAATATCTTATTAATGCTTTCTAAAATAACTATATTTAAACTATGCATATAAAAACACAGGACATGCATGTATTAGACACAAAGTTCCAAATACACCTATCAACTAAAAGACACAAAGTTCTTGCTTAAATACACATAGCTCTATTTGAATCAAACAAGGAACAAAAAGAGATAAAACATGAGAGAGGGAGAAAACATTTTCTGTATTGAATAGGTCAATGTTATTTTACATCTAGATATAAAAAAATCTATCACTTACAATGATAAGAAGAGTTATTTATATAACCTTAAGAATGGTCACAAAAATCCTTTTTTTTTTTCCTTTCTTTTAATCTTTAAGTTAATATCTAATTAAATATTACAAACTCAATTTATCCCTTGCTTTCATAACACATGACCTAAAGGGATAAAATCACCTTAATTAGATATTTCTAAAATAAGAAAGGAAAATATAAAATAGGAATTTGAGATGCTAGTAGAAGCACTTATAGTCCCCTTTTCCTTTAGCACTTGATTTCTGAATCACTTCAATGCTTCAACTATGTCCATTCCTTGGGGAATTGTTGTATTAGCAGTGGCATGAGTCCAACTACCCAAATGCTTCTCCATGTATTTTCCGAACTCGCATTATCCAGTGGCATGACTCCATGTCTTTCCGAACACTATGATAGCAGCCTGTAGTGTGTAAATTTCTTTCATTTTATCCTTTGATATGTTGTCCTTCTTGAAATAATTTTAGTTAACAAAATCCTTCAATTGAGATTTGATCTTTTGAAAAGTGAATTTATCACTTGACTTCTCTTTGTAGATTTGGCAATGTATATCCAAGAAGGAAAATATGACAAATGATTTAAGTTATTCTCTTTTTTGTAACATATTCCTAAGTTCTCCAATGGCCTCTTCCAAAACCTTTATTTTCCAAATCGATACGAAAAACCCAATGTTTTGACATAGTCCATTTCGCATCATCGAAAACCTTACTTTCCAAAAGGATTTGTATATCTGTCTCACTCATCACTCTGATATATTGAATGCACTCACTCCACAATTTCAATTCCCTATCCATCCCATTGAGTGTTGTAGTGAATTTCAATTGAATCTCAGTGATTTTCTCATATTCCTTGAATGCTTCTTTAATGAAATTTAGACTTGTGATTATCAATTGATCAACCATATCTTCCATTACCTTCCCATCGGTGGCATGATTGTGAATGTCTTTGATGACTTGGACTTTATGACTGGACAGATTGCAGGAGGTGGGATGGAAGCTAGGGGGAGTAGGATCAAGTACCTTATCTTCTACCATTAATGATTTGATGAAATTTCATAAAATTTGATTCTTCTCTTCTAACTTGTCTTGTGTTTGTTTCCCTTTTTCAACTCTTTCAATCATTTTAGAAACGATCTCTTTAAGATTATTCACCTTGCTTTCGGGTGTTGATTTTCTAATATGGATTTTTGTCAACTCAACGTCACCTATTGATAAGTCTTTTTAATTTTTGTCAAAATTTGGGTTTTGCAATTTCTATGAATTCCTCGCCTTAGGAGTCTAAAACTAATATTGATGTGACTTTGGCATGTTTTATTAAACAAGGAGTAGTACCCATAAGAGCTTCCACTACATCAAAATTGGGAGAAACAATTGCAGACACCTAAAATTTGCTTACGCAACCTTTAATGCTAAGATTGCACTAATTATCCTCTTCCTTGTCATTTCCGTAATAATTAGTCCTTTTTATCTAATTAGCTAACATTTCTCTTCATATTCATTAATTAATGACATTTCATTAATTAATTAGCCTTCCTATCATTAAATATGTTAATCAATGACCTTTCGTTAATTAATGTCCAATTATACTTGGGTTGATTAATTATTCTTAATTAATTACAATCGCAACTTGAAATTGATAAATTACCATTTATTGGATCAAATTCCTCTTTTACATCTCACAAATCATACTAATTTACCTCTAATTCACTTCTATAAGCTTACATCTACGTATTAATTAATCACCTTTGATTAATTAAAACATACCCCAACTCCCATGACTTACTAATGACAAATTAAAATCTTCTAAATCAAGATTACCTTTTATAAAGCAACCTTATCCATTCCTAATCTTGTTTTACCTTTATACCACATTCATCAATTTGCTAGCCTTGCCTCTTCATGCAAGCTATATAAAGAACCCTCCTTCTTACCTTTCTTCTTGCACCATGCTCGAATAGTGAAATTCTAGAAGCATTTTTATCTTGAGCCATTCTCCATTGTTGGAAATAGCTTCTCCATCTTGCATCCTTTCACTCAAAATTGAGTAATATGGGAAGATCCAAAATGGCCATGTAGCCATTCTTGGTGAGATTTAATTCACAATATTTGAGATCAAGTAACAATCCAATTTGATTTCTTATGTTCTTCATAGGTTCATAGTTTAATTTAGCAATCGTAGAGAGTAGGAAATAGCTTAGCATGTAGTTTAATTAATGCATTAAAGAAGCATTTCCTTTAAGCTCTTATCTTGATGATTCATTGTTTGATTAACATTTGCTTTTGAAGATATGTAGATACTAGTTTCAATTTATAGCTTAATTAATAAAACATGAGAACATTGGCACCCGGTGGGAGTTACTCCATTGTCCTTTGCACTTAATTTCAAGTTTTTGTAGTTAAGTTTCATTTTTGTTGTTAACCCTCTTTTACACATGTTGATCTAACTTGTTTTGTTGAGTTTGCATGTCTTGAGTCTTCCTTGTAGGTATAAAAGAGGTGAATTGCTATCAAAATTGGAATTGATGGGAAAATTTCAAGAATTATTCATGTTTTCATTAATAGAGATTACTTTTTAAACATTCGACATGCTAGTTTTGTCAATTTCTTGAAAATATTGAATTCTTGAGCATGTAGGTTAGTTTTTTCATAGTGAAGAGTCTTATATTTACATATTGATGTGGTGGGTTGCTGTCAAACTTGAATTTTGGTGATAAAATTTCAATAATTCATCATATTTTCATTTTTAGAGCTTACTTTTTCATCATTCTACATGCTAGTTTTGCCAATTTCTTAAAAATATTAATTTCTTTAGCATTTATGTTAATGTTTGATAGCATTGAGTCTTCTATTCATATATTAATGTGATGGGTTGCTGTCAAAATTGAATATTAGTTGGAAAATTTTGACAATTTTGCAGATTAATGGACGTTTTTGACATTTTTTTATTTCATGTCAAGTGCATACTGTGAGCACAAAAGCATGTGCGTAACTCATCTTCTGAAGGCCATAACTTTTGATTTTGAACTCAAAATGAATCCATTTTTTTGCATTGGAAAGGCATTGAAGTTAAATAAGCAATGAAAACATAAATTTGGTATTTATACTTACAAAATTTGTAGGGTTTTTGTTAGTTTAAAACTGGTCATTTTCTAACATGTCTAATGTTTTGATGAATGTGTATGCTCTTCTCTTGTAACTTTTGGTGATATTAAGAATCAAAAAGTGTATTATATACTTGATTTAGAAAAAATATTGTGTATGCTCTTCTCTTGCAACTTTTGGTGATCTTGAGAATCAAAAACAACTTTTATCTCTATCTTTTTAACATTGGTATTAAACTTGGAAATTTGATTATTCATTTTTCTTAAGGGAATGGACCCTTTACAAAGAATTTTTCAATGGTCCTTTCATTTGAAGTTTTCCATTTCTATATAGTTGGGATAAATTTTTTGTATGCTATTATCTTGCACCCTAGGGTGATCTTGAGAATCAATATCAACTTGAGTCTTCATTTTATAACATTTGGTAAATTGAAAACATCATCTTTCACTTGGTTTAAGGGAATGAACATTTACCAAGCTTGTTGTATGGTTCATTGATTGTGAAACTTTTCTTTAATTTTTAGTTGGATTATTTTTTGTGTATGCTCTTCTCTTACATCCTTGGATGATCTTAAGAATCCAAAGAAACTCTTAATCCTCTTTTAAATAATGTGATTTGCTTGGAGAACTACTAATGCTTGAGTACAAGACCAAAAATGCTTGTCAAAGAAAGGAGTTCAAAACAAAATTAAGCTATTAATACATTTTGCGTATAAGTTTCCAAAATGTGTTCAAGAAAACCACATCAAAATTAAACAAGATAAAAATAACACCACATTCAAAACAATGTATTTGCGAGGTTCGAGATAAGGGTATGTGTTGTTTTCTTAAAACTAGGACATAACCCCTTTGGCATAAGCCTTAAGCTACAAAAATGGGGGGGTCCTAGGAACCCTAAAGTATTCCATAGAAGAGGGAGCCTTGTAGATGAAACAAGAAGTGCTCTGCACAACCTACTTGACTAGTTGTTCCTTTTGAGTTAGCATTACCATTTTTCCGTATGGTGATCACGCTTTATAGTACACGTAGACGCACTAGTATCCTACTATGCTTCAAGGGGGTAAAGTAAAGCTGAGATACTCCCAAATTAGTTATCATGAATTTTTGGGTAAATCAAGCTCACTTAAGACAACTTTGTAACACATAGGAAGCGAGAACCACCTAGGAAGATATTCTTTGGCTAGGATCCCACTTTGACCATTTTAAAATCGTGTTGAGTTCATGAGCCATTGTTCACCATGAAACGTGTGAAGTGTTACTTTTTCTTACTTTTTCACTTGCCTTAAGGCTAGGAAAAAATTTGCCAAAGTGAGGCCAACATTTTTCAACCCCAACTGATCTACTTTCTTCACTTTATTTTGACATTTTGTTGATCAAAAGAAGAGTGATTTCCTTTATCAATTGATCGTTTCACCAATTTTTTGTTTGTTTACGCCCATCCATGTTTGTGGCTGAGTTGTTAAACGTATAAAGTGTGTGGAGACGTTTTTATATCATTGGTAGCCTTTGTGATCTTCATACCCAAGTCAATATCGTCATCATAGTTAATCATGGTTTATCACTTAAATTCTCCTTTGAACAGTTATCTTATTTATATCGTGACACTACAATATTGGTATTTACGTTTTGTTTCTTATAAACTTGGCCTAAATATCTATATTGTAATGTTACATTGTATACACTTTAACAATTCTTGGGTATACTATCGCTTTAGCTTGATTTCAATTATTACCTCGATTATGAAGAGTGTTAAGCATTACCACTTGTGTGTGTTATATCAATATCATCTTGATATCAATACCTTACTTTCTCGTAAATTTTGGTTAACATATCTTGGTGGAATTTTTATGTCACTCACAATCGTAACTAGAATTTTTGGGATATAGGTATTAATTAAATTTGGGCTTGCTTCTAGTATACCTTTTAGGAGGTCACATTAACTTCTTGTTATTACTTACACCTTTTTTATGTCTTTGAACTCAACTTAAGTAGGAAATATAGTTAATTATCTTACAACACCAACTACATTTCCAAAAATAGACTTAGGAAGTACTCCATTTGATTAATTGGTTTACAAAAAAATTGTGTGATTGTGTCTCATTTGTCATTTTGACTTATCTATTTATGACAATCAATTTGATCCATTAATCCTTTATCATTTGGTCATTGTTTATCACTTAAGTTTGAGTGGTGTTGTGTTTTGATAATGTATGAATGTTCCTTCGATTGTTCACCTTATAGACCTATATATCTAAGGACAATCCTTCCGAGACTTTGATTCGAGACTTTGATTCTTTGCACTCTAAACTTTGTTGGATTGTTCAAATTACATTATCACAATGTATGTTTTTCTTAGCTTCCATTTTGAAAAATCATACAAGCATCCCCATATTTATGAAATGTCTAGTTGGTTGTCATTATGCTTCCCAAATCAACATGAAACCTTCTTCACTTCTTAAAAGTTTGATCATACAATCTAGGTCTAGATCTTTGAACCCAACACATGCCAAAAATGACTAATTATCACAAGGTCCTTTATGCATAAGACAATAACAAATAAAATTTTCAGCATCAAAATATGCCCAAACATGATGAAACCTTGTTTGGTTCTTCGCGGTAGAGAGCCCATTCGGGTAACTCGTTCCCCACCTTCATCTCATAGTGGGTGGTATGATTTGGATGTTTCTGATCCAAATTATTATTCAAGTTCCCCCACTCTTCTTCTTATTCTAATCCAAACATTTCCTCTTCTTCTAAGGATTCCAATCCAAATATTTCCTCTGAATCTTCTGATGATTCAGATCCAAACTACTATTCATATTCATCTAATTCAAATCCTAAGTCATCTAATGTGACTCCTATGTCATGGTCCTCCCTATCTTCATAGGAACATCTTCATCATACATTTAATATGACTCCTACATCGCGGTCCTCCCTTTCTTCGTAGGACCCATTTTATTAGTCACCTCAACAACATCTTATTTCTCTAAAGATATGCGTGACTCCAAATCCCTCCAATCAAGCATCTAATACAATTCTTGAATTTTGATCCTCTCTTTCTTTGCAGGACCCTTGTTATTATTCATCCAATGTGATTCTTGAATCACGGTCCTACCATTCTTCACAGGACCTTCTTCATCAATCACCCCCACGAACTCTTCCTTCTTTGAAGATTTGTGTGATTCAAAGTCCTTCTAGTCAAACATCTAAATCAACCCATGCATCACAATATACATACTTTGTTCTTGATCCTACTAGATTACGAGATGATATACCAAAGCATATAGGTAGGTCCACATCACCTTCTTCTACCGCCGAGACATCTAGCTCTACATCTTCTTTTCCCCCACGCCATCTTCTTCTATCAATCATCATAAAAATATTCTAAGTCTTCCATACCAATTAGATCTCTTTCTTCCAATCAACCCCCGGTGGTCGATCAACAACTCATACCGATTGACTGTTTCAGAATGAAGAAACAATCGGACATTTATAGGGGCACATGAAGATATTCCTTTAGAAGATTACAAGTAAGGATTCTATTTAGACTTCTATGTGTCGACATATTGTGAGGAAAATATTGATTCCTTTTATCAAGAAACAGATAGAGCACCTCAAATCATACAACTTTATCCTCCTCTTATTCTTCCATCTTCACATTCTTCACTATGTGATGAAACTCTTTGGTCTTACATTGATCCATGGCCTATCTTCTCATCACCAAATCACTCATTATCTATGATAATTCCTCAATCACAATCTCTTATGGGGTCAACGCTAAGTATCCCTTCATCATCATCTAGGTGTGGGTCACCTTCTAGCAGATTCCTCCCTATACTATTTGTGGGACATTTTCGAGTAGTCCAAAATCTTCTATTCTTGGGGCACGGCCAACTAGCCCCTTTGTATTCTATGTATGGATCACACCCGGGTATTCCATCATCTTCTATTCTTGGGTCACATCCTAGTAGCCCCTTGTCTTCTATGTATGGATCACCCCGGGTATTCCATCATCTTCTATTCTTGGGCCACATCCTAGTAGCCCATCATCTTACATCTATGGGTCACATCCTAGTAGCCCTTCTTCTTCTATTCTTGGGCCACATCCTAGTAGCCCTTCATATTTTGTCTATGGCTCACCTCTCAGTATCCCATCTTCTTTAATCCTTGGATCATATCCTTTTCATCCATCATATTATTCTTCTACCAAAGATTGTGGCAATCCCACTTTCATTCCTGTCATCAATTCTAAATGCCCATGTTATTTTGTCTCTTCTCGAGATATGACAAGTCAAGCATTAGATTATAAGAAACCCATACAGGTTCTTTATCAAGCCAAGATCAAAAATATGAAAAGATCCAAAGCTACCAACAACTCTAATGATCATAAAATAAAAAATCAAACATGATTCCATAATGCACACCAACGTACCCATCAAGTATGGCGTAAAGTGTAAAAACCTATGGATAGGGAACTCAAACTCCCACATATGAAACCCATGTTTCAAAACAAATCACAGTCATTTGTTGAGTGTGAACTCACCACAATCATCAAGATTAGGGATAATATCACTCTTGATAAACAAACGCGCTTAGTCTCCCTTATCAAGGAAGTTGCACACATAAGTGTTCGATCCTATTATATAGATTGACATTGCTGGTCCCAACTTTAAAAAAATAAAAAAATCATAAAATAGTTCAAAATAACAAAAATGAGAAAACATTAAAACTTTAAAAAAAAATTTAAAGGTAAAAAGATCAAACATTGCAATCGTTATTGCGTACACATGGATGTTCTTTCTTCCCTTTCTTTCATATTCATCTGCAAGTCATCCACCATTTTCATCCCTTTGATGATATTGTGGTTAGCCTATTCGCATGCATTTTGTGACATTTATCTCTATGGTATCTATTTGACCTTGGTCTTTCATCACCTTGGTAAATTAAAGAACGATTGACCTCTTAGAGATCCTATCACTATCTACATATAATAAACTTGTTGGGAAGAATTTTTGGGTGTATTTGTTAACACTATCCAATGTCATCATCACAATCACTTCCACATCCTTCCATCAAGCCATCAGTGGTTCTTAACCCTTTGTCAAACAAGAGAGCTGAAATAAGTTTTCAGAAAGCAAAAGAATCAAAATCAATCAATCAAAAAGCAAAAGCTAAAAGAAAAAGCAAATTGATATATAACTCTCTCTTGGGGTATTTCTAATAATCTCTATCAAGGCTATGGATGTCTAACTGGTAGTAGAGAAATGTTTTGATTAGAATCAAATGCATCTCTGTTGGGGCTATGGACACTGAGCTGGTAGCGGAGCAATGTACGACTCTCCTTCCACAATCCATTCACATATCACCTTTCAAACTAAATCATTCCTACATAATGACTACTATCTTCACTTGTTGTCTATCAACTCTTTCCTTTAAGAGGTAATTCATTTCCACGTGCACACATGGGATCTCAATGAGTAAAATAGGATTAATATGTTATCAAGTGTTACTTTTTGGACCTTGTTCAAACTCTTTCTTTAATGCATGTCTTGTCTCATGATTTGTGCCTTGGGATAATCACTTTTTCATCAAATGCCTTCTAAATATTTTCATAGCATCTTTTGTTCTTCGAAAATCATTTAGAACATCCATGTGTATAGAATGGCCTTTTTTCTATGTTTTCAGACACCTTTTTCCCCTTTAATAAATCAATCACCCACTTCCTTTCTATAAAGTGTTTCTTTTCCATCTTACATTAGGGGCATACTTGCTCCCTCATGATTGAACCTATTTTATCTATTGGCCTTAATCCCCCTTCTATCTGTGAAGAGTTTGTCTTTGAATACTCCCACCTAATCATTGGGGAATATCACATCTTCACTTTCTTATGTGCTTGACATTCTACCCTTGTACATACCATCTATTGTTGGGGGCATCCATGATTCTTTGTATTCCTCTACATAGCTTTAGAAAACTTATAGAAAAAATAAATTCAAATATGTTTTGAGAAAAATAAAAAACAATATAAATCATCCTACAAAACATCACTCTTTTGTTCTCACCTGAGCTTGTGTGCAACTCGTGGATAATATTGATCTACCTCCATCAACAAATCTAGCTGTGATTAATATATCTCGTGCTCTAGGGCACAATGATTTTCTTGGTACTATTTCATAGTGCACGATTGCTTTTCATAGGACCCAAATGTCTTTTGTTATACCCCTTGCATGTATCCTTGCTTGGGGCACCATCTTTAACCTTTGTTGTTAATTTGGAAAGGTAAAAATAAAAGCTTGATAACAAAAACATTGAATTATGTTTCTCTCGTTCGGTTATCTTGTTTACTATCTCGTATTGCATTGCATTATGTATGTTGCACGGAGTTAGGCATATTTTACTTTCTCATATATTGAATTTTGTATGTTTCATACGGTTGGTGTTTTTAGCTATGGATATTTGTTTGTATATGAATTTTCATGTCGTACTACAATTTTGTTCTTTCTTTTTAATAAGGGATGATGACATCGATCATAAGAAAAATGACGAAATAAAGTTGGTTTTTACATCGGAAAGATGATAGCTATATCCATCTATTTTCATCTTCATTTTTCTTCCTTATCACTCTCCTTCTATCAACACTTTTCTTCAAAATTAACTTGGTGAAATAGGGATCAATTCTTCTACTTCTATTATGTTCTTTCATCTTTTCAATCGTCAATCACCCTCTTTCATCACCCCATCGACACTCGAGGGGGCATCCTTCATTCTATTAATTTTTCTTCTATTTCTTCAAAAAAATTATTTGTTTGTAATTGTCTACTATCTTTGAAGTGGCATCACTTACGCTACCCCAAAGAGGGGAAAATGTAGACACCTAAAGTCTACTTACGCAAACTCTAATGCTAAGATTGCACTAATTATCTGCTTTCTCATAATTTCCATAATAATTATCAGTTTTCACTAATTAGCTAACATTCCCCTTCATATTCATTAATTAATGACCTTTCATTAATGAATTATCCTTCCTATCTTTAAAGATGTGAATTAATGACCTTTCATTAATTAATATCCACTTCTACTTGGGTTACTTAATTATTATTAATTAAATACACTGCAACTCTAAACCGATAAATTACCTTTTATTGGTTTAAATTCCTCTTTACATCCCGTAAATCATACGATTTTCATCTAATTGGCTTCTATTAGCTTACATCTACATATTAATTAATCACCTTTGATTAATTAAAACATCCCTCAACTCCCATGACCTACTAATGACAAATTAAACTTTTATAAATCAAGATTACCTCTTATAAAGCAACCTTATCCATTCCTAATATCTTTTTACCTTTATCGCACATTCATAAATTTTCTAGCCTTGCCTCTTCATGCAAGCTATATAAAGAACTCTCCTTCTTACCTTTCTTTGCACCATGCTTTGAATAGTGAAATTATATAATCATTTTGATCTCGAGCCATTCTCTATTATTGGAAATAGCTTCTCCATCTTGCATCCTTTCACTCCAAATTGAATAGTATGGGAAGATCCAAAATGGCCTTGTAGCCATTCTTGGTGAGATTTCATTCTCAATATTTGAGATCAAGTAACAATCCACTTTGATTGCTTCTGTTCTTTATAGGTTCATAGTTTAATTTAGCAATCATAAAGAGTAGGAAATAGGTTAGAATGTAGTTTAATTGATGCATTCAAGAAGCATTTCCTTCAAGCTCTTATCTTGATGGTTCATTGTTTAATTAACATTTTCTTTTGAAGCTATGTAGTTATTAGTTTCAATTTATATATTTGTTGATAAAACATGAGCACAACAATAATTTAAGTGGCCATTTTTTTTTTACCTTCCACCATTGGTTACACCTAGGAAAATTAAGAATTAGAAGTAGAAGGAGAAATAGGTCCAAGTGCAGATGCACTCATGGAACTTAGGGTTTACACAACAACCACTTCCAACATAGAGGTATCAACTTGAGTGGTGGTGGGAGATTCCTTAGCGAGGTTTTTCTATAGATTCTATAATAATTTCCTTAAACCGATCTTCGTTCATAGTGATTTATTTAGGTGTATTTTCCTTAGGATTCTCTTGTTCTTTTCCTTGACTTTCATCATCATCATCCAAGTCCATAATTGTTTCCTTCTTTTCAAATTGCTTAGGGTTGGGTTCAATTTATTGAATAACATCAATTTCCTTATCATCCTTCTTGGATTTCCCTTTTTTAGTGTATACCAAAGTTGATGATTTAGGAGGAGAAGGAACAAATTGTTCAAGTATCTCAGGAGCTAACATAGGTATTTCTTTCTATGGAGTAGGAGTATCTTGGGAAGGAAACTGGATTTTCTTGTCTTGAACATCTTAATTTTTCAATCAAGCCAAAGTTTAGTTCTTATTAGCATCATATTGTTAAGCTCCTTCAAATCATCTCTTTCCTTGACAAACCAATAAATGGTTTCAATAGAGTGTGTTTGATTGATCTTTCATACTCAAGAGACTGTATTTCTTCATCATCATCCTCCAATCCTTCAAACATTTCAAATATACCAAATTCTATAATTTGTTTAAGAGATAATATTCTGTAATACCTTCTCCGAGATTTATAATCATTAGCATAATCTACCGAGTAGCTTTCAATATCAGGAAGATGTAGATAACCCTTTTCAGTAATTGGAGGAAAAGAACTCCTTAATGTCAAAGCAAGATCTAGGTTTATAATAATGGAGAGTGAGAGGAGCAATTTTCCTGTCAACATTATGAGCATCTAGGGAATTCTGTAAGTGTAGTTACCCAAGGTGATTAGGAACTAAATACTTGCAATCTTCTTGTCCCTACAAGTCCTATGCAATTTATCCAATTGTTTGGAAATCTCCACGAAAGCCATTTTTTCATTGTAGTACATGGAAAGTTTCTAGGGTTATCCTCAAATCCATCTAATCTTATATATGAAAACTTCCAAAATTGGATGGAAAATATACCATAGACTCTGATGAATTGTTTGGCCTCATTAGAAAATATTTTAGCAAAGATCCCCTTCTAACAATCTGATAATGTACATAGTGAATGCATCATTCACTCTTCTAAAATTATTTACTTACTTTCGTGGTTAACTATGGATGATACATATAAATAGGAACATCTTTCTTATCATCCATAGGGGAGAAATCCAATCAATAGCTATAATCTAAAATGGAGTACATAGGATAGGATGTCATGTAGAAAGTTTGAGTTCTCTGAACATTTTCCAATTGCTTAGTCGACTATCAAAAATTATTCCTGTCCAGCTTCAAGTTTTTCTTACCCTCACATATAATATTGATGTAGGGGCACATCCAATAGTGAAACTCATTGGTTGAGGAAATTCCCATTATCTTGGTTGGCAGAGTGATGCAATCTTAAAATTCCTCATTGAAATAAACTCGAACATTATATTAGGCAACCTTGAGGATCCTTTCTTAGTATTCTCAAACAAGAGATTTTTAACTCGCTTTTGTATTTTACATTGTTTTGACTAAAAACAACTTACACTTGGTCTTTCGTAAGAGTATTTAAATTTCTACCATGTCAATTCCGAGAGTAGTAAAAATACAATCCTCATCAAGTTGAGCCACCACTTGACCTTGAGGATCAACAATTTCCTTTGCTTCGAGTTAAAACTTGAACTGCAAGCCAATAGCATGTTGGCACACTAAAATGCAATGGGAAATCCACCTACCGCCTCTACAATCTTAGTGTATTTTATGTACTTGAGCCATAGGAATAGGTTTTGATAATTGATTCAATCCCAAAAATTATCCATGTCCGGTTTTGAGCTTCACTATCACCAATGTTCGTATAGTCATTTGTCTCTAAGGAAGGTAGGTTCTCGTGACCTTTAAAGTTGATCTTCATTTTACGGAAGGAGAAAAAGATTACTTTTGAGTGATTTCTTGATTACTTGATCAACACCTCAACATTTCAAAACTTCTCTTCACACCTACGAATTGAAAACAATGTAATAAGACTTGACCACGACTATGAATATTTCAAAGGAGGGAAGCTCAAATGATCAATAGTGAATGAGAGTGAGGTTGTAAAAATGATGGGATGAAATAAATGAGGTAGTTGACGCTTCATTCTAATGTTAAAACAAGGAAAATTGGCTAAGGAGGAAAAAAAAGTGCATAACTATCCCATGGGACATCAATACATTTGGGACGCACAAAGTCAAACAGATGATTTATGGAAAAAGAGGAAACAACTTGGACAAATGTCCCAAGGGATATTAAGAAAACTACAATGGGAAGACCTGTAATATGCACATTTAATGGGAATAAAAAAGTAGAGATGTGGGGAAATGGCGATCTAGCGGTACTTGAGACATGTGGGACATAAACGGTTGAAAAACCCATAGCATAATAAAAATTGACTAAGTCGAATGAATTGATTCAGACTAGCCTTAGGAAATTGGGACACCATTGCTACGAAAATCCTAAAAGACCGATAATAAAGAAAAATCAAGAACCAATCGTAAAAGAGGAAAATCGGGGAACAGACGGCCTGAAGGAACCTAGAACATGGTGGACAAAAAAGCTGAAATACCCATAGAACACTAAAAAATCCATCATAACTTAAATTTTTTAAAAATGTCTCACTATTTAGAACTAGCACTTTCTTAAGAGACCTTCAAAAGGGTATTTTGATAGTCACCTACTTCAAAAAATTTAAAATTGGAGAGAAAATTCACACCACTTGGGAAGGTGAGAATAGGCGGGAATGTGCAGAAAGGAACGGGGAACCCCTCGTGGGACATGGATGCCCACGGGTGCCCCACTAGTAATTTATTCACCCCAATTAAGGAAAAATAACGTCGGTTGAAATAATCTTACTTGGGAATATGGATGAAAGGGGAAGGTAATGAAAAAATAAAATAAAACATGATATCTAAAATACAATGGTTAATTAGTACTTTCTTCACTCAATAACCTTCTAAATAGTATTATGAGATTGACATAAATAACATCTATGGTACATGATTTTGTGAATACATTTTTCCCCACTTTATGTTGGTGAGTGGAAAGCTCAAGAATATAAAGTAGATAGAGATGCGTACTTAGATGTCCGTGAAGAGTGTAGTTGAAACATGTGAAGGAATATGCAAAGCATGGAATGAAAAAAATATGGAAGAGCATGGACACCAAATATGCAAAATGTGAACATAAAAATTGATGAGTATTAACCTAGGGAGGAACGCGTGTGTAGTTATTATGGTATGTGATGTACCTACATGTTTAGTAAAGCATATGTTGTCGCGAAGTGTTCTTGTTAACGTTGTTATTGTTGTTGCCCAAATTTTAATGCTTGTTTCTCATACGATCGACAATCAAGGAGAAAACGATCAAGTATTCAAATATGTATGTATGTATGTACGTTAAATACAAAAATGTAAAATACTCATGTAGATGAAAGAATGTAAATGTAAAATAAGGAAATGAAAAAGTGTAAATGGAACATAGGCACTGATCCATTTCAATAAAAGAGAGTGTAGAAGGATATTTTGTACTGCAATTTTTTTAGGCCTTCTCACACCATAGGACGAAGAAATATTGGGAGGAAATAATGTGTTCTCTAACCATTAATTGCTTCCTTGAATCGTGTGTGAAGATATATATTTATGTCCTTGTTTTTGGGTGATCTAATGCCACTAGCCTGATGTAGTATAGAGAGGCACACCCACTATAACCTCCATTCATGTAATCGCTTCCCGAGAATGCTAAGGAAACTATGTCCTCTAAAATATGTTGTGTATGCGGTTCATAGACTGGTCTAAACCCACTCACAATACATAACTAAATCAAACTCGTTTAGAATCGATGTGTATGAAAAAGCTACAAATGATGCCCCCTCTTTTGGGGCACATGTGATTTCATTGATAGAAGAAATTTCCCTAGAAAAGAGGACCAACCGCATGTAAACTACAACCCTATAAATTTCTTGGTAAAACCCAAACCATGCACAAACAAGAAGGCTAGCTAAAGATAAGTGTGAGAAAACATTAATCCATATGAGAAACATGTGTATTCTACACGAGAAAGTGATGTAATGTAAACATGCAAGAAGAAAAATTAAGCCACACAATGTAGGTTATAAGAATGGTACATCACTCATGATGTTGCAAGACATGCGAGGACATCATTTCCACCAACAATAGATGAGTGTGCACACCAAACAAAGGTAAATGGCCACATAAAATAGCAAACCATAATAGATAATGTAACAAATAAGTATGGAAACAAATACCCTTGTATAGCAAATGGTGCACATGAAGTAGTCGTTGGCATGTTAGAAAGATAAATGGTATGTTAAAAGCATGTATAAGAAAGTAATTTAAAATGATAAGTATAAAATGAAACAATAACACACTGTGGGAGATGTATCCGGATGCCAACATTGACCGGTGTAGGAGGGTTAGAAGGTGAGCATCCATGTAATGTGTAAGAGACATATATTTATGATCACAAATAGAAAAAGATGTGAATGTGCATAAGCGGATCGTATAGATAAATGACATACAAGTAATATAAGTATCATGTGTAATAAAATGACCATAAAAAATCAAAAGGAAGCGAGAATAAAAGAAACCATAATATGCAATATTTTGTGGATGGATGGAATGGAATGCAAGATAGCATGATAGGATCCACGTTTCCTCTGAGTGAATGGAAGTATATGCAGTGAGGTTCATTTTCCCCCTTAGCATTCAAGAATGAACTATAAATGAGAGTGCGTCATTGGTAAATGGTCAAATAGTGTGTTGTGTCTTGCGTGCTATGGTGAATGTGTAGGTGTAGTGATGAGATGTGACCTAGCAAGGATGTGTGTGTGTGAAACCTATAGCTAAAGTGTATATCACAACCAGATGGATGTATAAGTGATGATTTAGTCTAAGCATATATCACCATAAAATTAATGGATGAGTGATGATTTATCCCTAATCATATATCACTACAAAATGAAAAGAGGGAATGGTGATGTAACCTAATGTGTATACCACTAAAGAATGATAGGATATGTGACGATTTAGCCTAGAGCGTATGTCACTAGCCTAGGATTTTTAGGTGATGAAATTTTGAATAATAAACATGTGATAAATGTAAGGTCCATTTGATTCCTAAACCCTCAGTAGTCGAGTATAAACTAAGGAACCAAAGTGTTTCATCAAGTAGTGAGTGCAAAGGCATAGAAGACAATATAGCGTATGGAACGATAAAAGTTGATGATGTGATCTATGGAATATGTGAATAGGAGATGTGTAAGATGTAATGTTAAAATTGTAGAATGTGTAAAATATAATGTATAGAATGTATGTATATAAGCTAGTAATGTAGGATGTAAGATGATGTAATCCTAGACACATATGTGATGAAGAATAGGATGATATATGATATGTAAATGCCCTAATGTCAAAATTTTGTAGACTAAATGTGGAATGTATAGTGTATAATACATGATATGTAATGAAATACCATTTTTAATTCCTATAGTGAAGTGTGTGGGGTTCATGTGTAGTAATCCCTCAACATTCAAGTGTGAACCAAAGCACACGAGTGTGTCATCTAGTAGTAATGAGACTAAAATGTGTAATGAGTTTGCGTATGTTATGAGATTGATGTATGAAAATTCAATAGTGAGATATGCGTAGATGTAATAATTAGGGGGATGTGGAATGTTATACCCCCAAGTGTATGATAATTTGTGTTCTATGTGATAAATAATGTATCGGGTGATGAAGAATTATAGATTTTTCTTAATTGATGATGCACAAGGAGCGTTAAAGTATTATAGATGTGTATATATATAGATGGTGATGTAATGGAGGAATATGGTAATGTAAGATGAAACGAGGTTATTTGTGGAAAAAGAAACATCAACATTCATATAAAAACCATAAGAATATGAGTGTTTCATTAAGAGGGTAGAGTTACAACAATCACCTACCAAAGACCAAGTATCCATGTGGTGGAACCATGTTGGATAAAGTCAATAAGAGAACCATGTGATGTGGGTGTGATTGAAAATATATCATGATCACTAGCATGAGGATTAGTTGGTATGAAAAAACTAATTATCTCAATCTTATACTTCGAGAGGAGGTAAAGTTTCATTGAGTCTCAAAGGATACTACTTAGGTTGACTTGGTAATGTAGTAGATGACTTAGTAGGAGGGTTTGTGAACTAATTTTGATATGTGGTTGACTTGGGGATACCGTAAGTGATTACATAGGTTGATCATGACTAATCAAGAAGGATTATCCTAAGGATCTCATGTCGATGTAGACCTTTGTAATAGGATGTTGTGCATTAAATGAAATAATACCTGACACTTAAGACTTTTGATTATGTGATGCAAAGTATGGAAATCATTTTCATTATGTCCATTGATTCGATGATAATTGTAGTATGGACGACCTTGATATTTTTCTAACCGATAAGGAGAATAATGTTGCATATGTGGTAGAGTGATCAACTGATGATTAAGGAGGTGAGGAAAAATGTCATGTGGCATAGTATTGTGCTCAAACATGAGAGGCTCAAGAAATGGCGTATCTTGAGGTTCAATCATATGACATGTATTAGACATAGATTGCATATAAGATGGAGAAGGAGAAAAAATATGCGATTGAGAAGCATCCTTAAGTTGTTGAATTTCAGATCTAAGAGATGTGATTGTTGAAACCATGGCTGAAATTTTATCTTTAAATAATGTATGTAAGTATTTAATCAATCCTAATAGGGGTTAAGTAGATGGAAACTCACTAGGCTCATTAAATAGACAAATATTCATAAGACTTAGTTTGTGTGGTGGCATATTGACATCAAAATACTTAGTTTCTAAGGATTTTTTCCAAATAACTTCGTAATTAGGGTATCTACTAAGTAAACAAGTTAAAGAAATGTGACCCATGATAGCGGAAAAATGAGGATCTCAAGCGTGAAAGATGTTGGGTTCAACAAAATGATTAACTAAATTTAAAACTATGGAATATGGGGATAGTTAATATAAGTTATGAAAACTATAATAAAGTAAATAAATGAAATAAGGAAATAATGTAAATGATCAAGTAACTATGAAAAAGGAAATCTTAAGCCTAATGTGCATGAAGGAAGAGGAAACAACTCAGCTGAATAAAATATTCTCATAGACAATGTCGTAGTGATGATTGGAAAATATGGAGGTGATAACGAATGTGCAAAACAGCTTAAAAGGATAGATCAAGAAGATCTAGCATGATTGAATCCAATTTAGAGGGACTAGGACATCTATAGGACCTCTCGTCTCGTAATTTGGGTGCCTAGGTCTATGTAAAAGCTTTGAAAGTGAGATTTACTAGTTTACAAAGCCTGGTCCAAAACCCTCGATGTCTATTATAATTATATTCATTGTTCTCGTGTCGATGTCACCAATAATCAAAGATGATAAAAAGACCTACAAGATACACCCATATAGAGCATAAAAATTGTATCAAAGAAAATGCATATGAAGGGGTCAGCTGACCTCATCTCCCATAATGGTGGAATTACTAACGAAGTATTGTAGTACATCTCATACCTAATGTAGTTCTATTTGCAAGTGTGTGTGAACATGCGCTAGGTTGTTTTTATGTTAGTCACGCTTTATGAAGTAACGAGCAATAACTATGTGTAGAAAATGTAATAGAATGTGTGAATGGAATAAAATATAATCCCTCACCCTATGAAGTGTGATGCATATGTCCTAGCATTTTTCCTTGATGATGGAGCTATGTGGATGGAAGTGATCTCTAATGCAATATATTGATGAAACTCTAGATGAGTGATAGTAATAGGTGATGGTAGGTCCCTCATTATGGTCTCATAAGTTTATATTTATAGTTTTCTCTTGGTCTAATTTCATAATTAACCCCAAAAAGGACAACCAAAAGAAATGTAAAGTTCTCAAACAAATAGAAAGATCCCAAAAAGAGTTGGGAAAGTGTAAAAGGACCGGGGTGCCTTGGTGTGACGAGGGTGCCTAAAGGAACCCAATTACTAATGCGGGTGCCTTAGCCAAGGCTAAAATAATGTGGGATAAAAAAATATAATTAGGCATATGGGTGGAAGAGGTTGCTATTGATGAAATAAAATAAAACAATATTGTCAAAAGATGAAGTTTAATTAGTATTTTATTCTCTCAAGAACCTTCTAAATAGTAGTATGTGAATGGGGTAAATAATGTCTAAAGTGCATGATTTTTGACAACATCAACTTCCTGTTCTTTGACCTCTGGAATCGAGCTCCAAGTAAATAAGTTAATTCCATGAAACTTACATCTACAAAACCAATATCTTGTTAATTATCTTAGAATCTTGACATATGACACCGTTTAGCCATTTGATGATTTTCATTTGTCCACCTCTAACTTGTCATTTCCTACATGTTGTCCTCTCAAAATTTCCCTCTTTCAAAAGTTAAAAAGTTGAAAATTTTGAGTTAACACCTTTTTATGATGTTTTAGTGAAGAGAAAGGTTGAGGAGTTAGGGAAAATTCTTGTTTTTGAGTCATTTGAGTTATTTCGGGTCTTTTGGACATTTTTCTCTCGTATGTTCCAAGTTCCACCTGGACCTCTATTCCTCGATCACAAATTGCTTTCCCGAAAATCTGTTAACTTTAAGTTTTGTCAGAAATTTTTTGTTCCAAATGTTCTAAGTTCTTCCAGACCCTTTGTTCCCGATCACTCACATCGACCACATCGGTCCCTTCACGTTCATTTTTCTTATCTATCCCAAAAGCGCCTATGCATTCCGCCCCACTTTTCCCGCATCGTGCGCATCGGCCAAATTACGTCTTTGCATCCCTCACGTACCTCACATTTCTAAGTTCCTGGACTGCCCATGCTCTTTATCCCGCATTACCCACATCACCCGCATCGTCAGATCATGTCTTCGCAGCCCTCATGTCCTAAATGTACCAAAGACCATACGCGCTAGTTTTTTCCACTCTTCTCAATGATTTCCTTTTGAGTTGGTATATATGAATTTATTGTGCATTTATAACCTTATCTCTCCTAAAATGGCTATTTAATGGGACTACCTCTATGAATTTTGCACACCGCTTACTTGCTACCATTCGCTCAAATCCTTACAAGTAAGACCATTTGCTTGTGCTCCCATTCCCTTTATATTTTCATTGCGAATTCAAGATGTGAAGGCTATTTCTCTCGTATGTTATGAACATGAAGATCAAATTTCAAGGTCAGGAACATGTTTCACCACTCAAATATTTTGTTCCCAATATCGGGGATAGTGAGGTTTGTCACATGGATTTTGGTGATTTATGGAGCAGTTGACTAACCCTAATCCTTCTCCTATGGAAAAAATGATCAACGACAGTGGCCTTGCATTTTCGTGGGTTTCCGATCTCAAGTACAATGTGCCGACACTCGTGCTCACTTCAAGCCTGACACGAATGAATTATCTAAAGTGCATGGGGAAATGATCGCAAAACTAGATGCTGATGCCATTACTGTTGTTCTAAAGATCCTAGAACTTGAAAATTTTGTTGTTATCTCTCAAGCTCAAGCACGATTCTTTTGAGAAAGACAGTGATAAATACAAGGAGAGGATAGCAAAGTCATGGTTGAAGAACCCTAAAAAGGGAGCATCTTGACTTTCCAAGACACTATTTAAGGCTGATTTTAACGAAGAGCTATCTGATTTCATCATCTTGTTAGCCTGTGTCATGGGATTACCCTCTGCCAATGAATTTTACTTTTAGATGTGTCTGCTCATCAATATCATCTGCGAAGGTAGTTAGAGCATAAATTGGGTAGAAATCATTTGAATGAATTTGACAGAATAGTTTTCCAGATTGTGCAACAGACCAAGAAGTTCTATATGACTTCTTATCTTATGTATACCCTAGAAAGATCTCGGCAATGGTTTGGTTTCACATACATCGAGAGGTTGGAAGGATGAACCCATTTATGCATACTACCCTCAGTTCACCCTTGAAACCCAGCAACCATAACTTCAGGAGGGTGAATGATGCCTTTACCATTTATATTGTGAGGCTTCTAGAAAGTGATACTTCCAAAAGATTTTTCGATGAGGCCATGAACACGATAGAAAATATGGAGCTTTATTCATTCGATTCGAGAAGGTTTTTGTATATCGGGTTAGCTATTTATGAGAACACACCTCTTAAAATCCCTGTGTTTTGTAATGATAAGATGGTTGTGATTAAAGTACGCAGGAAATTGGATAAGTTACATAGAACCTATAGAGATAAGAAAATATTTAGGGTGCATTTCCCCATATCCTTGGGTAGTTATACATGTAAAATAGATTTGGATGCTCAAAACATAGAAAGGGACCTTGCTCCCATAATTGTTGACTTCTTTAGGCCCGGGACCTATTTTGATTTGAAGAATTTCATTGAGCTAAATCTCAGAATTAATTATCATCATAGATCAGATACTAAGGACTACTAGGTCAATTGTGCAGATTAATTTGAAGCAAGGTAGAGGCATTATGGTAGATTCTCTCTCTAGCTGATAAAGGAGCTCAATCTATATCAAATTCCTAAAGGGCTTCAAGATGATTACGTAGACCTGTTATCATATGAATATGATACATTGATCAAGCATACTCCCTTAGAGGATCTAGACCGGCACATGAGGGAGAAGGATGACTTGGTGAGATTCTAGCCCCTCGTCCTTATAAGAACCAAGGTCTGGTATCATAAAAATGTCCAAGAGCTTAAGACGAATCCAGGAGAATCTTCCTCCAAAGATACTTCAAGCCCTAGGAATAAGTCACATACACCTAGCTTGGAGGTACCTATACAAACTCCTCCTCCTTCCTTAAATAAAGAACTCTGAATCATCCACCCCTTCTTCATATACTCAAGTATACAAAAATAAGGTGAAAGAGGTTAAACAGGAGCCAATTGAGGAAGATCCCCTATTAAAGCATTTAGAATTACCTTCGAGGCCATAGAATGTCATTATTCTCGGTGAAAGTGATGATAGTGAAGTGCAGGTCCCTGCGCAGGAACTTTAGAAGTTACAATGGATAAAGAGAAGGAAGTACATAGCCCGTAACCTCCAAGTACCACCGATTCCTCTGCCAAAGAAGCTCATGATACTCCACTCACTTCTCTACTGGAAGCATAGTAGTAAATACTTTAAGTTCCATGAGTTCTCTTGCTCTTGGATTTCTTGCTCCTCCTTCTTCTTCCTCCACTTTTGCATGGGTACAACCCTTGGTTGATAGCAAGCAGGAAGAGGAAACCTTCTTCTTGATTGGAAGGGCAAAATTTTGATGTTGTGACAACCTTGTTGGGCACTACGCCTTCTCGCTCTAGCAAAGAGAGATAAAACAACTTTAAGGATAGTGACAAATGTCCAAGGCTAGTAATTTCTTGAGGTAGCAGAAACCAAGGTTGATAAAGAAAAATAAGATCTACTAGGCTCGATTTGGAGGTTTCTAGGATTCCAATGGGAGAATTTACCCCGAGAGTGAGGTGCATAACCTCTAGGAAATAGTAACGAGAGTTATTGAGAGAGTAGAAAAAGGTAAATATCTTGGAAAACACTAGAGGAACAAGCTCAAATTATTTCTAGCTGCATCAAGTCATTATTATCTAAGGAAAAGGTTTTGGATCATACCCCACTATCTTCCCTTCCGCCACCTATGATCCTTGGTCAAGTGAAGTTCAAAGCATTAAAGACATACAGAGGTATTCCATCTATAGGAGAGCTATGGAAGCCATGGTGGATGACATGATAATTGCAGGTTTGAATTTCACTATAGAAGCCTTTAAACTCAATGAGAAGGTGACTAATCTGTAACAAAAGCTCTCCTCTGCAATTGGGACCGTTTATAAATAACTTAAACTTTATAGTAGCTGCATAGTGGATCTTTACCTAATGGGACAAGGTGATGAAAATATATTGATGACTAACAAGGTTTTTGACGATCCCAAAGACAATTTATCAAGGTCATGGGTTTTCAAAGTGTGGATTGGAAAATAAAAGTTCGGAGGAAGCTTTAGGAGAGATGAGGAGCATTTGGCGAAAGGAGAAGCCTTACAAACTTGTGTTGTATCCGCTTTCAAAGATATTCACCTGTCACCTTCATGATGAAACTTCAGGTGTCCCTTTCTCCCTTTTAAGAAATTAAAACTCAATTCAAGGCATTTGTTAAAGAAAACTTGTTCAAGGAGGAATCAATTACCAAAGAGAAGATAAAGGAGATTTTCTCTCTTCAATCGCTATCAAGAGGTTAATAATGAATACCATCCACACACTTTGAGTTTGAGAAGGAGATGGAGAAATGCCTAGGTACTTGGAATCAAGCTACTACCAACACATTAGTCCCATGAGGCGAGACATATCGAAGCATTAAAAATGTTTAGGCAACGAATCCTCAAGTCGGTGGGCCCTCCTCAAAGCCAATAGGAAGTTGTTTTCAGTTCCAACTTCTCCCTTCCTTCTTTTCTCAAATCAAGATTATTGTAATTAGTTAAGGGTTTTGTTTCAAGCATCTCCTTAATTAAAATTTTATTTAAAAGAAGTAGTTACCAAGTGTAACTAATTTGTAAGTAATATAATGGGCTCTCTACACCATTCTGTGCGGGCTGGAACTTGGTTTATTTTTGAAAGTGTTAAGGAGTAAAAGCAATCAATACAAAAGGATATTTCTTTCTATGTCTATCTGGTCTTGTTATTTTATTACTATCTATTAAATATTATTGAATCATTTATCGTGTTACTTCAAGAAGCTTTGTATTCTGTAGATGTAATTTATAGAACTTTGTGGATTTGAAATAACATCTTATTGTCTCAAATGCAAATGGTTCTGTTCCAAATAATTTCATTCTCGCATGCATAAGGAATTATTTGTTATCTATATTTCTCAAGAGTTCCTTTCTACCCATTTCCACTACTTAATTTTTCTATCCATTTGTATTGATGATCTATTCTATTTTAGCACTTTCATGATATTTGAGTTCCCCATTAAAACTATACACCGTACATGTGTAAATAAAATTTTGACTTTAAATAAGGGAACCTCTCCCATTAAAGAGGAGGGACTTTCTGTCCCCTGACTTTTGTTTTCAATAAATTCCTTATTTGACGACCAACAGTTTTGGCGACTCTATTGGGGAATCATTCGATGTATTCAAGTTTTATGAAAAATTTCTTGATCATTCTTTGATCTAGTGACTCTACGATTTACTCGTGGCAGGAGGGCCCTTGGTATTGAAGATTCTTAGTTTCAACTCTTGGAGCAGCAAGGTTTCCCTTTTCCTTCAATAGGAAGAAATAGAAGAGCTCATTTAATAAGCACTCCTATTGAAGATAGAACCCCTGTAGGTGGTATCCCTCTAGAGCAACTCAGCCCTAATCTTTGCACTTTGATTCTTGCTAGTGTTTATGTTACCCTTCAAGCTGTCTTTCTAAGGATGGCAGCCCTATTACCTTGGGGCCATCATGTTGGGCTTCTCACCCTTCCTCATCCTTTCGCATGATTTATCCAGGGGTAACAGGAAGAACTTCCACAAGTTTAGAGGTAATGGCAAGGTGCATCCTGATGAACATATCACATCCTTCATAGTTGCATGTGGAGTCTTTAGAGTTGAACATGAAGATGTCTCGGTGAGGCTTTTTGTAGAGACTTTACAAGATAATGCGGTAGATTAGTTCTATCACCTACCTCCCGGGGCCATTACCAATTGAACCACGATGAGAACAAAATCTAAGAACCATTTCAAACCTACGAGAGTATGTACATGCTTTGCTAGCCAAAAATTTTCAAATAAAGAAGGAATCACAAGAACCCATGAAGGAATTTGTGGCTACATTCAACAAGTTGATTAAAAAATCCCACTGAAACTCAGCTGTAGATCAAATTAAAAATATTTCTTCCGAATGCTCAATTACGAAGTTAGCTATGATTGAGAAGAGCCAATCTCGTAGCATTGGGTGAGGATTAGGACTAGATGTTAGCGTTGAAGATTATTTGATTATTTCTAGTAAGTTAAAAAGAGATCCTTCTAAATCTAGAGATTCTTCCTCCTCCTCTTCCACTCCCAGCCCTAATATTGATCTGTTAGTACAAAATCTTGCTAACAACCTCATTGTCATAAAAAAACAATTGGCTCAGCACGCTCCCTATGCAGATGTTCCAAGGAGGAATTTTCAGCCTAGAAATCGTTTGCTTGCTTCTCAGACAAGGCTAGCACTTGAGGTGCCACCCTTCAAGGTCCTCTTAATGTAACTGTGGGGTTGAAGAACGAAGATGAAGAGGTTAATGAATATTGTGAAGAATTGGAGAAAGAAGATGATGAAGAGATAGAGGAACTTGAGGATCTTGAGTTAATTTCTTCACTACAGAGAGGTGTTGATGAAGAAGATGATTATGATGAAGTAGTAGCAGATATGAATAGTGAATCATACACTATCATGATTCGAGAGTAGACAAATAAAAGGGAGAAAGTGATACAACCTGCTAAAAGATCTAAGGAGCATCCCATGACTATCCCTGTTATTGCAAAAAGAGGATCTCCTATTCCCACTATGTCCACAATGAGAAGGTGAGTTCGCTAATTTTCTCTTCCTAATTCTACTATTAAAACTTCTTCTTCTATAGCTCCTAAATTTGATAAGCCTAAGATTTCTAGTGATGATAGCCCATCCACCTCTTGATCTTTCGATATCATTGATCACCTTAAAAGACAAAGGTTCAAATTCGAGAGAGGTGAGTATTATCAAACTCATCCTAAAGATTTTTCCAAAATGGTTCACTTTTTCAATTCTCACTCCAAAACTACCTCTAAGTGCCTTTTACCTACTCCATCCTCTACACCCCAACCTAGCCTTTTAGCTACAGTCACCTCACGTAATGAGAAGATCAAACCGTTTTATGTGACCCTTCTTACAAGCAGGTCATAAACTCATCAACTCGTGTGTCATAGATTCGGGAGCATCGAGATAATGTAATTCCCTGCCAAAGTAGCCCATGCTTTGGGTCTAACTCTCTCACACGCACTTATAGGGCTTTCCATTCCATGGAGAGTAAGGAGGTTCCCCTAGTTGGAAGAATTAAAGATGCACAAGTAGCTTTTGCTACTTTACCTCGAGAAAAAGTCTTGGCTACTATTCTATCGCAGATATTCCTCCTTCATATGGTATCTTTGCTAAGTAAGAACTTCTGCAAGGATGTGGGAGAAGAAATTAAAATGGATTGGTCACATGCCCTCATACCGCTTAATGGAAAAATGAAAAATTTATTTCCTAACAAGCAACGAGTATATTGTACAAAAGATAGATGATCCCAAAGAACAAATACTTTATGAGAATATTGGGCATGGTAACTATATGATTGTGTCTCCCGAGGAAACTCAACTTCTCGAAGAAGTTATTCATGATCCTAATGGTGTTTGGAATTTGGAATTTGATGGAATTTCTTCCTTGGCTGTTCGGAGTTGGCATAGTGTTGATATCTCTTGAGGGAAAGGTTCATCCTTTCTCATTCAAACTATAGTTTGAAAATACCAATAATACAATAGAATATGAAACTCTCATTCTTGGACTTAACGTGGCAAAAGAAAAAGGTGTGAATAATCTTCTAGCTCGTGGAGATGCAAAACTAGTTGTTAAACAAGTCAGAGACCTTTTCAAGTAAAGAATAGAAGGTTGAAGCATTACAGGAATCAAGTTTGGGATTCTATTGAATTTCTTGATGCCTTCTCCATTGAATTAGTGCCAAGGGAAAAGAACACCAGGGCTGATTCACTAGTTGTCTCATGATCATTGCTAATACCTCATCTTGACTTCTCTCAAGATAAGTTTACCATTGAGATGATCCATAGGCCCAGTGTGCCTGATAATGCAAGTGACTTGCAATTTTTCAATGATGATCAGCATTTTCTTTCTTTCTTGGAGCTCAGGGAGAACTTTGAAAAATTATAATTCAAAGGGAGTGACAATTTGCCTCATGAGAGTGTATCTTCCAATGAAGAGGGTGTCAAAGAGGAAATAGATCAAGATGGGTGCATCAAACTCAAGGGTAACAAGATTCCTAAGGGGCTGGTGAGTTTAGAGGAATTTTTTGATAAACATGACAGGTATGTTAAGTCTAAAGCTTCTACTAGAGTGCAAAAATCTTCTTAGTATGAAACGATTAATATTTGGAGCTTTGTTGACCCCAAGATGGTGAACGTTGGAAAATGTTGTATACCAGAAGAAAAGAAGAAGGTGATCAACCTCTTAAAGAAGTATAAGGATGTTCTTGCATATTCATATGAGGATCTAAAAGCTTTCCAACCAAAGGAGATGCAACATTTCATCCCTCTCAAACCTGGGATTAAACCTTTCAAGAAAAATCAAAGGCAATACAATCCAAAGATTGTTGACACTATTTTTCAGAAATATAGAAGTTGTTGAAAGCCAAAATTATTTTTCCCATTCACCATTCAACATGGATTGCCAACATCATGCCTGTCAAGAAGAAAAATGGTGAGATTCGTATCTGTGTTGACTTCAGGAATTTGAATCAGGCTTCTTTGAAAGACAACTACCCTCTACCCATGATGGATCAAGTTTTGAAAGTGTTACGAGGTCTCGAAATGTTGTCCATACTTGATGGCTTCTCGGGGTATAATCAAGTAGAATTCAATACCACGCATCAGCACAAGATGACCTTTACCACCCCTAGGTACTTTTTCCTACAAGAGGATGCATTTTGGAATCATTAATGTCGGTGCCACATTTCAAAGGGCTATGGACTTGGATTTTGAATCTTAAAAGGGAAACGTATTGTTGTGTATTTAGATGACTTGACCATGTTTTCCGAAACTAGAGCAGATCATTTTTAGCATCTAGAAACAATTCTCTTGAAATGCAAAGAACATGGGATCTCTTTGAATCCCAAGAAATCTATATTTTGTTTCACAGAGGGAAATTTTTAGGGCATGTTGTCTCTAAAGATGGAATGAAAACTGATCTTGAACGAGTTCAAAGCTATTCATATATTCCTCTTCCAACTAAGAAGGGAGTGCATTATTTCTTTGATAAGATCAACTTTCTCGAGAAGATTCATCCCGATTTTGCAGAGCTAACTTTGAATATCTCCCAAATGATGAAAGGAAAAAAAAAAGTTTGGCTGGTCTTCTAAGAGGAAAGAAGCCTTTGAAGGTATTAAAAAGGCTATCATTGAACTCCTATCTTAGCATGTATAGATTTTAGAAAAGATTGTAATATCTATTGCTATGCCACAAATAATATCTGCTACTCTTGATCTTGATTCGAAGGATTCTAATGATCATGAACTACCAATTTCGTTCATGAGTTAAAATACACAATGATGGAGAAACATGATTTTGCAATGGTTAAAGTTGTCAAGAAGTTTTGTTTTTATATTCTTAATGCTCACTCCATAGTACTATTACCTAACACAACCATCAAGTCTATTCTCACGTAACAAGAGTTTGGAACTAAGAGAGGGAAGTGGGTGGAAAAGGTTTAAGAATATGATATTGACATCAGACCAACCAAACTAGTCCGTGGTAAAGGCTTGTGTGAACTCATTGCTGAAGGAGCTGGCCATGAGTTACCTAAGGAAGAATTTGATGTTCCTACTATTCTATTTCTCAGCTCAATTGATGAATGGTATGTTGATATCACACATTTCCTCACCTATGGAGAATGTCCCTCTCATTTGAATTTCAAGGAGAAAAGAGCTATCAAGTTAAGATCAGCCCAATATGTGTTATGGGAGAATGCTTTGTTCAAACATGGGATGGATGGAAGATTTCTGAAATGCGTTGATAAAGAGCAATAGAAGAAGCTTCTTTCAGCTTTCCATGATCAAGCATGTGGAGACCATTACACATCTATTATCACTTGCTCACAAGATTCTTCATGCAGGATACTATTAGCCTACCTTGTTCAAAGATGCATCAAAGTGGATTGATAAATGTGAAGCTTGTCAGACCTTTGTGGGCAGACCCAAGTTGGCTTCCTTGCCACTTAAACTAGTTGTGATTGAAGAGCCCTTTCAATAATGGGCTTTAGATTTTATTGGAACACTTAATCCATCTTCAAGTCTTGGACATACTCATGTGTTGAATCATGTAGATTATTTTAATAAGTGGTTAGAAGCCATCCCAAGAAAGAGTACCACTTCTAAAGTAGTATGAAATTTTATCAAAGAAAACATCTTGGTGAGGTTTGGTGTGCCAAACAAGATTGTGACTGATAATGCTTCAAATTTTTATTCTGCCAAGATGATGGATTTTGTTATGGATATGGCATTTCCCTGGCTCACTCTTCATATTATTATCCTCAAGGGAATGGATAGGCAAAGTCAACAAACAAAAATTAGGTGGCTATAATAAGGAAATTGGTTAATGAATCTTAGAGGAACTGCAATAAGAAACTTTATGATGCTCTATGGGCAGATAGAATTACACCAAAAAGAGATATTGGGATGTCCCCTTTTCAAGTGGTGTATGGCATGGAAGATAAATTACCATAGAAGTGGAGCTACTAACCTTATGTTTAATGAAGGCCATTGAAGACACCATCTTCAATGATTTTTTAGATAAAAGGATCATGTCTCTTCATAAGTTCAATGAAGATAGATTATAGGTTCTTTGATAGAATAATTGCTCATGAGAAGAAGGTAAAATATTTGTTTGATAAGAAGGCCAAGTCCAAAGATTTCAAAGTTGGAGACATTGTTTTTTGTGGGATAAAAGGCATGAGCCTCGAGGAAGCCATGGTAAGTTTGATTCTCTTTGGCCCGGTCCTTTTAGAATTAGACACTTTGCTAGTGAGAATTATTTCTATCTTGATTACATGGATGGTTCCTCTCTCCCACTGCCTTATAGTGGAAAATACTTGAAATTGTTCAAATCCTAGGTGAATGGGAAGTCTTTTTTTATATTATGTATAAGGTGTGTTTCCTTTCTTAGGAATTAATTGTTGTAAACATTATTAATTCATTATATTATTATATGACTTTAGTAACTCATTAATAATAATATATTATATATATTGTTATACGAGTTGTTAAAACAACTCATATTATTAAGTTAGTGGTTAAGCAATATTTTGTTAAAGATCCTATTTTATAGGATGCATATTGTCCTATAAATATATAAAATTTTCGTATGGTTGTATACTTAATGAAGATTATTCTGTGTAAAATACTTGTAGTCTATTCCTAGTCTACATTTAGTAACAGAGTGACTATGCAATTCTGAAAAGTTGAGTGGGGCAATTCTATTGTTGGTCCATTTGCCCGTGTATGAAATTAATTTATATGAGAGGGTTTAGTTTGGTGTATGACTTTTCATACAAATATTATAGAATAAAATCTGTAAATATTTAGTGCCATTTTCTACTTGGAGGTTTCCTGAATGCGTATTGATCTAATCGGTCAATCAGTGCATGTGTCTACTTTTCTTTGCAATCCTCGAATCTGCCGTAGATCTATAGCCAGACACACTGTATTGGAAACAATCACTTTGCTGTGGATATTTGGTCAGCATCCATGTGGATGAAAGAATTCTCTATCGACTTGGATTTGGTGTTGCATTACTTTGCACCGTTTGACATTGAATCTATTATGCAATGCATTCATGATAGTTGTATATTGAATTGAGTATCTTAGGATTGCTCAATCACAAGATCATTCTATGTCAGCGTACCATGGAAAGACTTGTTATGATTTGACACCATATCATCTAGTTGTTAACTGTAGCGGACTGTAATAGAAAATAATTCTTGCCAGCACCGATTCTTCTCAATGCAACTGATCACCAATCATACTGGAAGCTGACATTTCATGATTGGACTCTCTCAGCCATCCAAGTCATTACTTCATGCTATCCATACGAAGATTTGATCAAACAGAAGTGAATCTGCTAAGCCACTGCAAGTTCATTTGATCTGGAGGTATTGTGTTGAGGTTATATCTGTCCATGCATTTTTTCCAAGTGTCATGCCATAATGCCAACAAGTAAGGCTTTGAATACCGTAAAGATTGAGATAAATAAGGAAGAAAATTTGTATTTTTTATTTTTTGTTAAAAATTTGAGTCACTCATTGGTCTCCTAATCTTTTGTTTATTATTTTTAGTCTCATATGTTATTAAGAGTTGTCTTATGGGTCAAGTCTATATAGAAATGTCATCACAGGTTTTGTTTTGTCTATAGGTTGTGTGAATGTATAGAGTCCTCTCCTCACTATTAAAAGCTTTATTATTGTTAAAAAAAAATTAAAAATTAAAATCATTTTAATAGTCATTTGTTGGTATGAGAGTGTCATTTTTTTATCGTCATTTAGGTGATTATTGGTAAAATTGTCAAAATAATAATAAATAAATAAAATTTTGACACATTTTCGATGTTACCCGATGTCCGACGTCTAATGTCATTTATTTGTTTTGTCTTGTATGTCAATTTTTTGTAAAAATGGAGAAGTTCAGTTTTGTTGAGAAGTTCAAAGGACGAGATTTCCATACGTGGAGAATTCAGATGTAGCTGAATTTGATTGAGAAGGATCTGTGGGATGTTGTTAAACCTAATACTACAACACCAACAAATGCAATGGATCTCGCAAAATGGACTGTCAAGGATCAAAAGGCCTTGGGAACCATTGGTCTCGGTCTATCTAAAGCTTACCTGCACCATGTGGACTTCACAAAGTCTGCAAAGGAAATTTGGGAGACTTTAAACAAGATTTTTGGATCTGAAGCGGAAAGTGCCAAGATGACTCTGAAGCAAAAATTATATGGATTAAAGATGGACGAAGGTGCAAAAATGGCAGATCATATAAGCAATTTTTCTCTCTACTTAATCAGCTCACAGGCATTAATGAAAAGGTAAATGATGATGATGCCAAAGCCATTCTTTTGAATAGTTTTCCTAAAAAAATGTCTCATATGATTTTTACTATGAGCAAGCTTAACATTGGTTTAGAAGGAGTAATTTCTACTCTTCTTGATCATAATGAACCTTCTGAGCTAGAAGAGGAGGTTTTATATGTGCACAATAAAGCTAGTACATCATCAAAAAGGGGAAGTATACTTCAAAGCATGCTCCATCACGAGGAAAGGTTACATGTTTTTATTGCAAAGGATTAGGACATGTAATTTTGAATTGTAAAAGAGAAAGATCTACTTGATGACAAAATAGATCAAAAAGATTTTTTGGTTGAAGAAGAAACTGATTGGGATGAATATTCTAAAGATGAAGAACTTTCTTGTCCCAGTGATGAGGAATACTTATGGTAAATAATTCATCTACTGGAGGTAAGAGGAAACAGAGGATGGAGGGTGATCAACACCTCTCGTCAGTCACCAATGACGGGGTCACATTCAAATTTGGTGGTAGTATTTTCTATTATTTTAGTTGTGTGGTGTGTGTTGAATAAAATGGTGTGTGGTTTCCTTCCCATGTTTTGATTCAAATGAGGAAGATGTGTATTTTGGAAGTTGAGAATAGTTGTATAGGAGGGTAGTTGAACTAGAGTGATCCTCTGACTGCAGAGATCCTTTGACTGTCATACTTCTAACATCGATCGGCCGGTGAAATCTATCATTCACTGGAAGTAAAAGCAGAAACTGTTCAGTTCGCGTATGTAGGTGAATCGGTGGAAGTGTGATCATCGATATGGGGTTCACTGTGGTGAAGCAGATTGGTCATGTGCAGCAAGATCCAAGCTAGTAGTATGCAGACCTAAAATTATGTGGAGGCATATGATTTTGGTTCCAGTTCTATGGTGCATTTTTTCTATGTTCACATTAAGGGGGTGAATATTGGGAATTAATAATGTTCACACCAAGGGGGTGAATGTTAGGAATTAATTGTTGTAAACATTATTAATTCATTATATTATTATATGAGTTTAGTAACTCATTAATAATAATATAATATATATATTGTTATATGAGTTGTTAAAACAACTTGTATTATTAAGTTAGTGGTTAAGCAATAATTTGTTAAAGATCCTATTTTATAGGATGCATATTGTCCTACAAATATGTAAAGTTTCTGTATGGTTGTATACTCAATGAAGATTATTCTTGTGTGAAATACTTGCAGTCTATTCCTAGTCTACATCCTTTCCCTTGCTTTTGGTGTGTTTCCTTTCCTTGTATGGGTGTTATCCTCTCTATGTGTTTTCTTTTGATTCTGTGGCCCAATGGATAAGGTAGTGGTCTTCTTCCCCTAGCTTTCAGAGAGTTCTTTCCTTGTATCATTATTTTAATCTAGCCAAGTCATCCCCGAGAAAGAACCGGTTGTTATCCTCTAAAAATTTCCCTCTTTCGAAAGTCAAAAAGTTGAAAATTTTGAGTTAACACCTTTTATGATGTTTTTAGTGAAGAGAAAGGTTGAGGAGTCAGGGAAAATTCATGTTTTTTGAGTCATTTTAGTGATTTGTGGGTCTATAGAACATTTTTGTGCTGGGCATATGTCCCAAGTTCTACCAAACCCTCTATTCCCGATTGGCCGCTTTCCTCAAAAATATGTTAACTTTTCATTCCAAATGTTCTAAGTTACGTCGGACCTCTGTTCCTCAATTGCCCATGTCAACCGCATCGGGCCCTTCACGTACTTTTTTCTTATCTCTGTCCCAAAAGCATCTTTGCATTCCATCCCCACTTTTCCCACATCATGCGTATTGGCCGAATCACGTCTTCATATCCCTCACATCCCTCACGTTTCTAAGCTCTGGACTGCCCATGCTCTTTTGGCCTCGCATTACCCACATTGCACACTTCTATTTGGATCGCATCTTTGTGTCCCTCATGTCCCAAATGTACCAAAGACCATATGGGATAATTTTTCGATCTTTCCAATGCTTTCCTTTTTGAGTCGGTGCATATGAGTTTATTGCACATTTATAACCTTCTCTCCTAAAATAGCTTATTAATGGGACTACCCTCTACACATTTTACTCATTGCTTACTTGCTACCATTCACTCAAATCCTTACAACTAAGACCATTTGTTCATGCTCCCTTTCCATTTACATTTTTCATTATGAATTCAAGCTATGAAGGTTGTTTTTATGTACACTTTGCCAACATGAAGATCAAATTTCAAGCTGGGAACATGTTTTTCCACTCGAATCTTTTGTTCCTCGATAACAGGGACAGTGAGGTTCATCACCTAGATTTTGGTGATTTCGGAGTAGGTTGACTAACCTAATCATTCTCCCATGGCACAAATGATCAACGATAGTTGCCTTGCATTTTTGTGGGTTTCCTAATCTCAAGTACAATGTGCCGACACTGTGCTTACCTGTAGGGCTCACTTTAACCCTGACACGAATGAATTATCTAATGTGCACGGGGAACCGATCGCCAAACTAGATGTTGCTGCTAATGCTACGCTCTACAGATCCTAGAAGTTGAAAACTCCATTGTTATCTCTCAAGCTCAAGCATAGACTCTTTTGAGCAAGACAAGTTGATAAATACAAAGAAAGGATAGCAAAGTCATGGTTGAAGAACCATAAAAAGGGAGCATCTCGACTTTCCAAGACACTATTTAGGGATGATTTTAACGAAGAACTATTTGATTTCATATTCTTGTTAGCCGTGTCATGGGATTACCCTCTACCAATGAATTTAACTTTTGGATGTGTCCACTCATCAATATCATCTGTGAAGGTAGTCAAAGCATAAATTGGGCAGAAATCATTTGCATGAATTTGACAGAATAGGTGTCCACTTTGCTACATGAGACAAAGAAGTTCTATATGACTTCGTATCTTATGTATACCCTAGAAGCATCTAGGCAATGGTTTGGTTTCACATACATCGATGGTTGGAAGGATGAACCCATTTATGCATACTACCCTCAGTTCACCCTTGAAACCAACAACCATAACTTCGTGGAGGGTGAATGATGCCTTTACCATGTATATTGTGAGGCTTCTAAAAAGTGATACCGCCAGGAAGATTTTATGATGAGGCCATAAACCCGATAGAAAAATATGGAGTTTCTTCATTCATTCGTAAGGTTTTGTATATCAAGTTAGCCAATTATGAGAACACACCTCTTAAACTCCGTATTTTTGTAATGATAAGATGGCTTTGATTGAAGTATGCAAGAAATTCAATAAGTTACATAGAACTGCGCAGAGACAACAAAATATTTGGGCTGCATTTCCCCATATCCTTAGGTAATTATACATGTAAAATAACTTTGGATTCTTAAAACATAGAAAGGTCCCTCACTCCCATCACTTTGTTCACTTCTTCAAGCCCAGACCTATTTTGATTTGAAGAAATTCATTGAGCTAAATTTCAAAATAATTATCATCACACATCAGATATTGAGGACTACTAGGCCAATTGTGCATATGAATTTGAAGCAAGGCAGAGGCATTATGGCATATTCTCTCTCCAGTTGATAAAGGAGCTCAATCTATATCAAATTCGTGAAGGGCTTCAAGATGATTATGCGAGACATGTTGTTATATGAATATAATACATTGATCAAACATACTCCCTTGGAGAATTTGGAATGGTACAAGAGGGAGAAGGATGACTTGGCTGAGATTCTGGCCCATGTCGTTGTAAGAACTAAGGTCTGGTTTGAAAGAAAGGTCTGAGAGATTAAGAATAATCACGCATAATCTTCATCAAAATATCGAAGATTGAGAAACAGGGGCAGAAACCTAATTATTTTTATTAATCTTAATCAACCAACATTACAATGAATGGGATTCAATATTTATAGATATTGCACAACCAAATACAAATAGGAAACTAAGTTGCATAGGTGCAACCAAATTCCAAAATACACAAGCTTCCAATAACATTCGGGAAGCAACAATTAAATAAAAACAAATATATTGTTAAAACAATATAACAGCTCCCATAATATTCAAATACAAACAAAAGGATGGTTATAATTAAATATAACCATAAAACAATAATTAATAAATTTATTAATTATGGAATGCATAATTAATTAGGATAATATTATTTTATCCTAACATTCCCCCATTTAATTGTGCATTGTATGAAGAGATGAGGAGAGGAACTCTCTGAACAACTCGAACATGTCACGTGCAAGTGACTTTGTGAAAATATCTCGCTCGTTGTTGTTCAGATTGGAAAAAATTAAAGTGGATGTTGTGCTTCAATACATGTTCACGTATAAAATGAACACGAACCTTAATGTGCTTTGTCCTCTCATGAAACATTGGATTGCAAACAAGTTTTAGAACACCTTCATTGTAAACATACATGGTGGTTGGTTTGTCCTATGGTATTCCAAGTCCTTCCAGTATGTGACGTAGCCAAATCACTTCACAGACGACTTCTCTGCTAACAATACTGAAACCTTCTATGGAAGAGAAAGAAACAAAGTGTTGTTTCTTACTTCCCCATGATATTGGTCCAGATCCCATAAAGAATACAAATCTAGAAGTTGATTTTCTATCATCAATATTTCTTGCATGATCTGAATCTGAATATCCATCAAGAAGAAGTTTTCGTTCTTCATATATTGTAGACCAAGATCCACCGATCCTTTGAGATATCTCAAAATGTGCTTTGCTACTTTCCAATGAAACACTTTTGGTTCTTGCATGAACTGGATAAATAGCTCACCTGCAAAACCTGATATTTGGTTTAGTGTAGGTCGTGTAAATGAGACTCCCAATCAACTATCGATAGAGAGTGGTACTTACCATAGGAGATGGATCTCGAACAGATAAGCTGTAATCTATTCTCCATAGGTGTAGCAATCGGTGTGCAATCCATCATCCTAAACTTCTCTTTCTACCACACTTCTAATCAAATACAATAGTGCATCAGCCCGAGATTGATCATCTTGAACAATTGATTAAGATCTTTCTTCGTTGCATCGATCATCCTCACTGAATTGCTAGTGATGACTAGATCGTCGACATAGACAAATTTTTTTACCATCTCCCCCCCTTGCTTTTTGAGGTAGAGATTGGGATCGTATGGATTTCCAACAAATCCATGTTGTACGATATGCTCATCAATCTTGATGTAGCATGCCTAGGGTGCTTGTTTTAGAACGTACAAAGATTTCTTGAGTCTTCATACCTTTGCTTCATGACCTGTGTACAACATATCCCTCAAGTTGAGTCATGTAGACTTTTCTTGTAAATATCCATTTAAGAAGGCACTTTTTACCTCCATTTGGTGAAATTTCCATCCAAACTGAGCAGCTAGAGAAAAAATCATCCTGATTGTTTCTATCTTAGTTATGGGAGTGAATGTCTCTTCATATTCAATGCCTTATTTTTGTGCGTACCACTTCACTACAAGTCTTGATTTATACTTGTCCATTGTCGCATCTGATTTGTACTTTGTTTTGAATATCCATCTACATCCAATGGGTTTCTTCCTTGGTGGAAGATTGACAAGTTGTCAAGTGTTGTTCTTCATCACTAATTGATATTAAAAATCCATGGCATCTTTCCAAGATTTGACCGTAGGGCTTCCTAGACTAGAGAGGGCTCATCGGATTCAATAACTCTACTCATCAAAGCAAATTTAACTTCTTCTCTTAATTTATTACGAGTCTCGTGGTCCAGGGGTGGATGTATCCGGTAGAGCATCCAATCTTGCATCTCATAATGTACTTGTACACCATTTAGGCATACGCTGAACTATTCCCATGGGTCATGGTTCTATCTGATCAACACCATCATCCCCATCATTACTTTCATCTTCTGAGGGAACATCAGCTTCAATTTTTACAATAGGTGAAAAATCTACATCTTGTGAGTCTGGAGGAGGAGTCTTTGCTTCCTTCTTCTTGAAAAACTCAACATCTCTACTAGTGTATACTTTTTCTGGTCTTAGGATCCATCAATCTATACCCAAGAGTCTCTTCACTATACCCAATGAAGATGAGTTTCTGTGACTTCATGTCCAATTTATTTCTATTCTGTTTGGGTATGTGCATGCTTGCTTTACACCCGAATACTCTGAGGTGTGCAATAGATGGTTTCCTTTTTTACCATGCTTCTTGTGGTGTTATTCCATCAAGAGTAGTTGTGGGTGCTCTATTAAACAAATACACTATTGTCTTTGCTACTTCTACCTGAATGTCTTTGCAAGTCTGGAATCATCAATCATGCATCACACCATTTCCATGATAGTATGATTTCTTCTCTCAACAACACCATTTTGTTGTGGTGTATGTGGAGGAGGCATTTGTCGATGAATCTCGTGAGTTTGTAGGTAGTCTCTAAACTCATCACTGGTGAATTCCCCCTCGATCTAAGAAAATAGTTCGATATGATGACTGTTTCTTTCTCAACCGCTACTTTAAACTTTTTAAGGTTTCAAACGCTTCACTTTTCTTGCGGAGACAGAAAATCCAATTTTCCATGAATAGTCATCAACACAAAGCATGAAGTACTGGAACCCAGTAATGACTTGGTTGCATCGGACCACAAATATTAGTATGAACCAAGTAATGTTTACCATGAGCTCGAAATGTACTCCTCTAGAATTAAGCTCTATGTTGTTTTCTGCTAGGAAGTGAGGACACTTGTTTTTATCCTTCTAAAGAGTTGGTAGCCCATGTACCATATTACACCGACGAAGTGTTTTGAGACATTTGAAACTTACATGACCAAATCTCCGATGCCACAACTATGCCGAGGTGTACTTTTTAGCCACAAGTACTTGATCATATTTGTGAACAAAATCAAGTTGGAACATGCATCCCACATTGGAAGCTTGTGTAATTTTTTTCGAGCCTCTTGATTTATCTCAAATCAAACATGTTTTCTTTCTAGATTGATTATCAAACTCAATTTTTAGGTTGTGATCTAGGAGTTGACTAACATAAATAATATTCTTTTTCAACCCAGTGGACATATAGAACATTTGATAGTCCGCATTTGCATGAACCAAGGGGTAGAGAAATTTTCCAATCCCTCGAACTATATATGAAGAATCATCTCCCAACGAAGCATGATTTTTCAATGGTGTGTCCTCATTGAAATAAACTAGTCTCTGGACTGGTCATGTGTCGAGTGGCTCCCAAATCAACATAATAGACATCGCTAGATGATGTGGATGGTTCACTTGATTGAGCAAGTGAACAAGAAGTCTTCATTGTCTCGATGTTATTGTTGCTCAAAAATATTACCTTGCTAGTATGGTCTTCTTTTCCCCTTTTTCTACCCATGATTGGTTTTAGAAAGTCCCTTGTAAGATTGTTATTGTTGTGGGTCGAGTTCTTTGGATGAACCTTTCTTGTAAGTGTTATACCAACAATCTTTTAAGTCATGTCCTCTTTTGTAGATAGGACATTACTTCTTCTGTTGATTGTCCCCGTGATACCGATTCTGATGTTGGGACTTCTTATAGGAATTAGGTTTTCCTTTACTTTTTCCTTTCCATTTTTGATGTGAAGACAGTGCCCTCTCCTCTTCATCATCCTTATTGTGCATTTCTTCCTCTTGTTGCAGTAGGTTTACCAATTTGTCAAACCCAACTCTCGTATATATCACGTTTAGTGCGGTGACAAATATGTGGTAAGAAGAGGGGAGTGCTCTCAGAAAAATGGGAATGAGAGCATCATCTGTGACTAGTTCTCCTAGGGCTAGAAGTGAAGCCATTAATTATGCAACTCTTCTTAAGAAAGCTTCAATTTTCTCATTCTACTTGAATTTCAGTGTATGTAACTAACTCTACAAATTTAGTATGACATTCTTGTTATTGGCCTTGTATACAGTGCTAAATTTATCCCATGCTTCTTTTGCTATTTTGGCATCTTGAATGTGGGGTTGCACATCATCGACACTCCAAACAAGATGGTGAGTTTTTCCTTCGATCCGCCTTATCAAACTACCTTTGTTGTTGTATTAGTGGCTGATCTAGTCGAGTGTACCATTCACAACAGCCGATATCTTCAAATTCAAGTTGTGTTTTGATTTTAGTCTTCCATGCAGCATTGTTATTTCCTCCGAGCAATTGTGAATCTGGAAGAAAAAATTTGGGGCCATTGGTGACCATTTTGCAGAGATCATTGATGTGGTTTGGCTCTTATCACTCCAGTATTAGGTCCGCTAATCTATATACCGTCGATCGATATAACAAACCTTTCTATATATGTGCCCTTCGATATACCTATCAAGACGTGGAATAAGCTCGCCCTTTCTATATGCCCGGTGGTACGTGAAAGAATTCAATACGTAGCACCAAGAAAGTATTGATGGGGTCTATGCGATTATTGACATCGCTCAAAGAAATATCCTCATACACGCACATAAATTTGCTATATACTTGGGTAATTTCTCGATCCGAATCTATGTCGTGCAATCGTTCACTGAGGACGGATAGGATGGCTCATAGTGTGTGCATCGTGACCTTATTACTCCTCGTCGATTTATAGGGATGATGCCCAGATGACGTTGTTGTAGCTATATTAGGCATTAAGTGTAGTAGTAGTCACGATGGATTTACCCGTAAGTGCTTTCCAGAGGCACCGTATATACCGAATGCTGCGAATGAGATCTAGGATCTCGTGAGTGTTACAGAACCAATTTTTTTATTGTCTTTTATTATAATTCTCGCCAGCTTTTGAGCGATTACAAAGTTTGCGATTGATTTATGGAAACCTACAAATTAGTACAATATAAAGCAAGATACAAATTACATTCAAAAATATGGAAAATTTGAATGGCAAGATTTTATTTTTTTTTTTGCAGGCCCTGTGGCCTCCTGAGCCCAATACGACCCAAAATGTAAAAATTGCAAAAAAACAGATGATAATGCAATTTTTAGATGGGTCTCCTTTTGCAAAAAAATGTCCGAAATGAAAAACTGTGCCTAATGGGAGAAATTTTTTTACCCTAAATTAATTATTTCTCCACTAAATTTAATTAGTTATAACTAAATTCAAAAAATTTTGCTAAATTTGGGGTTCCACAAAAAAATCCGCCAAATTCAAAAAGTAGGTTACGGGTGGGATTTTAACCATGCACCTCCCACTTCTAAGGATTTCCCTCTATCCAACTTGGCCACTTAAGGGCGCTTGATAAAGGAATGAACAAACTTGTATTTGAAGTATATGAAAAAATGACTTACCTTTGAAAATACGACTTTAATGAAGCATCCAGATGTCTCAGCCTAGTATGAAGTGATTTTAGGGTTTTTTGTGCTAAAAAACTAGATCTGAAGCATCTACGACACTTTCTCTTTTTTATTTGTTTTGTTTTCCTTTGTTTTGTTTTTTCTTAACTCTTTCTTTTGTTGTTTCTTCACCGTTTTTTTTTTTTCTTGTTTTTTTCATGCAAGCCACTTGTGTGTGGATCTGCCCTCCCTATATCTAATCTACCTTTTTTTTGTCTGTAGGTGCGTGGAGATGCACAACACTATGGCTGCTTCAACATTTTTGATGCCTCTGTGTTTGGAAATGTGCAGGTCGACGAGGGTTGCCCTCTTTTTTTTTACTGGTTCGGCCAATCCACTCATGTTGGTTACTTGCACAGGTGCGTGGCAAGGAGGGTAGGTTGAAGTGGAGTAGTGTGGAGTTTGATCTCCATGTTTTTTAATATTTCTTTGCACGTTTTTTATTTTCTTTGATCTTCCTTCTTTGTTTGCTTGGTGTGTGCAGGTTGGCCTTCAATGGAACTCAATATGAGCTCTATCCTTCTCCAAAACACATAAACAATTCGGTCAATGTAGAGATCAATTCCCAATACAATCAATACTAGCTCAATCTACAGCTTGGTCTTGGATGAAGAATAACCAGAGACCTGGTGCAACCAATAATATCTCCTCGAAATATAATAGAAACGAGATGATTTATCTCAGAATTAAAAATTTTAAAATACAAAAACCCCTGATGGGGATTTTTTTATAAGCTCCAGGAAACAAATTTGCCTGGTGCAAAGGGCACCAAGGCAAAAAAAAAAATTCCTTTACGTTTACCTGGATAATGCACAGGAGGTTGTGAGTTTGTAGGGGGTTCTAGGAAGCTGCAGGAGGCAACACTGGCTCTCCGTTGAAGTAGATTTCTTCACCACGAATTCTCCTTCTTCCACAAACTTTCTCCAACCTTTCCAGGAGCTTCAATTCACTCTGGTACCAAATGAAGATTGAGAAACAAGGGTGGAAGCCTGATTATTTTTTATTAATCTCAATCAACCAGCATTACAATGAATGGGCTGTAATATTTATAGATATTTCACAGCCAAATACAAATAGAAACTAAGTTGCACAGGTGCAACCAAATTCCAAAATACACAAGCTTCCAATAACATCCAGGAAGCAACAATTAAATAAAAAATATATTGTTAAAACAATATAACAACTCCTGTAATATTCAAATACAAACAAAAGGATGGTTATAATTAAATATAACCATAAAACAATAATTAATAAATTTATTAATTATGGAATGCATAATTAATTAGGATAATAATATTTTATCCTAAGAGATACTTCAACCCCTAGGAAGGAGTCACATACACCTAGCTCGGAGGTACCTACACAAACTCCTCCTCCTTCCTCAAATAAAGAACCTGAATCATCCACACCTTCTTCATCTACTCAAGTATACTAAAATAAGGTGAAAGAGGTTAAACATGAGCCGATTGAGGAATATTCCTGTTAAAGCATTCGAGAACTACCTTTGGGGCAAGAGGACATCATTTTTCTCGGTGAAAGTGATGATAGTGAAGTGTCGGTCCTTACAAGAACTTTAGAAACCGCAATGGATAAAGAGAATGAAGTGCATAGCCCAAACCTTTAAGTACCACTGATTCTCTCGCAAAAGAAGCTCCGGATACTCCACTCACGTCTCTACTTTGGAAGCAATAGTAGTAAATACTTTAAGTGCCATGAGTACTCTTGCTCTTGGAACTCTTTATCCTCATTCTTCCTCCACTTTCGCATGGGTATAACCCTTGGTTGTGACAGCAGGAAGAGAAAACCTTCTTCTCGATTGGTAGGGCCAAATTTTGATGATGTGGCAACCTTGTTGGGCACTACTCCTTCGCTCTAGCAAAGAGAGCTAAAACAACTTCAAGGATAGTGACAAATGTCCAAGGACAACAATTTCTTGAGGTAGCAAAACCTAAGGTTGATAAGGTAGAACAAGATCTACTAGCCTCCGATATGGATCTTTCTAGGATTCCAAATCGAGAATCTACCCCCGAGAGTAAGGTGCTTAACCTCTAGGAAATAGTAACTAAAGTTATTGAGAGATTAGAAAAAGGTAAAATGACTATAGAACAATTGGAAGAACAAGCTCAAATTATTTCTAGCTTCATCAAGTCATTATTATCTAAGGACAAGGTTTTGGTTCCTACCCCATTGTCTGCCCTTCCGCCATCTATGATTCTTGGTCAAGCTAAAGTTTAAAGCATTAAAGACATACACAAGTATTCCATCTATAGGAGAGCTATGGAAGCCATGGTGGATGACATGATCATTGCAGGTTTGAATTTCATTATAGAATCCTTCAAACTCAATGTGAAGGTGACTAATCAGAATAAAAGCTCTCCTTTTCCATTGGGACCATGGATAAAGAAATTAAACATTGGAGTAAGCGTCATAGTGGATCTTCACCGATGGGACAGTGATGAAAATTTATTGATGGCCGCAAGGTTTTTGATGATGCCAAAGAAAAATTATCAAGGTCATTGGTTTTGAGCGTGGAATGGAAAATAAAAGTTCGGAGGATAGTTTACGAGAATCGAGGAATAGTTGGTAGAAAGGAGAAGCCTTCAAAACTTGTGTTGTATCCACTTTCAAAGATATTCACTGTCACCTTCATGATTAAACTTTAGGCGCCCTTTTTCCCTCCAAGAAATTAAAAATCAATTCAAGGCATTTGTTAAAGAAAACTTTTCGAGGATGAATCTATTACCAAAGAGAAGATAAAGGAGATTTTGTCATGCCCATTCAGGACAATGAACCAAACTAGAAGTTACTAAAAATTTGGGGTAATTTTTTTAAAAAAAAGGGATTAATTAGTACTATTCCATCACTTATCCCATTCTCGATAATAACTAATTATATATATATTTATATTTACCTAATTTAATTAGTTACCAGTCTAATCCCGTCTTTAACTATTTACTTATCTTTTTTATTTACTAGGGCCATAATTAGTCACCCTCTTCTTATTTACTTAACTCATCACACTCCTTTTGTTTAAAATTTATTTACCATTTCCCAATATTTCCCCTACCTAAAGTATGTAGGGTCTTATTTGAGCCCTAGGATCTAACCAATCTCACCCTAGATCTAATTTTGACCTAAATCCCTTTATCTCATTCTTTTCTTTTCATTTCCATGTTATTTTCTCTCATTTGCATTGTTTGTTATTTGCAGGTAGAGGACAGGCCATGGAAGCTTGAAAATTCCTTATGTTTTCCCCCTTTGGTGATAGCCATATCCAACCATTATTTTCTTCTTTGGTTTTGAAATAGATATATGTATTTATGTATGTATTTTTGTTTGTTTGTATGGGGGGATTTGTGGAAAGAAACTGCATGAGGGCAGCGTGAGGAGGGGCGGTGAGGGTTCAAGGGGACAATGGCAGAGAGGGAGGTCGTCAAGGGAGGTCGGGGGCAAGGCACGACGGATGAAGGAGGGCGGTCGGTTGGAGGAACAAGGCAGGAGGCAGCAGGGAGGCCACACATGTGAGGAGAGGCGTGGGGGTTGCATGGAGGGATATGTGGGGCAGCGGGCCCTGGGGACAACACAGGGAGGGGGTTTGACCCCCACCGATTTGTTTGGTTTTTATTTATTTTTTTTTACAGGCATGGGGGTTTGGCCCCCACAATTTTTTTGTTATTTTTTTGTTTAAATTACAATATATTATATGTAATACATACATACATACAGACATACATACATACATACATACATACATACATACATACATACATATATATATATATATATATATATATATAGATATTAATTATTGATTTTGTGTATTAAAACTTATATATCATATATGATATATTGATATGCAAAACATATAATATATATTATATATTATGATATATAATATATAATATATATATTTCAGAAGTATAACATGATTATACCACAATATATAATGACATCTTATATATATAACACATGAAAACTAAATCATCCAAGTTGCAGAACAATAGATAAATTTAGACAATGCTATTTGATATGACATCCAATAGTCATTTCCAACATATACTCATTAAGAAAATTTTATTATTATTTTTTTTTGTGATAAAAGCAAACGATTGTAGCAAATCCATTTCAATTAAGGAAAGATGCTTGGAAACAATTTTTTTTTTTAACTTAGTGAAGGATGATGTACAATCACATTTGACTTACTATTAAAACCATTTGTCAAGTTAGCTAGGAAAGAGATTAATGCTAGTATTATTCAAATCACTAACTTGCAATGTTACATGAAGAGATGTATTTCACAAATGGTATTTTTACAAAAATTTACAAAGAAATCTATAACAAGAATAACTACACATCTAATAACTCAACTTTTCTTCAAGAAGAAGGTTCCATCAATCCATAAAATATCAACTATTTTACAAGCTTTCATTTTAATGGCTTAAGCTCACATATCCACTAAGTTTTCCATGATACATGACATACTCAAGTAGTACTATTACCAACTTCTAGATAAGAATGAAGGAAGATTGTACAAGTAATACCAAGTTACAAAAAGAGAGAATTTACAAGGAAAAGAAAGCTTTACATAGAATTTACAAGGAGGTGATGTCCACAAGGAAAAAAAGCTTTACAAATAGCAACTATATTCCAAATGCCTTCTAGAAAATGAACAAGGAGAGAGCTTGTTTGATGTACATGCCTCTCCCAAGGAGTATGAAGAAGCCCATGGGAAAGAGGAAAACCATCCACAATCTTGCACAAGAAGAAGGGTGAACTAACAATGATACATACACACAAAAATAGGACAAAAACAAGACAAGACTCCAAAATTTACAAGGAAGGAAGAAGAGAAGAACCCAAGTTCTAACTCTAAAACAACATGGGGAAGAGAGGAAAGATGTTCTTCAATAATTATAATCCAATAATAGTTGCATAAAACCAAATACTCCATACCCTCCTTATTTCTCCATTTACATACAATCCCTCCTTATTCCTCCACCCTTTCCCCAAGTCCTTCTTGGAAGGATTTTCAAACCCCAAAGGGGTTTCCTTACCAAGAATGGGGAAGGAGATTCAAGCCAAATGAATCAACTTCCCCACCTCAACCATTTGAGGGAAAAAAAAACTATAAGACCCTACAAGGCTTGTCCATCAAGCCTTGAGGATTGAGAGGAAATATCCCTCTCTCTTCCCCCACAACTCCAAAACTCCATCATGCCATATGATGGAGGGAGTAAAACAAGCAAACAACAACCAAAATCCACATGCAACAATAACAATTTCAAGCAACCAATCTAACAACTAAAAAAAAACAACACAAACAATAAGACATAAGAGCCTACCTCAAAGAAAGCTCTCCAAAAAGCTTTCCAACTTCAAATTTCTCCACCCTTGACTCAAGAAAATCACTAGCTCCAAATCACCCAAGCATCCAAGCAAGAAGTTTCAAAAAGGTCCCTCTCTTTTCCCATGAAGAGGAATTTGAAGAGGAGCAAGCAAGAGTTCTCACCAATGAGGGGGTGACATGTGTCACCCCTCTCCTCCTTCAAGGTCAAAGATGCCAAAACAAAAGAGAGAAAGGGTAAAAATGTCTTTTTGCCCTCTTCTCCCAAAATTCCCCAAAAGTTAACAAGACAAAATTAGTGAAACTTTTAACAAGCACTCCAATCCACACCCCTTACATGGATGTGACCAAACAAGAGGCAAAAAGGGAGGGAAAACTCCCTCTAGCCTTGGAAATAAGCCCCCTGCGCATTAGGTAGGGTCCAGGGGATCACTTGTATGTTAGGGGAACTCCTAAACTAAAAAGAGGTCCCCAAAAATTCCCAAAATAACCCAATTTCGGGTTTTACATTTTTGCCACAAGGGTAGAGGGTGTGGGGACCACCCAAGGGTTTCACATGTGACCCTAAACCCTTGTGATTAAGTGACTCATTAAACAATATCAAAATTTTAAAGAAAGTGGGATTATTAATGCCCAAAACAAGTTTACAACATAACAAATTACCCTAAACAAAATTAATAATTCAAGGCACAATACATTACAGAAATTGGAGCCATTCATGGTGCCCAAAAATAATAATCTCCTACACTAAGGCTTCACACAATGAACATGGCTAAGACTTAGCCCGTGGGCTGCTTGTACAAGATTGTGTAGTTTGCATGAATCCCACATTATCCCATAAACCTATCACATGCACACTCATTGCACACATTAACCATACCTATCCAATAAAATATAAAACAACGACACAGTAAGATATCAATAAGTTCTAAACTAGCCTAACATCCTACTGAAATCAAAATGTGACAACGTGCATAATTATACTCAATGTTCCAAAAGTTAGACAAGATGATAGAGTGACATATAACCATAGAATCCCAACATGCAACAACTAAGTATCCATCAATAACATCATATCCATTAGTATCCATGACGTCATAAGAAAAAGTGACAACATAGAAATTAAGCTAAATTGGCGCTATACGCCTGAATGTCCACACATGTCTAATAAGATCCAATCTCTAATATAATGTCCAAGATTTATGGGGTGAGTTTTTTCGAGGATAGTAGAGATCTTAGGAATTCCAAGATTTTATATAAAGATAACACATAAGACTTATTTATTTTATTACTATTAGACCATTCCACATTTTTTGTTCATACTTTTCACTTTTGGATATCTCTATTTTGTTAGACCATTTTGTCTTGTGAAATATAATATTAAGAGAAAAATTCCAAGACATTATTTTTTCTCTCCTCTTTTTCTTTCATCCATTCTACTTTAGGCTCCATCTATTTTTTAGACCATTTTTTCTTGTGAAGAAGAATATTTGAAGAAAATTTTAGAGATATTATTCTTTCTCTCTTTGTTTTTTTCATCCTTTCCTCTTTGGGCTCTCTCTATTTCATTAGACATTTTTGCTTGAAGCGAAGTTTTGAATAAAATTTTAGAGATACACCAATCCAAATATAAGAATGAATTTTTATAAATCTTCTATGTTGATTTATAATGAGATGAATAATGTCATCATGTTTTCTTTTTCTTTTATTCTAATTTGGGTTTAGAGATAATGTCCTATTTTTGATCTTTTACATTTTTGATCTAGGTTTTAAGAATATCACTTCAATCTTTTATATGAATCACATACTTGTTATCCTCCATAGTTATAAATGAATGCATCTAAATAGGGTTATGTATGTTACTTTTACTCTATCTAATTTTAAATTTGTGGAGTTTCAACAAGCTCATTCCCTTACATAAACATATGTTCATGCAATGCCCAATGGGCCTCCTATCTTATCCCATCCAAACTACTAATGTATATTTAAGAAATCCTCTGCCACTAAGACGGGGAGTTAATTGGCATGTGCTCACTAGCTTAAGGACATTGTGGGGTTACTTGATTATGCAAAATATGAAATATTATACCTAATTTCATTTTATAGTAGTGGTAAATAAAGGATGTAATGAAAAATAAAGATATGCCAAATCAAGGTAAGAAATAAATAATGAAACCCTAATTACAAAGATAGGGTAAAAGGAATTAGCTTATTTGTAGTAAATTCTTAAATGGAATGAAGCTTTGATAGGATGAATAGATATGAATAAGCATTGCACAAAGGCCCTAGAAAAAGTAGATCTCGAGGTAGATTCTAGACTAGGGTGCCCGGAGAGGAATAAGGGCACCCATGGGAGCCCGGTTCCGATTATGTTCCTACAAAATGCTCAAACAACATCCTTCGAGGTGTCACAAGGTGTCAACCTTTAGTGTCCTTTTTTTTGCTTTGAGGTTGCACCAAGATTGTCAAGTTTTCTATAAACCTACAATGAAATATGAACTTGTAAAACCATCAAATAGACATCAAAACCTAAAAAAAATTTAAAAAATGTGAGGTTGGACTGTCTTTAGCTATTGCAATGGTGACCATATGACTAAGTGTTGCATTACATTTAAAAACAAACATAGTTCTATGTGTGTGTATGTGTGGAATCATGCCCAAGTTTCTATTGTTTCATTGCATGCAAGTAGGGATCAAGTAGCTAGATGTAGAATGTAGTAAATGTCCGCATGAAATATAATGAACTTCCCTCCTATGAAGTGTGATGCAGAAAAATAGCCCTTGTGTCCATTGTGATGGAGCTAGATGGATACAATGGAGATCTAATACGCCTTCATGGATGCAACCTTAGGATGTGCTAGATAATGCTTAGTGTTAGGTCCCTTATTATGATCACATAACTTTATATTTCTATGATTCACTTTCTCTAATTCTATAATTTACCCCAAAATACCGACTACCAAATAGTTAAGATGCTAAAATGGATAGAAATGACCCAAAAATAGTGATTAAAGTATAGAGCGGATAGGGGCACCTAAAGGATATGAGGGTGCTCGACAACGACATCCCTGGTTGGACATTGGTGTCGAGGATGACAATTCTGAAGAGTAAAAATGAAGAATGGGAAAGTAAGGGTGGAAGACTGAAATTTGCATCGTAAAGAAAAGAAATGTGACTAAAGACATGGTTTAATTAATATAATTCTTGCTTAGTAATCATATGAATATTATTATGCAATCAAGACTAGATAATTACCCAAAGTGCATGATGTTTTGTGTACATTTACCCCCACTTTATGTTGGTAAACAAAAAGATTAGTAACATAAATTTGATATAAATTTTTACACGATAACCATCTATATCGATGTAGAAAGTGTGTCAAGGACTAGACCTAGTGTGGAGTAATGAAAATTTGAAGCATGGATGATAAGGAGGAGAAAGTGTAAAAAGTGATGAAAATGAAACTAGGGAATAAAATTCATTTATATATGTCATAAAGTACTTATTTTTGATGTTGATGTTGATGTGTGTGATGTGCATGATTTTCACTACTCCTTCCCATACTGAGATGGACCTACAAACCAGAAGCCACGAAGTAGCCAAATAACATGTATATGTGTAAAAATCATGTCAAATGAAAAATGTGAAAAAGGAACATGTGCACCTGATCTATGATGAGGAAAAGATTGTATAAAGTATCCTCTATATGATGTCAATGCACAAATGGTGTACATAAATGCATGTGATAAGAACTATATGCCTTATAAAATCTGTTATGTATGGAGTTACGTCAGAACCGTAATGAACCACTAATTGTTGTATAATTAACCCATATTTTCAAGAATCTAGCAAAAGCTATGAAGTATTTTCCCTAGGTTTAGGTATCCAGGAGAATTTTTGTGCTAAGAACCCAAGTCTAATTGTAATCCATGAAAAATGTGTTGTATCGGTAATGTGTTATGTTGTGTATAATGGTGTATAGGGTAGTTTATTAACTTGTATGTTTCCCCCTCCCCTCATTGGGGTGCATGTGACATCGCTAAAGGTGTATATGACCTAAAAGAGGTATTCTTAAAGTGTTACCTATAGGGGAAGGGGATGTGCTTAGTAGAAACAAAGAAACGCATAAACAAGTGGCTAGGAAAATAGTTGTCAGACAAGAAAATATAAACACTCATGTAAAAGATGTAATGTAAGCTAGACAAACAATGTATAACCTAAGAAAAAATTAAACACGTAAGAAGAAAATGTAGACCAAAAAAATTGGGTTGCAAAGATGGGATACCACTCATGTTGTCGGAAGAAAATCAAGGCTACATGGCCATAAACAATCAAAGAACAAGAAATACATAAGGTAAAGCCCACAAATAATGACAAGTAAAATAAAATAGTGTATCCGACCACTATGGAAGTAAATAGTCTGCATAACCAATGCTTGACCTAAAGTAATTCTAGCATGTTAGAAAGATAAAAATTATATCTAAGTATGGAAAATTTGATAAACCCGTGTGATGTGAAATAAAACAAAATAATAGCACCTATAATGTATGAAATTCGCTGCCCCTAGCACCTTCTCGTGGGACAAGTAATAGGTAATGAGCCAATCATCCATGCTATAAGTAATGGAACTTTGAAATCTGTGATCACAACTACAAAGAAAGTGAACACACATGTGTGCATGATAAATATAATGACATACAAGATATCTATCTAGCATGTGTAATAAATTATACATGTGAAAACATAAGTAACTAAGAGTAAACACAACCAAGATATGTAGTATGCTTTGGATGATGTAGAATGGAATGTGATGTGAATGATAGGAGAAAGGTTCCTTTGAGTGGATAGAAATTTATGTAGTGGGGTTAATTTATGTATTCCCATTAGTATTCAAGAATGAACTATAAATGAGAGTGTGTCATCACAAAATGGTTTTAAATGTATGCCCAAGAAATATGTTGATTCTAGTGTATCATGGTATGTGTAGGATTGAATGCGACTAAGTGAAATTGATGAGGTGGTAGAATTTGTGATGATTTATCCTAAAGTGTATATCACAAAATGTGTTAATATGGCACTAGCTAGTAATATCACATGAAAAGATGATCAAAGGATTTAACATTTGAGTTTGATGAGGTCCATTTAATATGTACACACTCAGCTTTAAAGTATGGATGGTGGTACTAGAGTGTGTCATCGTGTAGTGTAAACATCATGTAGATGATGATAAGTATAGTGTGTAATATGTATAGTAGATGCCATATGTGTGTGATGTAGAAATTTTATGATGTGTAATGTGTAGTTTGCAATGCAAGATGTGTATATTATATAACCGTGAAAGTGAAAAGTGCGTAAGATGTTGAATATGTGAAAATGTAAAATGAAGAATAATGTGGTGTGTAGAATGTGTATAATGTATAGGTGTATGAAACAAAAAGTGTGGATGATGCAAAGTAGATGGAATATTGTATAAGTAGAAAAGTGTATGATGTATGAAGATGTGATGTGAATTTTGTATGGTATAATGTGTGAGGTTCATGTATATATGATACCCTTAACAAATAATTGTGATACATAATATAAGAGTGCATCATACAAAAGTGGAAATAATAGGATTTGTGAATATGCATATGTTAGTGTAGTAAGGTGATTGTACCATTCCTATCGATTCTAGGGGGAATTAATGAGTGAAATTCCCCGTAGTGTGTCTTGATGAATGACATATCCGATAAAAGTAAAGGATGAAGGACCTCTATCTAATGCCGACAAAGATGAAGGCATGTGACCATACTCTAAGGGTGGTGTAATTTGAAATTTTTCTTTGATATCATTAGGACTAGTTTCTTTGACAAGATGAATTTGAAATAGAAGTGGATTAAGATGGGGAGTAATATTTAATGGTAGTAACCTAGGCAAGATTGATGATACTCTAGATGACTTGATAGGAGAATAAGGTGGGTTGAGTTTGAGAGGCGGTTGTGTATTTCTACTTGGTAACTCCTTAGATAAATTGAGAGGAGGTGGAGTGAGAAACATTTTGAGAGACAATTTCTTAGTTTTAGTGGATTGAATGGGTGACACTTGATTGATAAGAGAAGACACATTAGAGTGATGAATTGATGCTCAAAAGACATAAACATATCATATTTATGAACCGATTGGGATGTAACAAGTGTAGATGAACATGAAGTAGTATGTTGTACATAGAATGTGATAAGGCCTTGGTGTGAAATATTATTGACTCTACATTGTAAAGAATAGGAGTTATCATAATTATTTATATTGATTCGATAATGATTACAATAAGGAAGGCCATGATATTTTTCAAGTCAGTAAGGTGGATAGCCTTACATAGGCATTAAAGTGATCAATTGATGACTATATAGCTCAATAAGAATTTCATTTTTCATTGCGATAAAATGTGAGAGGCTATGGTAATGGTATGAATTGAGGCTTACTCGATATAAGAACATGTAGATGATATAACATGAATATGAGATGTAGAAAGAGAACAAACATGAGACCGAGAAGCATCCTTAAGATGTTGGAGTTCCAATTTAATTTATGTAATCATGGATTCCATAACCTGAAATTTGTTTTGAAATAAATAATTCATAACTTGAATTGATTCTAACATGGATTAATTAGATGGAGGATCATGAATACTAGGGTCGTCATATAGCTAATCTAAAAAACACTCACTTTATGTGGCGACGTATCGTTAGGAAGATACATGGTGTCTAGGGCTTTTTTAGAACAACTTGAAAATTATGTTGCATTTAAATCAAATCATACAAAGAAACTTGAGAAACTTTATGAATCATATTAGAAAATATGACATGCTAAAGAAGGATCCAAATGAACGATCACCCATGTGGTTCACCAAAATGATTACAAAAAATATGAAATATTATTCCTAATATGATGTAATAGTTGTAATAAATAAATGATATAATGAAATAAAGAGATACCAAATAAATATGAGCAATAAATAATCAAAAATTAATTACAAACAAAGGGTAAAATCCCTTAGTAAGTCATATTAGATTTTGAATCTGGACCAAAGATCTAACAGATGAACCGAGAGAAAATTATGTTAGATCCGGAGGTACTGGTCGGGACTCAAACCTCGAAGAGGAATAGGGTTACCCACGGGTGCCTTGGTTTTAATTCTAGGTGTTTGGGTCTACGAAATGCTAAGAAAATATCTATTAATATGTTGTATGGTTTCCACCTTTAGTTATGTTTTTTCATTTTGAGGTCTCACAAAGATTATTTAGTTCATGTAAACCTATAATGAAATACGAACCTCTAAAACCCCAAATAGACATAAAACCCTAAAAATAGAAACATGAAAAATGAGGGGATGGAAAGTCTTCATTGTCGAATGGTGAAATTGTGAGTGAACTCTGCAATTTATCTCACAACAAATGTAGTTTTGTGTGTGTTTGGAATCATGCCCTAGGTTGATCTTGTGTTAGATTCGTATGGATAACAAGCAAGTAGCTAGATGTAGAATGTAGTAAATGTGTGGATGGAGTAGAATGAACTTCCGTCCTATGAACCGTGATGTAGAAAACCATCCCTTATGTCCCTTATGATTGAGCTAGATGGATGCAACCTTAGGTGGTGATAGATAGTGCTTAGTTTTAGGCCCCTTATTACAATCACATAACTTTTATATATATTATTTCCTTCCTTTAATTTTGTAATTAACCCCGAAAAGGCCAAATACCAACAAGATAAGATGCAAAAAGATTAGAAAGGACCTAAAACATTTGAGTAAAATAAAAAGAGGACATGGGTTCCCAGAGAGGATGAGGAAACCGACATTGGAATCCTGGCTAGGCATTGGTGTCTAGGATGAAAATGCTAAAGAATAGAAATGAAAACCGAGAAAGTAAGGGTGGAAGAATTATAGTAGAAATAGAAAGAAAAGAAATGTGGCTAAAGACATTGGTTAAGTAGTATTGTTCTTACTTAGAAATAATATGAATAGTAATATGTAATTAGGACTAGATAATTACCTAGTTTGCATGATTGTGTGTCTATAGTTACCACCTAAGAAGAATCACTTATTTTTAGAGGTAGGTGGAAACTTTTATTACAAAAATATGGGTAGGTGTGTTGTCATACGATGAGTTACACGATTGATTTTATATGTTGAGCTCATCGGTTGAGCTTAGTGGGTGAGTCAATATGTGAAGCTCGGCGGTTGAGCTAGCCAAGTGAGTTGACCCACCGAGCTTGGAGAGTGAGCTGAAATATTGACGTAGGAGAGTGAGATGACTTGCCAAGCTGGTAATTGATCTAGTCCGTGAAGTTGGCTTGTCGAGATGGCTTGTTCAACAAACCCAATTGAGCTCACCTATCAAGATTGCAAGTCAAGATGGTCATTCGAGGTTGTTGGTTAATCTCACCATCAAGATTATTGGTTGATATTTCCTACCAAGTCAGGTGGGAGAGCTTGAAAATCCTAACCTGGGTAGGCAAGTCGACATGTCGAGTTGGGTTGATGGGCTAAGCTTCTAAGCCAACCATTAATAACTTTGTCATTGTAAAGTGGCTCCAAGCGTTAGGACATTAAAGCATTAATTTAGATTCTTTTGAGGTAATATCCTTGCAAAAGTTAAGTTATGTACATAAATAGTACTCTATGTTTTTTTCATTATTGTAATAGATCTTTAAAACATTTAAATGAGTTTAAACATTATAATGTTAAGGCATTAAAGGATGCACCCTTTCATGGTTAAAAGAATTAAAGCATATTTCTTAGGACAATAAAACATTAAATCGTGGTCATTTATTATGGTAGGATTGATTAAAATTTTAAATATTCAGCTCTCTTTTTTAGAGGCAATTGTTAATGGTTGAATAAATAATAAAATATTTATTTTGAGTGACTATTGTTTTGATAGTTTTTCTCTTACAGCTGAGGTTTTTTCATTCAGAGATTTATCATGAAAAACATGAATTTAATTTATTACTCCGATTTTATTTTTTATATCTTATATTTTTTTTATCTCATATTAATTTTTGTATCACATATTACTTTAATTTTTGAGAATGGGTTGTTTCTAATTCTCATATAGGAATCGATAAGAAGAATATATATAGTTTTTGTTTCAAGAATGGGAATTTGGCCATTATCATATAGGATTCATATACGATGTATACTGAGAATACATTTAATTTTTTTAGAATGGGAGTTTCCCATTCGACACCTTCAAAGGTATTAAAATGATTAAGTTCAATCTTGTATTGAATGAGAAAATTATAATTCTCGGATTGGAATAATAAAGATAAAATATAACTTGTTCTAGAATGCATTGTTCCCCATTCTCAAAATTTTCATAGAGTTATTAAAATAATTTAGTGCAAAAGATTGCTTGTATTATATTGACTATTCCTATTAACTCTTATATACAATTACTTTTCCCATGAGGAATGATTAAGTTCAATATTATTTTTATTACAATGATTAGTCTAGGCATACACCCATTCTCATATAAATAAACGTTTTTATCTTCCATTGAATAGTTATTTACCCATTCCTATAGAGGAATTAATATGATTAAGTTTAATATTGCTTTTATTATACTATTTAGAATGAGCTTATTCTAATTTACATAAAAACCAAAATTTATATCTTGTGTTGAGTGGGTAGATGCCCTTTTCATAATGGAATTATATATCAAGAATATATATATATATATATATATATATATATATATATATATATATATATAGGAATCATATAAAAATAGAACAAATTCACTTTTTTAGAATAGGAAAAGGGAAGTTCCCATTATCACAACCTTTATAGGTATTGAAATTATTATTTTCAATCTTGTATCGATTAAACAGATGCCCGTTCTCATATAGGAATCATAAAATAAGAACAACAATAAATTCTAATTCTCTTTAGAATGGCCAGTTGACCATTCTCACAACATTTATAGAATTATTAAATATCTTGTATGAGATTGACCATTCCTTTTCACCGTTATATCCTATTAGTGTTCCCATGAGGAATGATTAAGTTCAATATTGTTTGTATTACAATTATTAGAATGGGCGTAGGCCCATTCTCATACAAACAACCTTTTTAATATTTTATTAGATGGTTATATAACCATTTGTATAGAGGTAAAAATGATGAAGTTCAATATTTATTTTATTAGAATGTTTGGAATGAGCATATCCCTATTTACCTATAAACTATTTTTCTTTTTATCTTGTATTGAATGGAAAGATTCCCATTCTCTTAAATGGATAATAGAATAAGAATAAAGATAAAGTTTCATTTGTTTTAGAATGAGAAGTTTCCCATTCTCTCATATGAATCATATATTAGGAAAAATTGATAAATTTTAGTTTTTTTAGAATAGGCAACTCTTCATTATAAAAACCTTCATAGTTATTAAAATGATTAAGTTTAATGTTGTATTGAATGAGAAAATACATGCATTCTCATATAGGTTTCATAAAATAATAATAGAGATAAACTTGAATTCATTTTATAATGGCTACTTTCCTATTATCACAACCTTCAAAGAGTTATTACAATGATTAAGTTCACTATTAGTTGTATTAGAATGAAAAGAAAGGTAGAATTCAAGGAACCATCATTTGAAACAATTTCCGTAATCATGTCTATATAGATGAGAACAATACTACATATTACTTTGCAAATAGAGGTTAAAAACTTTGAACTATATGTGACATAGTAATGACTATTAATGATTGAAAATCATTCTATTTCAAATATTGGGTATAAAATAAGTCTAATAAGCTATGAGGAGAGTGTGTGAGGTCAGGTTGTATGATAGAAGTGATTGCATTTGTTTTATAAAGGAAAATGGGTTTAAAAAAGGGCTTGATAAAGTGCACACAATAAGTTTATAATGGACAAGAAAGTTTCAAACTGGATTGGTTTTATTGGCATTCATAGAAAAAACAAAACTATAGAATTCATATTTTCTTCTAAGTAGCTAATTCGAACAATGAAATATGTATAAAATTTTGGATGATGATAGAAAAGGTAGGTATGTCATCTCTCTTTCAAAGTTTTGATGGCCTACAAAGAAGCCTTGAGCACGTATTTTTCTATTTATTGGAAAGATGTTCGTATCAAGGGTTTTTCTATAAAAATTTGACATATTTTATTGATATATTTGTTGGGTTAAAGAATGAGGGAGGGAGATTTACAAAACTAACAAAAATGCAATGAAGAAATGGAAAAATATTTGGTGGGTAAAGGGAAATAGAAACTTAACTGCTCAGGATTTGAGAGAGATTCTTTATCTTATACTTTCAATAAAATAGCCCTACACTTGATGCAATTTATCACCTTGGAGGGTAGGTAGATGGTAGTTTATGCCGACCATTTGTCTTTGTAAAGTCATATCCACCATGTTATGCATTATAATTTTACTTTCTTTCTTATTCGCTCCCTAAAAAAATCAATTGAGAAATTCCAAAAGGAAAGTTGAAAATCCCTCTTCATCAAGGATTGATGATGCCAATATTCTATTTGGGTTCTCTAGATTTCACTAAATCCAATAAGTTTGGGGATTATTGAATGATGATGTAAAACCATTCTTAGGATGAGGATTATATAGAGTAGGAGGATGATAAGGATTCCTCCTCTTGGGCTAAATGACATAAAAGAGTCTTTTATGCCATCGATAAACATTGTAGATGTTTTTGGTAATATGGAGAGGGAGGATTTGGAGCCAAATTTGGAGGACCTTAATGAAAATTTTATTCGGATGAATGAATGAATAAACCGAGGAAGAATAATGATATTGATCTTGCAGAGGGTGTTTATTTTTCTGATATCAAAGGGGAAATTTTCAAAGGAAAATAAAATATGGAGTCTAATTGGAGAATGGAATTGGATAAAATTTCCCTCGGTGGTTATACAAGTGGAAAATGATGTTGATTCTCTCGATGAGGTTGAAATGTACCTAGGGGATAGTGTCATGAACTATATTAAGGCCTCAAATAAAATTAATACTTCTTAAAATTCCATCAGAGAGGAGTTTTATAGGATTAAAAATATTGTTATGGAAATTTAGGGAGACTGTTTAAACTTAAATAGGGAAGAAAAAGAGAAGGATTAAGCTTTACCTCGAAGCTCAGAGGAGAATGAGATGGTGAAGGATTATATTAGGACAAATATTGGAAAGGAATTAAAAACTCGGATGGGATCTTGAGCATTAAGATTCAACATTATCGGGTGGATACCGATTTTAACCAAAATAATATTTACATGTTTCTCAAAGATTAGAATGTAATGAAAGATAAGATGGATTATGTCTCCATGATGATGGAACAAGGAAATTTGGATATTATAAAAAAATACGAAGCTCTTGAAGATGAAATACATTGGTTGAAATATATTGCGCTAAAAATTAAAAACTAGAGTCTTCTTAATATTAAGAGGACCATCGAGCATCTCAAAATTATGACAGAGTTGATCAATACCAAGAGGGCTAGATACATGTGAGAGAAGATAAAAAAGTTAGAGCGAGGATAAGGATTTTAATTTTGAAAAGATGAATATTTCCATTGGGTATCTTACAAAGGAATGGAATGATACTCTTATGGCTCTAGAAGTTTAAATTTCATTGTTTATGATATTTCTTTTCTATGAAAATTTTTCCATTTCTTGTTTGTTGTTTGTTTTGATTTTTCTATTAATAGTGATGTTAATAACACGTGTGATGGTTGATATGTTCTCCTATTTTTGTATATTTATATACCGATGGTTTATTGAATGGGGTAGGGTTCCCTTAATTATTTATTACATATTAAGAAAAATTGGTCAAATAAAAATATAAATTTTATATATGGAATTATAAATTTATATGAAAATGATAAATTATCAACTACATTCTCATGCATAAATGCGTACTCTTATAAAATGATCATATGGAAGTAATGTTATTGAGTCTTAATATGGGTTTCCTTTAAGTTTTAATATGCGTAATTTTTTTAATATTTTAAGGCCTAGATTATGCAAGTAGCAATATGACTAAATATTATATAAAAATGATAATATCAAGTAGTGTTTTTGATTGTTTTGGGGTGTCCTTCATGTAGCAATTTGACTGAATATATGTTTCATTTGAATTTGATCATGAATAGATGTTACATTTATATTTTTATTGAATATATGTTATATTTGTATTTTTATAGAAGGGGAATATGTCCTTTCTCATATAGAAAAATACGAAGAAAGAAGATGTTTATATGAAAATGATAAAAACACTATAATTTATAAAAATTGTTAGAATGAGTAGAGTTCCATTATTGTATAGGAAAAATAGAAGAAGAATAGATGTTTACAAAGATAATATTCCCATTCTTGTATAAGAATCATATAATGATAATAGAGATACAATTTACATTGCTTTAGAATGGGAATATGTACATTCTCACAACCTTACTTTGTTTTAGAATGGGAAGTTGTGCTTTCTCTTAGCCATAATTGTTGATTTGAAATCATAGCACCCGAATGTATGTAACTCGATGGGTCGAGACACTTAGTGTGATTTCATAACATGGAGAATATCTCAAAGTGTGCGAATTTGTGAATTGAGAGAGCTCTCTAGATGAATGTCGGCCCTATTCCTCTGTTCATGTGCACATGTTCATATTGCAGAGGATCTACTCTAGAACCTATTCTAATTTTCCAACGAGACATGGTTAAGAAAGATATAAGAAAATAAACCTTAACTAACATAGGTGATGCACCAAAGGAATGTTGGACACCTACTTTGCAATTAAACACAAACCTTTAAAACTATAACACAACTTGTTATCCCAATGTTACCCCTAGAAAAATTGGTCGAATGTGACATTACACAGAGAAATGGAGGGGTTGGATTAGTTGTGTGAGCTCGCATTCGATCCCAAAATTGAGTCCAAAATGAGCAAAGAAAATAACCACGAATCGTGCCATGCGCCTCATCGGTGCACCTCTAAGGGTAGAATCCAAAGTGGGGTCCCCAAGCAAGCGCAGCTCTCCACGTGTCAAGGGTTTGAAAAGGTTACACCGAATATTGAAAAGTCTTAACAGGGACAAAGCATATGGATGTCTCCACGTGTCCCAATGGCACACCTCCAAAGGTCAAGTTCAAACTAGGATCTCAAATGTGCACATGGCTCCATGTGTCTAAGGTCCAATGAAGTTGCTCTTAAATGGGCGGGAAAGATAGAGTCGACCATTGAAAAGTCTAAGGCTAGAGAAAGGTGCCACACAATAACTTGGTGCAACTTCAAAAGTAAGACCCAAACAAGTGCGAGCCCTCCACATGTCTAGAGTCAGACATATTGTTCCGCTAAACAGAAGGGACTAAGCCAAAACATGATGAAACAAAGGGCCGGCCATGAATGATGCCAAGTGTCCGATGATTACAATTTTGGGAGGTAGTTACAGAGGTCCCACCCATAAAATGGTTTTGGAATTATATGTGGTGGGCCCCATTACTCATCTAAAGGGAAGATGTAGTATGTGTTATATTGACACCGAATTGGCTAAGTATAAGACAAGGACAAAAAAAGGCCCCACGTGTCTCTTCAAAGCACTCCTTCCGTGGGTGAATCCAAAGGTGGTCCCCAAACGAGCCCCATCCCGCCACGTAGTAAGGGTTTAAGAAAGGTTTCATCAATTGTTGAAAATTCAAAGCTTGCGACAAGCTAGCAAAATCTTCCACGTGCCTCATCATTGTAACTTCAAAAGAAAAATCCGGAGATAGGTCCAAAAGATGTGCCATCCCTCCACGTGTCTATGGTCATACATAGTGTCTCCACTTGACCATAGGGGTTAGTGAGAACACAAAGGAAATAGCACAAGCCCACAAACAACACCACGTGTTAGGTACCACAACTTAAAGAGTGGAAAGAGGGGGTGAAATCTTAAAACACGTGAGGATACAATGTGGACTATATATGGACAAACTCTTTCTCATATTGTGAGCCTGTGTTAGATGCCCGACCCCAACCTTGAGACGGTTATGTGTTTCCACCGGAAGCTCGATCTGGGCAAGAGGAGACTTTGTAGAAATATCTCAATGTCTACTACTCAACTACAATTGGATATCCTTAAATATAGTATGCCATTCTTGAATGTGTCAAGCTTCTCAACTACCCCCATAATGGATTATGGGCTTCCTTTCTTTCCCAATAAGGAACAACGATGGAGGCATGGGTATTGCAGCAAAACCCATCATTGTTGTAGGGGAATTCATTTCCCTTTTGGGGTGGTTGAACAAGAGTCCAGATTTCTTCTACCTCCTTCTCTAATTATTCCTATATATTGTACAAGAGGGGAAATTTCTAAAGAATGGAAAATTTTCTTTGTGCCCTCCCTTATTCTCTATTCCGCAGTGAATTTATGGATTTTTCAAACCTCCCATTCAAATTTTAATGCAATGTGTTCCTCTTGGCTACTACAATGCACTATATCAATTTTGGAGCCATAAGATAAGTATTTGGATGATTTCAACCATCTCTTGTGTTCATTGCATCCGTCTAGTCCCTAATTACATTTTGGTCATCTATGTAGTGGTCTTGTTATGTTTTCATTGTTTGTGTTTATTGCAAAGTAGGTGTTCATCATTCCTTTGGTGCATCACCCTTGTTAGTCTAGGTTTTATTTCTTACATCTCATTAACCCTCTCTCCTTGGCAAGTTAGAATAGGTTTTAGAATAGACCCTCTGCAAATTTTATGTGTGCACCTGAATAGAGGAATAAGAGTTGGCCTCTATCTAAAGAGCTCTCTCGATTCAAAAAGTCCCACACTTTGATAGATGCTCCATGTTATGCAATCACACTTAAAGTCTCAACCCTTCGAGTTTGAGACCTCGGGGTGTTGTGATTTTATAACAACATTTTTAGCACACCCAGTTGGACAAGAAGTCTTAATTTTTACTGCACCAAGATTGATGTGCACTTGTTCTGAGTTTCTATCTTGTAAGAAGCACTTAAATTACACATCTGGTAACTCCAAAAGAGGCATAATCCACTAGTTTCAGTAGTCCAAACTTTTCAAGTTCATGAGAAGAATAAAAACAATGTCAAGAACTAGAGAGGAGGGGTTATTTGTCTATCTACATTTATCCCCAGATAGAGGAAGAAGAGGAAGAAGAGCTCAAATGTCTCCATCCCCACCAAGAAGAACATTTTCAATGCCTCCACCTGGTTGGCCTTTCATTTAATTAACTAGAATCCTCTGACCAATCAGGATGGCACAACCCAACCCCTATGTCAACTTCACTAGAAGTAGCCGTTGCCTCTCAATGCACAAAATCCGGTTCAAACTGCAAAGATGAAGAGCATTCCATATTTTATTGGAGAAAACTAGATGAATCCAATCGACCACATCTAGGATATTACAAATGTCTGTGTAATTCATGAAATCAATGAAATGGATATTACGGTCAATTTTTGGCTTCATCTTTTAAAGGTAACGATTTATAGTGCTTCAGGAGTCTAACTGCGAGATCTATTCTGAATTGTGACCATTTTCGCATGAATCTTCATAATAAATTTTAAGAGAAGGAGATAATATATCCTTGTTGGAACAAACAATTTACAACAATCAAGAGGGCTTCTAATGAGTAGTTGACTGAATTCAAATTCAGATTCCACTGTATGTGGGATAGGATTCCGGTGGCCGTGAGACCATAGCTAAAGGTTCTTTTCTATACTTCCTTAAAGCTTTAAATTCTGATATTTCTATGATGATTCAATCTATAGGAGGTAGGACTTTACCCACATCCTATAACATTACTGTTAGAGCTGAAAATTGTTTAATTCAGATTGGTTAACTTACACCTAGGCAACCTATGCCTCTATATCCAAAACTAGGAGCTCTAAGCACTAGTCAAGCATGCACGTTAGCTCCCATTCATGATCCAAAGAACCAGAGTTCAAATGAAGCTTCCACCTCATCTTCTAGATCCTCAAATGAGCTCCAAGAAGTCATGAAGCAATGAAAAACTTGGGTAATGATTTTTGACACTTAAGAGGCAACAAGCTCAAAATTTCTGACCACATCAGCCTCAAACTCAACCCAACAGCCTCCATATCATCCTAATTGACCACCCATCCATGATGTAAATTAGAACCAAGTAAAACCTCCTACCAATAGACCATTCCCTCCTTCCAATCCTAATGTTACATCCACATCTAGAGCCTTGGTACTAGTATAAAAAAATATGGGTGAAGAATATGATTGGTGTTTCCCATGCAATCAACCCCATAACCAGTCAACATGTTTTAATGGTGCTTTGAATCAAGCCCTTATGGTAAAAAAATAGTTGTAGAACAAGAGACAAGTGAAGAAGGAAATCAACAATAGAAGCAATCCGGAAAGATGCACCTCCAAATGAGATCACACTTGTCAATCGATTGTGACTAAATATTTCTATCGTATGAATCAAGCACCTTCTCAAAGTGTAGAAACCGATACATTATCCAAGAAAAGGAATATTTGAGAAGGAAAGTCATCAAATTCAAATGATCCACAACCCTCTATCACTATACATGGTGTTAGAAATTAAAGTACAACACTTAATGTGTAAGTTCAGACAAAGCCACCTTCTAGACCAGCTCAAGTATTGGTTATAATGACCCATGTACAAGAGAAGAATGTGTAAGGAAAGAGGCGCAGAGAGATATAGTTCATCTCCATTCAACATCATTGAACAAATGAAGAAAACAAATGTAAACATCTCGATGTGGGATTCATTGGCTATCCCAGGATAGATAGACCTATTGTAAGCGGCTATGGCAAATTGGTTAGCGTCAAACAGCCACCCAATCAATAATAAAAGGTGCTTACCAATGTATCTCGATAAGGAGAAAATAAAGGAAATGACCAAGGTAAAATTCTAAAGCCCCCCCATTCTAAGTATCATTGATCATTGGAGATAAGTTAGTGCATAATTGCATGATTGATTTGGATAAAGTAGCTCAGTCATGCCAAAACAAATAGCTGATCAACTAGGTCTTCAATATGAAGTCATCTCCAAAGGCGTAGTGTAATTTGATGGGACAACGGTAACAATGGTTAGATTAATCAAATATTTGAGCCTCACATTGCATGCATGTCCCAATGTGACCATCTTACAAGATGTATCAGTCATAGACTTGCCACCTCTCTTTGCATTGTTCTTGTCAAGAGACTTCACTGCTAAAATTGGAGGTTATTTGTCTACTTATTGGTCACATATGTTATTCAGAACAAGGTATGGAGCTAAAGCTACAAATAGATTTGAGCTTATTGCAAATTTCCATATTCAGCCTCATGTACCAAGCCCAATCGGTGTGATCTATTTAGCATTTGATCAGGAAGATATCCCAAGCACTTATGAAGAAGATACTAAGGTTGGATGCATCCCAGACTTGACTCTTGATGAATGGGAAAACAAGAGGCATGATTTTGACCCTTACAAGGAAATGGAAGAATCTGAGCTAGGAGTTTATTGTTTTTATTAAGAGAACCATCCTCTCCTAGAATCATAGAGCTAGACCACAAAGATGATAATGAGGTATAATCGTTATTATTTGATGGTTCAAGAAGTAGACAAGGATCCGGAGGAGGAGCTATGCTCGTTTCACCAAAAGGTACAAAATATTACTCATCTTTCCATTTCTAGTTTGTTTTCTCAAACAACACAACTGAGTATGAAGCCTTGATTCATGGATTGCATTAGGAAAGAAATAAAGGCATTAAAAATTTATAAGTGTTTGGTGATAGTGAGCTATTTGTGAATCAAGTCAAATGATGAACTGCTATCAAGAATGATCTATTGAAGAACTACAAGAATCAGGTATGGGATCTCATTGAATATTTTAAATTTTTAGCATCAATTCCATCCCAAGAAAGAAGAATGAAGCAATAGAAAAGCGGCAACACTCGGGGCAAAATTTGATGTTGTAGAAAGTATCAAGAGTTAGAAATATCAACCCCGTATTAAAGTGGTTGTAAGACCAGTTGTTCCGTGAAACAAAACAAGTTGGAAAGTCTTCGATAATGATAAAAGAAATTCAATTCTCTACAAGAAGAAGCTGAGTTCTCTTCCGTAAAACCAAGACAAGTTGGAACAAAAGTATGGTGACCAAGTAGTGTGGTTGTGGACCAAAAAGCTTCCTAACATTTTGGTTACATTGGAATCTATCTTCAACCGAATGACAAATTTTGGAAGGAGAAGTAAAACATTCAAGTGAAGGGTGCAAGATTTAGAGCCTTTTCAATAAGTGAAGGCAAGACATTGCAAATTGGAAAATTAAGTACCCCCACAAGAAAAATCTTAATTCTTTCAACTTTTTCAAGAATTCCTTGATGAATTTTCTTAGAATTACAAGGATTAAAGATGTTTCAACCCAAATTTGTCACAACACACTATTGTTCTAGATCCATGATCTAAAACTATCGACAAAAGCAAAGGGTGGTAAATTCTCGCATTGAACTGTCATGAGGAAAGAGTTGAACAAAATGATTAAAGTTAGCATCATCTTCCCTATCAAAGAATAAATTTGGGTTTCAAACTTGGTGTCATTGAGAAAAAGAAACAGAGAAATTAGATTCTATGTGGAATTATGTGCTTTCAATGAGCATCACTCAAGGATCATTATCCACTTCAATAATGGAACAAAATCTTGCACATTGTACTGGCTCCGGAAGGTTTTCATTACTAGACAGATACTCAGGGTATAATCAGATAATGGTGAAAGAAGAAGATCAGTACAAAATGGCCTTCATTATGAAATGGGCCACATATGCTTACAAAAAGATGCCATTTGAAATTTCCAGTGTTAGAGCAACATTTCAGCAAGCTATGGATATGGCATTCAAAGACTTAATAATCAAGATGGTGCTCGTATATCTAGATGATATCAATGTCTTCTCAAAGAATACAGTAGACCACCTCTTTAACCTTAGGCTAGTATTTCAAAGGTGTAGAAGGTTTGGAGTGTCACTGAATCCAAATAAATGTGTATTTTTGGCACACGAGGGCAAGTTTTTGGGCCACATTGTCTCAAGAGAAGGGTTAACAATTGACCCTAAAAGAGTTGAAGCCATTAGAACACTTCCACTTCCACATCACAAGAAATCTCTCCAAATCTTCTTGGGAAGGATAAATTTTTTTGCAAACTTATGCTTGATTTTGCCACTCTTTTTAAGCCTTTAACAATGGTGTGAAGAAGTTTCTTGCTTTCAAATGGACATCGAAGGCAAAAATATTTTTGAGGCTATCAAGCGTGCAATATCACAAGCCCCAACTCTTATTAACCCATAATTTTCAAAGGATTTCATGTTGTATGATTTTGGAGGGTCAGACACAATCTCAGCTATCTTGGTACAACTGAATAGAGAAGGTTCAGAACAACCCATAGCATTCTTCAACCAAATCTGGAAGATTATGAAATAAGGTACTCTTTTATTGAGAAACATGTTCTTGTTATCATTAGGAGTTTGAAGAAGTTTAAACACTTGGTCTCAAACAACAAGATTCAACTACTAGTGTCTCATGCTGGTGTCAAGGAATTTCTTCTGAACAAGGATTTGAATGAGAAGAGAGCAAGTTGGATCACTCGGGTAATGGAATATGATATTGAAATCAAAGTGACTAAGATGGTTTGTGGCAAAGGTCTGTGTGAGTAGCTCGCTTCCAAACATAAACTGAGTCAATAGATGAAGAAGAAGTTGTCCTACTACTGCAAAATAATCAAGAACAACCAGCTATCATTGCCCCATTCCATGTTGGACTAGATACTTTGTGCATTATCTCCAAAATAGGTTTGTGCCCTCTAGAAATGAGCAAAGAAAAGAGAAGGTACTTTAGATTACAAACCATTCCGTATGTGCTTATTGATGATTTTTTGTTCAAAAAATATATCAATGGTGTCCTATTGAGATGCATTGGGATAGTCCAAGTTGAGAAGATATTACATGAGTTCCATGATGGAGAAGCTGGAGGCAATTTTTCTCCATGAGTAACAACACTAAAAATTATGAGGTCTGGTTACTATTGGCCTAGAAAGTTTATTGATTTCTACTCATGGATCAATAAATGCAAGAAGTGTGCATTCTTCATAGGAAAAGCAAGATTAGGAGCCCTGCCCCTTCGTACAATTTCAGTAGATCACCATTTGTGCAATGGGGATTAGACTTCATTGGAGTAATCAACACAAATTAAAGTCAATGCCACAAGTGGATACTCACAAAGAATCGACTGTCACCAGGTGGACTAAAGTAGTGGCACTTAAGGAGGAAAATGATTCTAGCATCCTAGATTTCTATGAAGGGATAGTCACAAGGTTTGGCACCCCTACTACTATCATATCAAACAATGCATTTGCATTCCTTAGAAAAAAGATCCTTTGAATGGGATGTCAAGAACGGTGTATACCTCAAGCACCTCTTTAAAATATTACCCTCAAGGTAATGGCTAAGCAGAGTCCACAAAAAAGAACTTACTCGAATCATTAGAAGGAATCTTGATTAGAATCAGAGAACTTGGCACACAAAACTAAAATCAGCTCTTTGGGTAGATAGGGTCACACCTAAGAGATCTAAAGGCAACTCTCCATTCAAACTTGTATATGGGAAGGAAGCATTTATACCGATATCACTTGAGTTTTGAGAATTAGAAGTCATGAAAAAAATTGAACTAGATAAGTTTTTGACTACGGAGATAAGGTATGCAGAGCTGATGGAGATAGAATACATAAGAGAACATGCAGTGTAGACCATGGAGAAGGATCAAGAATTGATCAAGAAGAGATTTGACAAGGAAGCTAAAGATAGGACATTCCAAGTTGGATACTTTGTACTAAAGTGGTATGCGAGACCATGCAAATCGAGGAAAACATTCCAAGTTTGATGCCATATGGAGTGGTCCATACATGATTATTACATGTAAAGGTAGTAATGCCTTCCAGTTGGCTAAGTTGGATGGTGAATAATTATAGATTCTAGTAAATGGGATGTATCTCAACCATTTATACGAGAAGGAGAATTCTCATCCTTGTACATATTAGTCTAAGATTTCCAATTGATCCAAGTGCTTGTGCACATTGTTTTTGTTATTAGAATATGATTCATTTCCCTAAGTTCTCTCGGCACGGGTTTTGTTTCTCCAAGGTTGTATCATTGTATAGTTTAATGTGCCTCTAGGTGAATGTCGTAGCGGTCCTTTTTAGGAATAGGTGAAAACCCCAAGTCAGTACAATTTTCTATTCTCAGAAATATCATCTTCAATATTTTATTATGAAGATGGAGAGTGTGAACAATCGAGCAAGTTCAGGGGTCATCAAGTGTAAGCATCGGATTCAAGTTTTAAGAACAACATCAATATTAGGCTACCATTCATGAATTCATGCCCAATGTATAAAACAAGGTAGCCGATCCATTCACCTAGTAGAGGAGTGATCCCACGAGTAAAAAAATTCTTGTCCCAATTTTACCCCTAGGTAAAATTGGTTGAATGTGACCTTACACGGGAGAAATAGAGGGGTCATCTCAGTTTTATTGGCTCACATTCGATCCAAAATCAAGAAAAACAAAGGAAACATGGAGTGTGCCACATGCCTCATCGGTGCATCTCCCAATAGTAGAATCGAAAGGGGGATCCCCAAGCAAGTGTAGGCTCTCTACATGGCCGAGTCCGAAAAGGCTATACCGGCTCTTAAAAAGTCTTAACAAGGATAGAGCCTGTGAAATCCTCCACACGTCCCAATGGCGCACCTCCAAAGGTCAAGTTCAAAGTAGGGTCTCCAAATGTGTGTATGGCTCCACGTGTTTGGGGTCCAACGAAGTATCTCTTAAATGGGTGGGAAAGACATATTTGGTTGTTCAAAAGTCCAAGGCCGGTGAAAGGAGCCATGTGTCAGCTCGGTGTAACTTCAAAAGTAAGACCCAAAAGGTAGGACCCAAACATGTGTGATTTCTCCACATGTCTAGAGTCATACATATTGCTCTGCTAAATAGAAGGGACTAAGCCAAAACACGAGGAAACGAAGGGGTGGCCCAGAGATGATGCCAAGTTTCCAACCATCATAATTTTAGGAGCTAGTTACAGAGCTACCACCCATAAAAGGGTTTAGGTATTATATATGGTGGGCACCATTACTCACCCAAAGAGATGAGGCATTAAACCCCACGTGTCTCTTTGGTGCTCCTTCAAGGAGAAAATCCAAAGGTGGTCCCCAAATGAGCACCATCCTGCCACGTAGTATAGGTCTAAGAAAGGTTTCATCGGCTGTTGAAAATTCCAAGCTTGGGATAGGCTAGCAGAAGCTTCCACGTGCCTCATCGGTGCAACATCAAAATAAAAATCCAAAGGCACATCCCAAACATGTGCTAGCCCTCCACATGTCTAGGGTCAAATATATTAACTCGCCAAACTAGAGGGGTTAGCGAACATAAAGGAAATAGCGCAGCCCGCAAACGATGCCACATGTTAGGTCGGTGTAACTTCAAGAGTGGAAAGAGGGGGGTGAAATCATGAAACACGTGAGGCTACCACATGGACCTTGTATGGATAGACTCTTTCACATATTGTGAGCCCACGTTAGATGTGCGACCCCAAACTTGAGATGACCATATCTTTCAAATGGAAACTTAGATCCGGGCAAGAGGAGACTTTTCATAAATATCTCGATCGCTACTACTCAACTACAATTGGATATCCTTAAATGTAGTCCACCATTCTTGATTATGTCAGCTTCTCACCTACCCCAACAATGGATTATGGGCTTCCTTTCTTTGCCAACAAGGAACAGTGGTGAAGGCATGGGTATTAATGTGAAACCCATCATTATTACTGAGGGGAATTCATTGTGCTTTTGGGATGGTTGATCAAGAGTTCATATTTCTTCTTCCTCCCGTAAATATTCTTTTATATTTTACGGGAGAGGGGAAATTTATAAATAAAGGATAGTTTTTCTTTGTGCCCTCCCTTCTTCTCTATTCCGCTAGTTAATTTGTGGAGTTTTCACACCTCCAATTTAGAATGTAATGCAATTTCTCTCTCTTGGCTACTTTAATGCACTGTATCAATTTTGGAGCAATAAGATAAGTCTGTAGATGATTTCAACCCTCTCTTATGTTCATTGCATCTGTTTGGTCACTCATTGTAGTTTAGTCATCTCGTGTGGTGGTTTTATTCTGTTTTTATGGTTTTTGTTTATTTTAAAGTAGGTGTTCATCATTCCTTTGGTGCATCACCCTTGTTAGTCTAGGTTTTATCTCTTGCATCTCCTTAACCCTGTCTCCTTGATAAGTTAGAATGGGTTTTAGGATAGACCCTCTCGCAAATTGTATGTGTGCACCTGAATAGAGGAATAGGATTCGGCCTCCATCCAGAGAGCTCTCTCGATTCACAAAGTCCCAAACTTTGATAGATGCTCCATATTATGCAATCACACTTAAAGTCTCAACCCTTTGAGTTGAAGACCTCGGGGGTGTTGTGATTTTACATCAACACAACCACCATACACACATTACCAAACTACAATGAGAGACCGGGAAGATGCAATGAACATAATAGAGGGTTGAAATCATCCACTGAGACTTATATTCGCTCTCAAAAATTTATACAGTGCATTAGAGTAGCCAATAGGAAAAAATTACATTACAATTTGAATGGGAGGTTTGAAAATCCACAAGTTATCTGTAGAATAGAGAACACGTGAGGGCGCAAAGAAAAAAATTTCAGGCCTTGAATGTTTCCCCTCTTTATAATATATAGGAAGAACTAGATAAAGAGATAGAAGAAATCCTGATTATTGTTTAACTTCCCCAAAATAGCAATGAATTCACATGCAACAATGATGGGTTCTACTACAAAACTCATGCATTTGTGAATTTTCTTTGTTGGGAAAGAAATGAAGCCCATACTTCATTATAGTCATAGGTGAGAAGCTCCTGAAAGCTTTGTAAATGGTGAACATTATTTTTCATTATGGTGTAAGAGAGTAGAAGATGTCGAGAGCTATCCAAAAGGTTCTCTCTCGCTCAAATCTGAGTTTCCATTCGAAAGTTATGATCATTTGAAGGTCAAGGTTGGGTGTTCCATGTGGGATTTCATAATACTATTACCTTTTAGGGTATTAAGAATGTGACGTGCCATAAATTGGCACCATCTGTGAGCCAACCCTACTTCTTTTTTGTTCTACCTAAGTCCCTTCTACTTGGCGAAGACACTATGTCTGACCCTAGACATGTGGAGGGCTTGCATTTGTTTGGGACCCGCCTTTTGGGTCTTACCTTTAAAGTTACACTGAACGGATATGTGGTGCCTTCCATGGGCTCTATTAATTTTCTTTGAATTTTCAACGGTCGATGTAACTTTCTTAGGATATACCTCATGGAGAGCCTGCGCTTGTTTGGGGCATGCATACGGATATTATCTTTGAAGTTACGCGATGAAAATGTGGAGGCTTCCGTGACTCTTTTATACTTAGCTGATTCGGGCCTTGAGTGAACACTACCTTTTGTTCCTTTTGGTGAGTAAAGGGCCCCACTATATATAATGCAAAACCCCTTTTCGGGTGGGACCTTTGTAGTGAGCTCACGAAGTTGCGGTGGTGGGACACTTCGCATTATCCATGATCCTTCTCTATTTCCTTTGTGTTTAGATCCATGTGGGGTTCAAGCGCATCCCTAGGGTCTCTGATTTTGTTGCACCTTTTAAAAGTACGCTGAGATGAAATGTGGCACCTTCGATGCGGATATGCTTCTTCATTCACCTTATTTATATTATGTTCTCCATTTTCTACCTATTTAGGAGCAACTATGTTAGACCCTAGACACATGGAGGGTCAGCGCATGTTTGGGGACCGACCTTGGATTCTACCTTTGAGGATGCATTGAGATGACACGTGGAGGATTTCACTAGCTCTTCCCATGCTTAGAATTTTCAAAGGCGAGTTCATCCTTTCCCGCCTATGACCACGTGGAGGGCATGTGCTCGTTTGAGAACATTTCATGGATTTTTCCTTTGAAGTTGCGTTGAGCTAACACGTGGAGGATTTTGTTGTTTTGTTGCTTTCCTTGAATTGACTCACTTTGGGTTTGATTTTGAATCCTCAATTTTGAAATTCGAGAGTCGAGGCATAAGGTGCGGAAGGAAATAGAGGGAAGGCGTGCGTGAGGAGGGTGTGTTGCATAATAAGGTGTACATAGGTGTGTGACAGGAAGAACCAAAGCTTAACCAATTTGAAAGGTGTCGTAGAGGGGTGCATGAGAAGAATATCATAATGAAGGGAGTACATTGGGTGGACTATAGCCTTTCCTTTTTTCTTGTACAAGGTTTTTTCGATCAATTTTTCCCGAGGGGAAAAATTGGATAACAATAATATAGATAGAAAATATTCCTCGTGAAATAATATTTCTAATGGGAAAAATCCCATTATCATATAATCAAATAATTTATGCCTTTTAATTAATTATAATAGTATTATATTGGTTGGGCTATCACCCGATGAGCTAAGTGTTGCACTACATTTTCTCTATAGGGATCAAGTCTTATGTAGTTCTCATCATACTGATAGATGTGTGTGTATGTATATTTGTTACATTGTATACATTTTTAGAATGTGTTGCATGACAAAGGGATGTGTGTTTGCACATGCAATATTTAACTTAATAATTTTAATACCACTCATATAGGAGTCCTAGAAGAATAATATTTGATTGATTTATGAGAATGGTTATAATCCATTCCAAATATTTTAAAACAAAGAAAATTTTAATTTTTATTGTTCTTTAATTCATAAATGAGAATGGACATCTACCCATTCAATATGAGTAATAATGAACTTAAATATTTTATACCTTTATAAATGATGTGAGAATGGTAAGATTCTTTAGAAAGAAATATTCAACTTAATAATTAAATTAAAATGTCTTTAAAGCGGTGAGATTTTCCATATGCCCGATTCGATACTTGACCAAATTGTTTGTTTGTTTAAGAATTGGCATATGCCCACTATAAACAATTTAATAAAATAATTTGAACTTAATCATATTATATATTGTCCCACAAATTTACTAATTTTCCATGCATGCATCTCTCCCTCTTGAGTCTCTCTAGTATAAAGTTATACCAAATTATTATAGATGTAAATAACCTAAAACATGGCTATGATAATGTTTAAAATTTATATTTGTTCTTGACCATGACATAACGAGACCACCATGCAAATATATTTTTAACACCATTCCCATTCTCATTTCCATATATTTTTGTGCACAAATTCCTTCAATTACCATGTAATTACCAGACATATTCCCATTTTGTATAGAATGGGAATATGTCATTTCTATTTTGTATATATTTTTATGTAGGACATCTAATTACCAAAAATAATTGTGCACATATATATATATATTATATATATATATATATATATATATTATATATTCATAGTAGAAAAACTACCTTCATTAGATGCTAAAACAATCAAGGTATATATTTAGTTCAACCCATTAATATGCATTCCAATATTTATACCTAATACCAATCCTAATTTCCAACTCTTAAACAAAATCCAAATAACAATCTAATTTTTTTGTTAAATTGAGAACCTACTTTATATGAGGTTTTTGTGACAAAATTTTCCCCAAATTAACATTTAGGATTCCTAAACCAACCTAGTAAATAATTTACAATGGTAGTACACATTTAGTTCTTATTTACAATTTATTAGAAAAATTTAAAGTAATGTACTTCAAAGCAATATTAAAGTTAAATACAATACAAGTTATATTAAAATTACATTTTTATATACCTTTATAAAGGATGTAAGAATAGAAAGTTTGTTTTTACAAGAAATATTAAACTTAATCATTTTAATATCTCTATAACGGTTTTGATAATGGGAAACATCCCATTGAATTGAAGACAAAATGTTTGTTTTTTTGAGAATAGGCATATACGCATTCTACAAATTCTAATATAATAAATCTTGAACTTAATACGGTGACTACATGACATAGTGCTGATATTAATGGCAATTTATTTTAAATGCAAATAACCTAAAATGTGGCTCTAAAAATATTTAAAATTTATATGTTTTTTTACCATGACCATGCAAATATATTTTTACAAAGCATATATTTACTAATTGAAGAAAATTGTTTTAAAACACATCTTCAATTTCTCATTGGAGGGAAATTGGAGATATTAATGAAATTTAATCCATGTCACTACATGGCATAGTAGAGATATTAATGAAAGTTAATGCTATATATGATGGTAGAGTTCTTGGGAATTGGAAGCTTCACCATGAAGTTATTACATGTAAACTATTTTCTTTATTAGTGTTTGTACATTCATCTTTTAATAATTTTATGAAGGCTCGAGAATGTGAAAATTACCATTCTAAAAAAATAGCTTTTAGATATACTATTATTTTATGATTCCTATATGATAACATGCATTTATTCATTTCAATAGACCATTTCTTTTTGAGAAGTAGATTTTATTTGAGATATTTTTGATCTCTCTAATTTTTTTGTTCATCCTATCCACTTTGTCTCCTCTATATTTCTTTATACCACTTCCTTGCATGTGAGATATTTGATTGTTTATTTTTATAATTTTACTTTTGGGATGTCTTTTTTATTGGATTTTTTTTTATTTTGAAGAAAAAAATGTCAATTTTTTTATAAACACAAATTCTCCATAGGCATTAATGTTTCTAACTCTTATTTTTAATTTATTCATAGATGAATAATATCATATGGTTTTATTTCCCTTGCATGGTGGAGAATTTCCCAAAGTACAACAATTTTTCTGATCTCTAATCTTCTTCTATGATTCCTATATGAGAATGGACATATGCCCATTCTCACATAGAAATCATAGCATAATAATAGAGAAAACAATTATTTAATAGTTATATAATTTTGTTAATTTTATCTCTATTATTCTATGATTCCTATATGAGAATGGTCATATGTCGATTCTATATGCCCATTCTCACATATGAATCATAGACCAATAATAGAAAATTAAATTTTATCTATATTGATTCTTGTGAATTATTTGAAGATGAAAACTATAAATCTCGCTTATTTTTCCTTACATGGTAGTGAACTATTCATTGTACAATAAAGTAGATTTTATCTCTATTTTACTTCTATGATTCGTATATGAGTAAAGGAATATTCCTATTCTCATATAAGAAGAAATACTGAACTAATTCTTTTTTAGAGCTATATAAAGGTTGTGATAATGGGAACTATCCATTCTAAAACAAATGAAATCATCTCTTTTAGTTATGTTGATGATATATGACTTTTCTTTATGTAAAATCTTCATTGCAAAGTAATATTTTTAATGTTGAGATTTGAATCATTATTAGATGATAGCATTACCTTATTTTCTATATTGATTATTGTGATGATGAATGACCTTTTTTATTTCTTATTAGATTTGTAGTGGACTTTATGATTACATAGTTAGGTATTAAAAGTTGTTTTCTAATAGAGATTGCATTGTTAGCTTGTTTATTGATTAAATGTAATATGAATATAAAAAGGATAGTTAAAATTTTGTAATCTTCATTTAATAATAATTCAATAGCATTACAAGTTGAAAATTCATTCTAGTTCACTAAACTGACATGCATATAGTTTTTATTTTCTTATGGTATGTAAGAGTCAGAGTAATCATTACAAAGTAATACACTAGATTGGATACACCTACAAATGCAGTGAGATTGGGGATGCGCCCATTCTAAAATAAAGTAAATGTTATATCTTTTCTTTTTAATATGATACTTATTCATTTATCTCTATCAACAATAATAGACTTTCTCTTATGATTCCTATTAAAGAGAATAGGCATATGTCCATTCTTCATATTTTAATGTTATCTCTATTATTTTTATGATACTTTCATTAATCTCTATGAACAATAATAGACATTTTTTATGATTCAATTATGAGGATAGGAAAATACCCATTCTAAAAACACTTGAAGAGAATACACATATGGGCATTCTACATATTTTAATGTTAGCGATATTAAACTTAATCTTTGTGATACCTCTATAATGGTATTGAGAATGGGAATATGAATATTCCATTCAAGAGAAGAATGTTAATCGCCCACATTTTAATATGTCTTTAATGGGTGTGAGAATGGGCATATTCCCATTCAATACAAGATAAAAGATATTTTTGTATTAAAATGAGTATATGCCCATTTTAAATAGTATTCATATTTGTATTCTACTATTACTAGCTACCCAAGCATTTCTTATATGATTTCTAAATGAGAAGGGCATCACCCAATGCTAAAATATTTTTAGAACTCTATACAAGCTGTGAAAATGGGTACCTATTCTAAAAAAATTAATTTAATTACTCCTATACTATAGGGCATATTCTCATTGTAAAAATTCAAATACAAGAAATATTGATTTTTTGAGAATTTGAACTATAGGAATATGCCAATTCTAAACATTCTAATAAGCAACAATATTGATTTTTGTAGAATGAGCATGTTCCCATTCATGATTAAAACATGTTTGTTTTATGATAATGAGAATATTCCCATTCTAAACATTCTAAAGAAACCATTATTTATTTTAATATCGATTTTAAGCGAATGGTAACATGCACATTCATTACTTCATAGTATTTTTAATACTTATTTAAATGTTTTGACCATGTTTAATCCATAATTTTATTCTAAGATTCCTATCTTCCCAAAGAAGCCTATTATTATTATTATATGAGATTAGTCGAGAATAAAAGTTTGATTCCCATTCAATACAAGACAAAACATTCTTGTTTGCATGAGAATGGGCATTTTCCCATTCTAAACATTCTAATACAAGAAATACTCATTTTATGAGATTTCTTCTATTATTCAATCAATACCTATTTACAAATTATGAGACTATTTAATCCATACTTTTCTTTTTTGATTTTATTATTCCTATCTAACTAAGTAAATATTCTATGATTCCTAAATGAGAAGGGGCATCTACCCATTCAATATAATACAATGAAAAAAACTCAATCAATCTAATAACTTGATACAAGTTTTGAGAATGGGTTTCCATTCTAAAAAATTAAATTTTATTATTCCTATAATAAAGGGAATATGCCCATTATAAAAATTATAATACAAGTAATATTGAATTTCTTGAGAATGAGCATGTACATCATTGTGATTCAAACATACTATATTATGAGAATGAGCATGTCTCAATACTAAACTTTAAAATTCAAGAAATATTGATATTATGATAGTGGGAATGATCACATTCATCAATACATAGTCATTTTAATAGCTATTTACAAGTTGTCAGCATGTTTAATCCATACATTTTTTTATAATAAAGATTTCTATCTTCCCAAGCAAGTTTTTATGATTCCTATATGAGAATGGGCATCACTGTAATTCAATATAGGACAATGTAAAAATGATTAATACATTTCATAACTTTATACAAGTTGTGAGAATGGGTGCACATTATAAAACACATTAAATACGTAAATAGTAATGTGTATTTTTCATTATATTAATACCTATTTAAAAATTTTATATGGGTCTTAACATGATGATATTAAATCATATTTTACTATATTCTAATATCTCTTTAAAACTTTGACATGAGTCTAAATGACTATGTACATAAATTATACTATATATTTTGATTAATCAAATATTTAATTCAAACATTTAAATGGGCCCAATCAATTAAAATATATATTTAAAAAATTAAAATGGGTCAAAACAAGCGTCTAAATTTTAGGTTATTAAAGTATTAAACTATGTAATCTTGTCCTTGTAAAAGGTAAGGTATGTACATAAATAGTACTATGTATTTTCATTACTTAAATACCTTGTTAAAACATTTAAATGGGTATAAACATTAGGATAATAACATATCATGGCTAAGAATTCATGATAGACTTAGGATATTAGGATATTAAAGCATTTAAGCATTAAAGGGTGGTGATTTATTATTGTATGATATAATCAAATTTTTAATTGTATGTACTATATATTTTTCATTATATAATGTCTTTAAAACATTTAAATGGTTTTGAACATTAGGATAATAGGATATTATAATGTTAAAATATTAGCCCTTTTGTGGTTAAGTAATTACGATAAACTTAGGAAAATATCATATTAAATGCATTTAACTATTAAGGGTGGTGATTTATTATAGTATGATAGATTCAAATTTTAAATTTTCTGCGCTTTTTTAAAGGTAATTTTTTATTTTTTTAAAGGTAATTTTATTGGTGAAGTACATTATAAAAATATTTATTTTTGATGGCTCGGGGTTTTAATTTTTGCTCTCTTACAACTGATCTTTTTATTTTTCTTTTCATTTCTTATGATTGAGCTTTTTTATTCGATATTTTCTGGGAAGGGGTTATTTTCACTGCTGACCGGCAAGAAAGACAAAATTGTGCAAAAGGATTTGGTCGAATTGGATACATAGATTATTAAAAAGATCTACAAAAAGAAAGAAGAAAGGTCTTATTGAGTCTAAAAATATTTTTTTACACACCATAAACATGTATGCATTTTATTCCTTAGGACATTAAAAAAATGAAACAATTTTTATTTGTGTATTCGGTAGTTATTACATTTATGAATGTAAAAAATATTGTTTTTGTATTTCATTGTTGTTACGTTTATGCATATTTAATGAAGCAATTTCAATTTGCTGCTTTACATTTAAAAATGTAAACAAACTGATTTTTGTACTTGTTTGTTGTTACATTAATGCATTGAAAGATTGAGACATTTTCGTTGAGAGTGAGACAGACATAAAAAAAGAGATATATGAAAAACAAGGATATTTGATTGTGAATTAAAAGATCTTCATGTATAATGTTAAACTTATAAAAATTATTTTCATGTTCACATTCAAAAATTTGAAAGGTGTATTTTTCTTATGTTTGAGAAGGAAAATTTGGATAGTTTGAATGATAAAATTTCACTTCTTCTACTCATGAGATGAAATTTTGGATAAGTGGGTGTTAGATTTTGATTTTCATACTAATGGTGAGTTGCCTTATTTCCCAAGAAAAGCTACAAACCTTAATTTAAATCCAAATTCATTAGACATACTTATAACAAGACTTTTCGGGGGATGCCATTTGAGGGACAAAAGGTATGCCCAAATGATAAACTAGATTTCTTTGCTAATAAATGCATTAGCGATGAATTTTTGTTCAAATAAGAATTTGGTGTTAATGCAATGGGTCTAAAATATTACACACCATAAAAGAGCAAAGGAAAATAAAGCAAAAATTATGTCTTATTTTCATAAAAAGAGTTCTAGAATACATTTTTCTTGTATGGGATACATTAATGAATAAAATGTGATTGAAATTTTTGACATGCATGAGACTCATTTTCTCAACTATGTCAAAAAGCTTAGAGATGAAAATAAATGTTAAAGAAAGGTACTCCATTAGCCTTGCAAGGGAGTCGAGGAACTTTACCAAATTATTCCAAAAATACTATTGAACTACTTGAATTGTATGTATGGGATTTAAAATGTGAGCTAATACAAATTCTCAACCAAGGAGGCAAGATACATATGAGTTCACTTGTGAGAAGTGGGAATGTCCTTACTCTTTTCATAGGAGGTTCATTACCTAGGCAATATCCTATCACGTGCATTCATGTTGAGGTGATAAAAATATATAAAATCAAATTCAATATTTAGGTAGAAATGAGAGGTGAAAGGGTTTACTTTACTAATATTTTGATATAGATATTGTGGGTAGGTTAGAGAGGTGGGCCTAAGGAGAGGTGGGGTTGATTTTAATATTAAACTAAAACATTTGACCCCTAGTTTTTTAAAATAAATATGTTAATATTTCATAAGGAGTTTTTGATGAAATTAAATTATAATCTCTTTTTGAATAAGGAAATATCGATTAATATATTCCTAGCCAAGAAATAATAATATTACGATGGTCGGGATTGAGTATTCTTTTAAACGTAAATGATATTATTTGACCATCTTAATTATTTGAATAAGGATTTATAAATGATTAAATTTGTCAATAACGTAATTTATAATATATCTTTAATGGCTTCAAATAATATTTCTAGAGAAAAGACATATTAAAAAAATAATGTTTGAATGGAAAACATGATATGTTTGCGTAGAAATAAAAATATGTTCTAATTGATATATTAGGGTAGAAATAAAAGTGGTAAATAAAATTATAATGGAAAAATGGGTATGTAAGGTACATGGGAAAAGTAGAGGGTATTTTCATTGTAATAATATAACTAAAGGGGGTATTATCAACTCAAAAACATGTGGTAAAACTAACATTAAGGGTATTCTTTAATACCCTTGACAAACATGTTATATTGTACTTTTATGAAGTGAACTCCTCGTGCCTTTTTCCTAGTAGAATGTTGAAATTTTTTGAATTCCATTTGTCTCAACTCGAGTGTAGAAGTTGTAATTGAATATTTTAAAAAAATTTTGGGTACTATCTCACAAAATTATATTATTTATCTTTTAATAATCATTATATGTCATACATTGAGTTGTGTACGTATAATTATACTTCGATACTACAAGATTACTTATTTTAAACTACTATAATGACTTACATGAAAAAAGTTGTAAAAAATAATAATAATTTTATAAGGATGTTCTTGAATTATCAATACAAAACATGGGTTTCAAGGGATGTCGGTGGTTTTGTTAGATTTATAGTGTTCATAATTCAAGCGAGATGGAGGAAGAAGATGTGACAAAGTGGGTCTAGAATAGAAACATTTAGAGCCATTGAATATTATCAAACCAATTATAATTAGAGTTATCATCCCTAGACATCCTTTCAAATATGAGAGATGAGTGCATTTTTGGGAGCACATGATTGAGAAATGAAACTTAATTCATCCATTGTATTAATATTATATGGTGGGATAAATGTAATAAAGGTATCACCAAATACAAATAATACCTCGCTTATCTTTGCGGTGGATAATCACAAGCAAAATATCATGCAAAAACAATATTATAAATATCTAACAATGCCTCCATGTGAATAGACTCGATAATTTGTTGTTAGGAATTAGAGAACAAATATGTGCAAACAATTCCTCAAAGAACAATAGTAGAAAAATATATAGCAGAATTATACATGCAGAAATATAACAACATAAATAAATAATGCACAAAAGAAGACAAGACAATATTTAACGTGGTTCACCCAATGTGGGCTACGTCCACCAAGAACTTTCTCATATTTTATTATCAACAAGAGTAAAACAAATCTCACAGTCTTCTCTTAGTTATGAACTCACAACAAAATTTCAAAGATTTTAAACCACATCTAAACCACAATTGACACCCAATTGCTTAACCTTGATCACTCTTGATCACCTCTTTATCACTAAGGTGAAGACCTCTTGAACACACAATATATCTTCAAGATACCCTAACACCTCTATTTATAAGATTACAATCCTTTAAGAAGTTTAAAAGCCGACCCTAGAAGTTTGAAATTCATGACCTTTCATCTTCCCATGGCTGGAAATGAAACTCTCATGACCTTTCATCTTCCCATGGCTGGAAAATAAATGGTCATGACCTTTCATCTTCCCAATTCTAACTCCACACTTCAATACTGATTTTAGAAGACCAAAAATAGGCTCCACACCCCAAAAATCTCCCTTCATTATCAACCACTAAGGCCAATCAAAGTTTAACACAACTTCAACTTCTCCCTTGTGACCACCTTGGTCATCATATCCATAGGATTGTGAATGGTATGAATCTTTTCCAACTTCAACTTATCTTCTTCTAAATCTTCCCTGATGAAATGATATCTCAATTGAATGTTCTTTGTACTAGAGTGAAAAGCAAAGTTCTTCGCTAAATGAATAGTGATCGACTATCATTGTGTAGTCTCCCAACTTCTTGCTTATGAACCAACTCATCAAGCAAATGATGTACCTAAATTATCTCATTTCTTGCCTATGTGGCGGGAACCTACTCAGCCTCTTTGGTTGAAAAAGCCACAACCTTTTGTAACCGTGAAATCCAACTCACCGTTGTATCACCAACAATAAATACATAACTTGTCGTGCTCATACTTCTATTACAAAATATCCTACCACACATGTGTGAATCTACATAACCACACAATGTTGCTCCCATGGTCCCTCTCAAATACCGAAGGATCTACTTCACTTCCTATCGGTGCTCTCTGCACCGGATCACACATAAACCTACTCACTTCTCCCACTCCATGGAAAATGTCAGGCCTAGTGCATACCATAGCCTACATCAAGCTACCAACCACTTGATGAGTATGGTACACTAGACATATAGATTTTATCCTCCTCTGTCTTTGGGACTCTTCTCCTTCGATAATTTAAAGTGACTGACTGTGAGAGAAGTACTAACTAGTTTTACATCGTGGATACTAAACCTCTCCAAGACCTTCTTTATGTAATCTTCTTGAGATAACACTAGCTTCCTCTCTTTCTTGTTCCAATTTATAGCAAAGGATTCACCTAGCTGCTTCTTGAGTACCTTTATTTCCTACATGTTATTCCTAGCAACAAGCATATCATCCACATATAGGCACACAATAATATAACTACCATCAAGAAACATCTTGATGTACATGTAATGGTATGAGTAACACCTAGAGTAACCATGTTCCTGCATAAAACTGTCAAACTTCTTGTACCGCTGCCATGGAGTGTGTTTCAAGCCATACAAGATCTTCTTAAATTGACACACTAACCTCTCCTTCCCTATGACCTCATAACCCTATGGGTTCTTCATATATAATTCCTCCTCGAACTAACAATGAAGGAATTTAATCTTCACATCCAACTACTATAAGTGTAGGTCTTCTACGGCTACTAAACCAAGAACAATTCTAATAGAAGTCATTCTAACAACAAAGAGAAAAATTTCATCAAATTATATGCCTTTCTTCTTGTGTAAATCCTTTGACCACAAATCGGGCCCTGTATATTTTCTTGCCTCTATCTTCCTCTTTGTTTTTATACACCCACTTGTTTTGTAATGATCTATTATGCTCGGGTAGTGAACTAGATTCCAAGTTTGTTTTTCCATAAGAGATCTATGCTCTTCATTCATGGCGTACTCACACTTCTTCATGGCATCCACCTGCACTACTTCCTCGAAGCACTCTAGCTCTCCACTGTTAATGAGAAATAAATAATTCAAAGATGGAGTAAATATTTCATGTTCCCTTATTACCCTAGAATACCTTCTCACCTCAAGAGTTTGGGGTTCCTAATGAGTAGGTTCTCAAACTAGTTGTGCCAGAACATGCTACACCTAAACCAGCCCCTTGGACACCTTGCTATCTACAATGTCCTCAAACAATGTGTATTATTTCTTTGATTCCTCTTTCTATTCTTGCATCTGATCTTTATACATGACTTTTTAGTTAAAGACAATGTCTCTAGACCAAAATATTTTCTTGTTTTTAAGACTCAAAACACGAAACCAATTTCATTCTTGCCATATCCAACAAAGGTGCATTTCTTAGACTTAGCCTCTAACTTGGTCCTATCATCTTTATCAATGTGAACAAATACCTCACAACCAAATACTCTAAGAAATGAGTAATCAATTTTCTTACGGACAAGCCTCCTAAGGTGTACCTCAATCCAAAGCCATAGAGGGTACTCTGTTAATAAGATAAATAGTTGTGTTGACTTCTTCCACCCAAAAAATGAGTGGAAGCCTTGCATGTAACCTCATGCACCTAACATGCTCCATGATTATCGTGTTCATTCTCTCGACACTCCATTTTCTGTGGAGTATTTGGAATCATTCTTTTCTGTGGAACCCATTTACCAAACAATAATCAAGAAATTCATTGTTGTAATACTCCCCTCAATTATCAGACTTGAGACATTTCAAATTGAGACATGTTTCATTCTCAACCAAGGATTTCCATCTTTTGAAGGTTTCAAACACATCAGATTTATTTCTAATGTAATATACCCAAACTTTTCTAGTTGCATCATCACCTTTGTAAGTGACATAATAACATGAACCACCAATAGAGTTTACCTTATTTGGCCCCATACATCTGTATGCACTAAATCCAACCTACCCTCCTTCTTGGTAGGTCCAACCTTGAGGAATATCACCTACTTCTATTTTCCATAAACACAGTCCTCACTAAATTCTAAATCTAACTCCTTTAATCTAGAAACCTATCCTTTATAATCGGCATGCCATTTTGAATCATATGAATGAGTCTCTGGTGCCACAAAGTTACATCTCCATATTCAACAATTAAATTATAATAATTAGCACCCTTTGGTTAAATACAAAGTACTAGTTTTCTTACCTCTTGCAACTACAAGAGATCCCTTGGTAACCTTCTAAGAATTCATTATAAAACTAACCATACAACCATCACCGCCTATTGACCCCACGATATCAAGTTCGAATCAACTTAGGAACATGCACGACATCCTTAAGTATCCATGTGTTCCCATTCTACATTTTCACCTGAACAAAACGTTTCCCTACTATTCGACATGGTTCATCATCACCTTGATATACATGTCCAAAATATCCTTCAATAAAATCAATAAAGTAATTTCTATGTGGGTGGTATGGAAAGAAGCCCCTGAATCTAACACCCAAGACTCAAAAATATTATCTAAAGAAAGAATTACAGCATCCTAACAAACATCACCTATCGCCACATTTACCTCTTTAGTTTCCTCCTTGTTCTTCTTGTCCCGAAGATCCCAACAATTTTCTTAGCATGACCAACCTTCCCACAATGCCAACATTCTAAATTACTCTTAGATTTTGACCTTCCACGATCATTTGACTTCCACAGTTACCTTTCCTTCACTGTTCTTTAGTCTCCCTCTGCTCTCCACCATCAAAGCGTTTCTAGAAGTAGAAGAATTTTTGGTGCTCTTCCTTCACATTTCCTCGGTTAGGATCACACTCTTACATCCTAAAACTTCAGCTTTGAATTATTAGAGACTGAATTACTTATAGCCATAACCAAGATGTCCCAGCTATCTGGTAAGGAGAAAAAAATCAACAAATCCCTGACCTCATCTTCAAAGTCAATTTTTATTGAGTTTAACATACTCAAAACCATATTAAATTCATTCAATTGAACAAAAATAGAACCATTCTTAGAAATTTTCATATTAAATAACTTTTTCATCAAAAATATTTTATTAGAGGAGAGGGTTTTTCATATAACTTCCCAACGCACTCATGAGACCTTTCGCGGTCTTCTCTTGTGATATGTTGAAAGCATTTGAAGATGCAAGGCATAACCAAACTACCACGAGTGCCTTTGTATCTAAGCAACTCCTAATTCTCATATGATATGGTTGTAGTTTTCTTTACTTTTCTATCCAATGGACAATGGAGGTCCTTTTGATAAAACTAATCCTCCATTTACATATTAAAAAAACCAAATTTATTCCCATTGAACTTCTCAACCCTTGATCTTCCCTCATCCGCCATAGCTCCCACTCAAGATAAATTTTCCTTTTGATTTACCACTTCAGCAAAAATAACCAAATATATGATACCGGTTGTTAGGAATTAGAGAAAAAATATGTGGAAATAATTCCTCAAACCACGAGTATTAGGGAACTCTAAAGAAGAATTATACATGCAAAAATATAACATAAAGAAATAATGCACAAAATAAGACAAGACAAGGTTTAACATGGTTCACCCAATCTGGGCTACGTCCACCAAGAACTTGCTTTGAGAATTTATTATCAATAAGAGTAAAACAAATCTCATAGTCTTCTCTCGGTTATGAAATCACAACAGAATTCCAAAGATGTTAAACCACATCCAAACAAAATTGACACCCGATTGCTTAACCTTGATCACTCTTGATCACTAAGACTCAATACCTCTTGAACACACAAGATATATTAAAAATAACCTAACACCTCTATTTATAAGAATACAATCCTTTAAGAAGTCCAAAATCGACCCTAGAAGTTTGAAATTCATGACCTTTCATCTTCCCATGGCTAGAAAAGAAAGCTGTCACGACATTTCATCTTCCCATGGCTGGAAAAGAAATTATCGGGACCTTTCATCTTCCCAATTCAAACTCCACACTTCAATATTAATTTTAGAAGACCAAAACAGGCTTCACACCCCAATATTTTTGTTTTCTTTTTATTATAGGTTCTTTTATGTAAATGTGAATAGACATATTTCAATTCTTTAAAATGTTTACTATGTTATTATTTACTTTGTTCTAATAAAATATGTACTTCCTTCATATAGTTTTCTCCTAAGGGTTGTTTTCATTATTATAGAATATATCGACAAAAATTAGAAGTTAAATTAGAAGAATAGAGATAAGATTTACTTTGTTTTAGAAAGGGAAGTTCCCCATTCTCACAACCTTTATAGATTTAGTAAAATGATTATATCGAATATTTATTGGGCTTGTGACTATTCTCATAAATCTATCTTAGAGAAGAAAGGAAAAAAATTAAATATGATCTAGAATATTTAGCGGCATTAAAATTTTTAAGTTCATTGTTGCTTGTATTTAAAAGTTTACAATGAGCATATGCCCATTCTCAAACAAAAGGAATTTTTGTCTTTGTATTGAATTGGAAGTTGCAAGTTCTCAAACCTTTTGTGGAGGTATTAAAATCACTATGTTCAATATTGCTTGGTCTTATGCCCATTCTATTATAGCAATCATATAAGAATAATATAGATAAAATAAATTTTTTTAAGAAATGGAAGATGTGAATTTTAAGATCCTTTGTACTTTAATTGAATGAGGAGACGCCAATACTCGGGAAGAATTTTTTTTTTTTTAAAGAATGTGAATATTCCCATTATCACAATCTTTAATTAAGTTCAATTTGTCTTTTATTAGAATGTTTAGAATGGGAATATGCCCATTATCATGCAAACAAAAATATTTATCTTGAATGGAATGGGTAGATGCCCATACTCATAGGAAAAATTAAATTTTTTATAGAATGGGAAGCTTCCCATTATCACATCCTTTTCAGAGGTATTAAAATGATTCAGGTCAATATTGCTTGATTTTAGAATGGAATTATGCACTTTCTTGTATAAAAAAACATTTTTATCTATAATGGGAAAATGCCCATTCTTAAGTAACATCTAATATTAATGTGTGTTTTTAGGACTATATGTATTAGAGTCCTTACCAACTCTTAATGTTGAGTAAAGATCTATTCATGAGAATGAGGGTCTAAAAATATCAAAATAATGGACTTGTGAACTTATATAAATCTGAATGTTAAAAGTTTGGAGAGGGATAAAAAAGTTGCAAAGAGCTTATGTGCATGGTTATGAATAATTTGAATCTCATATATCAATCAAAAAAGAATAATATAGACAATCAGTATACCATTTTCACATAAAATATTAATATAGGTTGTTTATATTGAATGAGAATTTACTCATTCTCATATAGAAATCATTTATTTTTCTTATATAATTTTAATATGAGAAAAATCATCCACCAATTCAATACAAAATTGAACATAATCATTTGAATACTTCTATAAAGTATGTGAGAACGGGAATGGCCCTTCAGAGCTGCATACAATTATACACACACACACATGAGAAGAACTGAAAAGGGAAACTCAATAATGCGAATAATAAATTATTCTTAATGTATGATTCCTATATGAGAGGTATTAAAATCATTAAGTTTAATATTGCTTATCTACAAACACACTTCTTATTCTCACAACCCATGCTAGCATAATGTAATTATAAATAATTACAAGAAAAAAACTATTTGTTTGTAAGAGAATGTTCTTGTGCGCATTATATAAAATTCTAACACATGCAATATTTTCTATTTATAAATGTTGTGAGAATGCATAACTTGCAATTCTAAAATAAAGTAATTTTTTTTATATGAGAATGGGCTTGTGCCCATTATAAAAACTCTCACATGTGAAATATTCTCTATCTATAAATGATGTGAGAATACACAAGTTTTCATTCTACAACAAGGTAAGGTTGTGACAATGCACAATTTTCCATTCGAAAACATGAAAAGTTAAAGTTTACTTTTTTGCAATGGTTTTTACCACTTCATTTATAGTGGTGTTAAAATGATTAAGTTTAATATTGCATGTATTAAAAGGACATATTCATGTTATCATATAACAATAATATAGCAATAATATATTCTTCCTCTATGATTCCAATACAAGAACATGCATCCACACATTCAGTACAAGATTGAACATAATCATTTGAATACCTCTATAAAGTATATATGAGAATGGGGAATTTCCCTTCCAAAAATGAGAACTAAATAATGATTTATCCCTGTTGTAGGTATGTAGTGCAACACTTGGCTCCACCAAGGATACTCGGCCAATATAAGACAATTAGGAATAGATTAAGACAACAAATATAAGGAAAACATTGTAGGTTTTGAAGAGTGTTATACCTAGAGAAAAGTATTTATTTGCCAAGTAAAAGGTAGTGTTTGAATTCTTTGATCATTATAGCCTTGGTGATATATTGCAAGTGATTTAGGAGATTCACAACACATCCAGATTATGTAACATCTCTCTTAGAAAAATATATTTATCAAGAATGGGAAGATGTCAGGTTTTACAATTCATAAAAATTTTACTTTATATTTTGAATATTTTTGTTTATTGATAGCAATTTTTGAGTCCTTAAAAATAATTGAGTGTTGAAATAAGTGCAATCCATGAGATTCATTCATTTGAGGAAGATATTATTCTTGAAAAAGTATGATGTCATCCAAGTGACAATATTTTTCCCAACAAAAGATGCAACTAATGGTGATTAATATTGAAGATACATAAAACCCTTCACCATCAATTATGACGGTTGGCTAACAAACATGTATCAAGTACTATTTAAATATTAATTTTTTTACTTTCCAATATTAGTTGGAATTAATTTGATAAATATATCATAATTATAATTTTGATGTCCAGATACAGCTAGAGAAAATATACAACCAAATAGCCTATGTAAAGAAATAGCTAAAATAATTGTGAAATATTATTATGGTATTAGAAATATGTACAAGTTAATAATTAAGTGTTAATATTTTGTTTTTGATCTGCCTCCAAAGAAACATTTTCTTGTTCTTGAATTAGAGGGATTGTTATTTTAAAAACATACATCTAAGAACGTAGATACATTTGAATTAAAAAAAAAGCACATTCGACCGTGAATATCTATGCCCAACTTCTAACTTCGTATCTGGAAATCTTCATCAAATAAAATTCCGATCTACATCGAGATGCAAGTGCCAATGTAGAAAAACTAGCAACAAAAAGTCTTACACATAATTGTTATCTCATTTTTCCCCTTAGCAAAAATTCGACAAACATGACCTCACATAGAGAAAATTAAGGGATATTTTTAGTGATGGGAGCTCACATTTTGGGCTTGAGCCAAATGAGTTAAAGTGAGATGGAAGCATTCACATTTGACAAGAATTTTTTTGAATGAGCAAGATCAAAACGTTTGAAGGACATCAAATTTTGAAGTTTGAAATTTGGACTTCAAACATTTGGGAGTTTAGAGTTAGCAACAAGGTCGAAAGCAAAGGAAACAGTACCATGTGGGGAGAAAAAGAGGTTTGAAACCCAAAGTTTGAAATAGTGGCTTCAGATTTTAGGATTTGAGAGGTTTTATGGTGTCAAGTGAATGAAAGATACCCAAAACCCCTAAATCTCAACCCCCAAAACCCTGAAATCTTGAAACTTGAACCCCCTAAATCTCAAAATCCGAACCCTTGATAACACAAAGGTCTAAAACTTGAAGTCTGAATTTCAAACTTTGGGGCTTCCACATTTCATAACATTGAAGCCCAGTGCACAAAAATCATATCTTGAGGTTCAAAACCCAAAGTCTGAATTTTTGACTTCGAGGTTTTGGAATTTTGGTGGTTTTACAAACTTAGCCGGATGAACAGAACAACAAACTCCAAAGTGGAAATGACGAAATATTTGAATCCCTAACGTCTGAAAATTTTGATTTTGGAGGGTGAAATGTAGGTTAAAAGTTTGAAAAGGAATATTAATTGCTCACATTTATTGCAGTATGGTACCCTCATCTTCGGATGGCCATAAATGTTCACTAGAAGCTCATATTTTCACAACATAGGACTTTTTGGAAACCTCTCAGTGTCCTCTACATAATTTTAGTGAGACTAAGTATTTTAAAATGAATAAATACAATCTGCTACCTTATAGGGTGTTTCAAGGTTTCCCTCATACCAAAATGATGAGGTATGAGCTTCCTTTCTTCCCAAAAAGGTAAAGTATATGAACGTATGGGTTTTACGGTGGTACCCATCATTGTTGTAGGTGATTTTAATGCATTTTTGGGTGGTTGATGAAAGATTTCAAATTCCATCCCTCTCCTTTTCTCTCATTATTCTTATTTATTGTCAGGGAGGGTATCATTTTAAAAGGTTGGAAAACTCGTATATGCTCGTCCCTTATTTCTTGTCTGTAATAGATTTGTGGAGATTTAAAACCTCCCTATTGAAAATTGTAATGAAAAATATGTGCCTTTGGCCCTAAATGTGATGTATTGTATCAACTTTGAGAGAAATAAAATCAGATATGTGGATGCTTCAAACCCTCTTCTATGTTATATTGCAACTTTATGATCTTTCATTGCATGCAAGGTTATTGTGTATTGTTGTTGTTTTCATTACAAGGTTTTGGTAGTGTTGTGTTTATTATGTAGGTTGTTCAACATCCTTCTTGGTGCATCACCTTCCCTTAGAGTAGGTTTTAATTTTCATGCATTTTTCTCTATCTTTGTCTCCTTGGAAATATTAGATTAGGGTTAGATATGCAACTCTCTACACTTTGGAGTAGTTAGCACTAGGATAGGATATGAAACCGACCTTCTCCGGAGGGTTATCCCAATTACAAAGTCCCACACTTTGGGATAACTCCATGTTTGACAAATCACATTGACTACCTCAACCAATCACTTGCAAGCAATCAAGGGTGTTGTGATTTTTCCATAACAATAATTAAAATGGATGTGCATGCTTTGTTTTTGGAGGTATGGAGCATTGTTAAAAAAAAGGAGATAAATTTAGATTTTTTTTTAAAACACCATAATTTCTATACAAATGACAAACTTTGGTTATAGTTAATGTAATCAACAAAGGAGTTCATAAAGATAATATTTTGGTGTCTCATAAGGTTTTTGAAAAATAATTAAATATAATAAGAGGCTTATGTCAACATTATTTATAGAACTAACCTTGATAGGGGTTGGAGATAATGTAAGAGATTTCTTGAAGGAATGTTCTATATTTCAAACAAGCTGTTTAAAAATCAATCTATAAAATTGTGTTTATAGGATGTGATTATTATATAATGCTTATGATGTTATTGATAGTTATTACCAATTAATGCTCTAAATTAGCCTTAATAGATCTTGATAGTAAAATTATATCAATAAAATCACATAATATAAACTATGATTTAATTTATTAAAAATAATTGTTATTGTTTAACTTTTCATAGCTATTTCGCACGAAAAGAAGTTATTGGTTTTAGTGGTTGAATAATTTCTCTTTGGAGTTCTAGGGCTTACTGAATTTAGATCAATGACCATATAACCAGATTTTACATATGCATGCTATTGATAATTTTTTCATACATTTATCCCTAACCTTTTATGTATAGTACAATGATTTTTGAAATTGGATTGTGGTTTACATGTACATGCATTCGAGAGAACAACATTCCTTAATTTGAAAAATTTATTCGCTAAGATATGGTTAATTTAATTTTTTGCTATAGTAGAATGAATTGTGAAATTAGTAATAGAATTTTAAGATCAAAGATGGGTAATATTTTACATGTTTGCAAAAATAAATATGCAAAATGTTCATGACAAGTACATTAAAATATATGGAGTAGAAAAAATATTATGTATAAGTGAAATTTTCCAACCTTAGAAATATTCCCCTCCCTACAATATATATGAAGAATGAGAGAAGAAAGAGAGCAGAATTAGAAATCATGCTTTAGCCACCCTAAAATGAATTGAATTCACCTATAACAATGACAGATTTTACTAAAAAAACCCATGCCTCCATGTATTATGCCTTGTTGGGTAAGAAAGGAAACCCATACTTCACAATTGTGGCAAGTCCCTAGGAAACCATAAACAAATGGTGGACTATTTTTCTTCATTTTGAATACCTTAGTCTCACTTAGTTGTAGATGTGTAGAGGACGTTGAAAGATTTCCAAAAATTCCTTTCTTGTGTAAATCTGATCTCCCAGTAAAAATTTATGGCCATCTGAAGATTGGGGTGTCATATTGTATCAATGGAAAGTTGTTGAACTTCTCCTTTCAAAGTCTGAAATGGATCATAACCTCTGCAATCTGAAAATAGTAACTTTCATGCATCTTGAATTCATAGATTGGAGTTCTTGTTCATCCGATAATTTTTCTTGAGAGTTCAAACACCAAACCCTGAACCTTTGAAACCATGAGGTTTTTTTATGCAAATTTGAGCTCGTAGTCAAAAGTTAATGCCACCTAAAGGTTGGGGTGGAATTATACAAAAATGCAAGTGGTTGTCTTTGTTTCTCCAAAGTTCCAAAATTGATTGCAATCTCGAAATCCCAAAAATTTAGACTTTGGGAAATTTTTACTTGAGTTTTTGTTATTTTTCTTATGATTGGGTGCGCGAAAAACTCTGAAGCCCTAAAAGTCAGAAATTTTAGAATTTTGGAACTTTGAAACTTTCCATTTTAGAATTTTTACCATTGTTCATCCTTAAAAATAGCTTGAGAGTTTCGAAATTCAAACCGAAAGTCGAAATTTTGAAATTTCAAAATTTCGGAACTTTTTTCCTTTCAAATTTTTTCCTCTTTCAGACTTTTTCCTTTTTCAAAATTTTTCCTCTTTTGGAATTTTTTGAGTTCAGGATTTTGAGCATTTTCCTCTTTAGGATTTTTTTCTCTTTCAGAATTTTTTTGAGTTCGGGATTTCGGCTTTTTGCTTGCCTTTTTCGATTGGTCATTTCTTTTCTCCAAAACTCTAAAACCTAAAAGTCCAAATTTTAGACTTTCATAATTTCTTACCTTTTTCCTTTTCAGGCATTATGCATTGTTCATTAGTCAACCTTGCATTAATTAACATCCTTCCTCCAATCCGATTGTTCGATCCCAAAAGCAAGCTCCCATGGATGAAGGAATTCCTCCATCTTCTCGGCAGTGCGAGGTAATGTTTGTCCATTTTTCCTAAGGGGAAAAAATGGCTAACAAGAAACATTTTCACACACTTATGTCCATGGTAAAATCATATGGGGGCACACCCAAATTTACGTTGGTATCTGGAAACATTTAATAGAAACATTATTGAGATTGAGTATGTTTACTTGATAGTACTACGGTTATTAGTAAATATATAAATAATTTGGTTTATTTTTGTAGCCTATCTCATAATAAATCATTAATATTGGTTTATTTTTGTAGTCTATCTCATAACAATTGATTTATTACCATCATTTTATGCAAAAATAATTGTAACTTGTATTTATCTCATAACAATACATTTCCTACCTTCATTTTATGCAAATAAAATCCATGTTATAATTAAACAGTTGTCAATTTTTATTGATATCATACTCTAGATGAAAATTTACACAAAAATAAATATGATCAAAATACATAAAAGCTACTACATGCAAATGCACACAACCCCATAGTTAGAATAAATCACATTCAAAATTTATGCAAAGTATATGATTCAAGGTAGGAAAAAATTTAAATTAATATAGGATTTCAAAAGTTATCACAAATTTGATCATATTGGGGAAAATGATATCATCATAATATATTTTATTTAATAGAAAAAAATGTATATTATACCTTGTATGGAATGAACATATACCATTTTCAAAATTAAGTATAAAGTTGGAAGATAATAAACATATGATTTTTCTCAAAATATTAAATGTAAGTTTGAAAGAGAATGAACACATGCCCGTTCTCAAAACATTAAATATTAAGTTGGAAGAGAACGAATATATGCCCATCCTCAATCAATAAACATAAAGTTGGAATAGGTTATACATTAATTATTTATTATGCATTACAAAGTTATAAACGTAAATTAATACAATATTAAGTATTTCCTAATATTACTAAAAAGTTAGAAAATAATGAACATATGTCCATTCTCAAATAATAATATAAACTTGGAATAGGTTATAAAATAAGTATATCCTATCCATTAGAAAGTTATAAATGTAAGTTAACATAATAAGTCTTTCCTAATATTACTAAAAATGTAAACCCCTAAAATGGAAATCCAACGAATATGATATATAAGTAAAAACAACCCTTTTTGGATTCCAGGTAATAGAAAAATAAAATTCTAATATTCGATATAAGTAAAACCAACATATCTCGATTTCAGTATTTAATGTAGATTGTAAAATAGCCAAATTTAAATAAATTATGGTTTTTTGTACAACATTATCAATGTTATGAATGCATGATTTATCAAGAGAGAAGTACTAGTTCAACTCAAGTTATCAATTCCTTAAACAAACAATTGTACAAGTTTCGTATTACATGATATTTGAGACCTCAATTCACTTCATATAAGCATACAATTGATGCCATCAAGTCATCATAGGCTCGATCAAATGTGTTTAACCATTTTATGGTTTAAGAACATGTTTTGATACAAGCACATTAATAAAATATCAAGGCTGGTTATAGTGTGCGAAACCTTCAAGCGGTATATAATTAAACTCCACATTTACTTAAAATTTCCTCACATACCTTTCTCAAATAATTTTTTGAGAACTTAGAAAATATAAGGAGCTATATGGATCATTGAATTTTTCATCATGAAACCCCACATACACTGTACTATAAATTTTGTTAAAACTTGAGTGTTTCCATTCCATATTTTCCTACATAATTTGTTTTTAATGATGCTTGAGGAATCATTTACATGTAAAAATAACCAAATAGGCTTCACAAACTCATTTTTATGTCCATACCTTGTCTATTTCTTCTATTTATGAAGAAGAGACTTACAGGATGATTTGTAAACCAACTTAGAAAAATGGTTAGAATATTTTCATTTCTCCACATTTTGAATTCAAACCTTTTGAATTAGATTTTTATACACATTTCCTCAAAAAATTATCTTATGAATTATCGAGGAATCCTGAAAATTTATTACTTTTGCTTTAAGAAGTTGGCGTTATCAAATTGGCCTTCTCAAACACCTGTCTTGAATAATTAGGCTCTACTGACCTTGATTTTTACTACTATCGACCCTAAAATTTTTATCACACCATTTAGACTCATTTCTCTACCATATATAATGGTTTATTTGTCATGATACTATACATTGGTGCACTAGTGGAAATTGTGAATCTAAGGCAAAGAAGGCCCTCGTAACCTGAATCGGTGTTATAGATCGATCAAGAAGGATGACTTCTCGAAGGCTCCAATCAATATCGAGCTCTGGCGTGATTCGGTCTATGGGTTGTGGAATACGTGGAAAATGACTGGGATAGTTTCGTGTATGTTTCTAGATAAGGTCATAGGGTGGATGATAAATATAATTGACTCTATGGGTGATTCTCGGCTAGTCCAGAACTCCTTAGCTTTGTTAGCTATTATGTCTAATAAGGATAACTATTCGATGATGATAGGTGGAAGTGGAGTAGATCGAATACTAGTGTACGTAGGCCAAGCATCTATGTCTGATTCACCTATGGGCTCGTTGGGTTATGGGATTTGTGGGTCACACCCATAGATTCGTATTTGTTGTGGTCCTACTATGGTCATGTGCGGAATCAATCCCTAATCCCTAGTATCCAATATTCATATGCCTTTTCAGCTTCTATATTCAGAATCAATAATTGTGTGATCTTCTCAGAATATCTTACAGGTGTTTGTGCAACCTGAATTCTCAAGTTGGTATCTATATCTGTGAGAGTATCTCCTGCGTCTGGCTGTGGGACCAAAGGATCACAACCAAAGGTCTACTCTCTTTCAAACCCTTCTACAGTCATGTGGGTATGAATCTAGGGTAATCTGTAGTTTGGTTGATTTGACCAAAATGTGTGTGCTTGGTCATCTTCTATGTTTAACCCGCTTAACTGGGAACCAATTTGTTGTAAGTTTACCGTTGTTTGGAAGACTTGGATCCTGAGATTTTGATCTATATCAGTTATTGCTGTGATGAGATTGGGTTGGGGCACGATTGGCTCGAATACGTATTCTCTGGGCTCTCTAGGTCCCGTGATTGTCATACAAAAGAAAGTTATATAAATCTAACTAATGACAGAATAAACTAATTGTGAAAGATATGTCTATGTATATTCCTAAATCTGATATATCTATCTACTAAACAAAATTTAAAGAACAACTATCTAATATATCTAGAATTGACAGTTTAGAATAACAAATTAAAACAAACAAGATAACCGAGTATAGCTATTTGTCTATGCAACTGTGAACCTATTCTAAATAATGAAACAATTGATCTAGTCTATTTGCAAGACTCTCGATCCTACCTCAGAAGTGAGAAATGAATCATAGTTTCTCAGAAACTATCAATCCCCACAGCTTCCCTGGCAATATCGAAAGTAAAATTGACTGAAATAAAGTGATTGGCTACTCTATTTGATATGTTTCTAATTAGAACTTTGAAAGCTAGAACCTGGATTCTACATAGAAAGTGGCGAATCCGATGGTGTGTGTGGCTATGTCCCCTCAGTGTGATCTCCTCGTTCCTTCGTGTTCACGTGGATCCAGAAAAGTGTGTAATGCTAGCATCAACAAAAGTAGATATTGGGACAAAGGCAGCTTAGGATACAGACTGAATACAATGCGAGTAGGAGAGAGATAGTGCAAGAGTACAGAGCTTGGCTTATGTAATTCCTAGTGGGATTTATTGTGAGTCATGCAACATAAAATTCCAGAACCTAAAACTATCCTGTTTGAAGAACAAAACCTGCAACTTTAATGGCTTCCTATTGAAAACAAACTATTTTACTCCAATGGATTGGATGAAATATCAACAACATTTGCACAAGATGGATATGTGGCTTCCTAACAGAAAAACAACACTAACTAGGCATGCAATGAAAGAAACTAAGAATTCTAAATAAAATGAAAGACTAATCTATTGCAATGAAAATTAGAGGCAAATTTGAGGGGCCATTTGCTTGAGCACAAGCCATCTATTTATAGCATTTGCATTTACCCAAGGTAAAAACCAAATAGAACTCTTAAACTATAAACAATGGCAAAACACTATTCCAGGGAACCAAAATCATTAATGCAAGCTTATGGTGGTGAAAAAAGTTGGTAAACGTTGAAATTTACGTGAGTCGTGTTAAAAGAGCATTCTAGAAAACATGTAAAGGACCGCCGCCCTTAGTAGATGGTGGTGGTGGTTATAGGATCACCACCTACTTAGGGTGGCGGTCACGAGACCGCCGCCTAGGCAGGGCGGTGGTTTCGTAACTGAAGAGAAAAAGGCCAAGAAAAGAGGGAAAAAGAAAAACAAAGCACGTGGGGGCTAAGCGGGGCATGCGGGATGTTAACACACTTGGGAGATTTTCGGATCCCGAACACCTTGCGAGGAGACTTGTATCATCATTGGGGTACGTGTTACGTTGTTCGATGGTGCAGTACCCTACAATTTTGGGTACATACATATTGCCCCCTCGGAGAAGTGTTTTAGCCATGAAGAGGCGTAAAATGGTGGGTCCAAGTATGGCGGTCCTGAAATGGGAAGTTGAAAGTTATACCTGATACGTCCGTGTGTCGAAATGACGCCATCCAAAATTCCCACTCCCTGCAAAATGAAAAGAGAACTCAAGTGTAGATAGACAAGATAGATCGGAAAATAAACACTAAAATAATGGGAAATGAGGACGTACCATTTGTGCGGGGGTAAGAACTTACCTCGTCGGTGCTCCAAACCTGTGAAAAAAAGTATTTTAAAACAAGTCAGGTTGCTATATATATGAAAGTGGGCCCATTTTCCTATTCATTTGCGCGTGTTGATTTGATTGATTTTGAGCTCTGGGACCCACATGGTGATGGTTTCTTACGTGAGTAGAGCCAAAACGTTCATGACAGGATAGTGATCATGCCTCCGCGAGTGGAACATCGACCCACGAGATCACAGGTTAGTTTTCTTCAATTTATCTTTTCACCCCCTCAATTTTAAAATGCTAAAATCTTTGTCATGGGGGGGTTATTTTTGAAAATGTTAGGTTAAAAGGTCCATCTAGGGGGACACCTCTTTTGGGTAGGCCTTGTTTTAGTAAAAATGGTCCTTTTTGGTGTTTTTAGGTTTTTTTATAAAACCCACGTGGGTTTTTTTGACCGCCGCCCTGTTCGAGGTTAAATTACATGTTGCCACCCTTAAGGTGGCGGTTACAAAACCACCTCCTGCTCGGGGTGGTGGTTTGCCTGAGAATGCCAAAAGAACATTATTTGAGATTGTTTTTGTATTTTTAGCATTTCTATGTGTTTTCATGATTTTTCTAATGTCACTTGGATGCTAACTTCCTTTGTTTTGTGTGTTTTTGGGTGTATGCGGGTGAGGAGTACATTCGGTGGGTCATAGGGGAGAGAGAAACTTAGCTCTCCTAGATTTTGTATGATATATGCACTTTGTATATTTGAGGATATCTTTGAGGGATCTTTGAGGATTTGACCATGCTTAGCGCATGATGGCACCATACTGATATATATATATTATTTTTGGATCATAATTTTGGCATTTATGGCTTACTTGCATTTCCATTTCCTCATGTGAACTATGATATTATGCTTATATGCTTTTTAGAATGTATGCAATGGAGAACAAATGATATCAAATGTTTTACTTTCTTTTTGTATTTCATGATGCTGATATATGATAATGTAGATACAATGTGATTTTGAATTTTAGTTTCTGTAAGCAATTTTGGATGCCTCATATTTGTTTTGGCAAAGTGGTGAAGACAAACTAGTATGATGAGCAGATAGACTTGCCCCTCTCCTAACTCCACACAACTAGTAAGATGTGAGGGCTCATCACCGAGAGCTAGAAAGGGCACAAGTTGTGAAATGTGTTGAAATGGTAGTGATGAGAGATAGACAAAGCTTTGATGGAACCAAATTAGGATGCTACAAGCTTACTCCACTCGAGTGACTTCATAGTTTTGGGATGCAACTTACTTTGCGGTTTATCTAGACTTAGATCCGTAGATGGCCACATGGTAGACAAAATCTGGTTTTTAGGATTTTGAACTCTTTTGGAATTTTGGACATCTGATTCATTTGTTTTTGACTCAAGACTTCAAGATTTGAATTGTTTGTCTATGACCTTTTACATTTGTTTGTCAAGAGGACCCCCTACACCTTGCCCCATGCTACTAGTAAGAAGTATGGGCTTATCACCATAGGAAAGATATAGGCGAGTAAGGGCATTTCCATCCTTTCCCAACCCTACGTCACTAGTAAGAGACGCAAGCTCATCACCGAAGGTTGGTGGGGCAAGGAAATGTGTAAATTTAAAATTTTCTATTTGATTCTATATTTGACTTGTTTACTTGAGAAAAATGTCAGTATGTTTTTATTTCCAAAGAGATATCATACGGGATAGATGTGACACCATGAAGCTTCTAGAACAGACCATAGGCAAGACACCTATCCTAAGAAGAAACCAAAAGTGAGAATAAACCCACAGATCTTGGCATGGTTACCGTTAAGACTTTGTCATATCTAGCTTTATTTGATGAAATGATTCGAAATAGTTTGATGATATCATGGAAATAGAGAAGTATGATTAGAGTGTTTATGCCAACAACATCATGAGTTTGTAATGAATTGCTTTGAGAACAAATTCCTTGATCACAATTTTTTTACAAAACAAGTGGACAAAATGATCCTAACTATATGAAGATGTAATGTAGATATAATTATACAAGTAGTGCTAGCTGTTTACGCGTAGAATCGTTTGAGGTGTAGGGAATTGATTGTTTCACCAAATTCCTCACCTTCCAACGTATATAAGAGATATGCACCATTTCCATAGTCCTTCATGACTCGGTATGGGCCCAACCATTTGGGCCGGAACTTCCTTCCTTCACCGGTCTTTTTATTGATCCGGCTGTCTAGCCTTAGAACTAGATCACCTTCATATATGTCGCATTCATAGACCTTCTTGTTATACTTGCCGGCACATCTCAGCATAGACTCTATGCCGCTTTTTCAGCATCTAACCTAGCTTCATCTAGGCTTTCTAGTTGGGAGAGACGTGCTTCTCTATAAGTGTCTTCATCTAGAATCCCTTGTAATGAAATGCGGAGACTAGGTATTTCAACCTCAAGCGGGAGAACTACTTCTACCCCGAATACTAGCGAGAAAGGAGTCACTCCTGTTGGTGTCCTTATTGAGGTTCGGTGGGCCCATAAGGCGGATATAACTTCAAATGCCAATCTCGTTTGTTTTCTTTCACCGTTTTAAGGAGAATGGCTTTTAATGTTTTGTTTGTCACCTCAGCCTGTCCATTGGCTTGAGGGTAATACAAGGAGGCTATATGATGGCTTATTTTAAATTTATTGCATAATTCATGAACTTTGTCATTCTTAAAAGAAGTCCCATTATCTGAGATAATGACTTGCGGGACACCATACCTACTATAAATGATTTGGTTCAAAATGAACTTGGCGATTACAGAACCGGTACAGTAGTAAGAGGCATAGCCTCTACCCACTTGGTAAAATATTCGGTGGCCGTGATTATAAAATTATGGCCATCTGTAGATGAGGGAGAGAATTTCCCTATTAAATCTAGGCCCCACGTAGAAAAGGGCCATGGAGTAGCGATTGGTTGTAGAGCTTGTGCCGGCATGTGAATCTCATGAGAGAATTCTTGGCATTTATGACACCTTCATACAAACTCTACTGCGTCGTGTTCTAGAGTAGGCCAGAAATAGCCCATTCGATGTATTTTTGAGTGGTGGCATGGCCACCGAAGTGGCCTCCACACATCCCACTATGAGATTCGTGGAGAATCTTCTTGGATTCTTTCGTGTCGACACATCTTAGAAGCATTCCATCGAATGCTTTTCGATAGAGAACTTTTCTATAATGACGTATTTGGCTACGATAATGCATAACCACCTTCTTTGTTGTGGCGTAGCACCTTCTGGATACGTATGGTCCATGATATAATTAATGATATCGGTGTACCAAGGACACTCAGAGATAGAAGGTCGGGTTTTCAACGTAGTATACGCACTCATCTGGAAAGTCTAGATCTACTAGATCACCTCCGTCTAATGGATTATCAGCTAACCAATCCACGATGATTTGTCCTTTAACCGACTTCTGATTTACAAATGTTAATTCAAATTCACCCATTAAGGTTATAAAAGTGCCTACCTTTTTAGACAAGGACCCTTGCGTGAGGAAAGTTCGTAAATGGTCTATTTTTACAATGACCTTTGTTTCTTGATTTAACATGTAATGTCTTAAGCATTTTGTTGTAAAGACTATGGTGAGGCATTCTCGTTTCTGCTTGTGTGTAGTGTGTTTCATAATCGAGCAATGTCCGGCTGATGAAATAGATCACACGTTCCCTATTGTCATCATCTTCTTGAGCCAGCATACAGGCTAGTGAGACATTGGTGGCTCACGAATATAAAATTAACGGTGATCTGGCTTAGGTGGCATTAGCGTAGGTGGTGATAATAAGAAATGCTTAACTACGTTAAAAGCTTCATTGTAGTCTTCGGTCCAATCAATGTTATAATCTTTCTTGAGTAGATTGTTGATTGGATGAATGGTGAAACTTAAATCGGGATGAATCTCTCGGATTGCACCAAGTTTTCCGAGAAATGATCTGATTCCTGATTCATCCGAAGGTGGGACCATTTCGAGAATAGCCTTAATTTTGGTTGGGTCAACATCGATCCACGTGATGATATAATGTAACCTAGGAGCTTCCCTCCTGTCACACCAAAGACACATTTTTCTGGATTTAGCGTGACTCCGTATTCTATCAGACGTGAAAGAATGATGCGAAGCACTTCCGGATGGTCACAACACTTCTTGGCCTTGGCCAACAAGTCATCTACGTAGGATTCCACAATTTTATGAATAAGATCATGAAATATATATGTCATAGCCCGTTGGTATGTAGTGCCAGCGTTCTTGAGACCGAATGGCATAACAACATAGCAATAGGTTCCCCAAGGAGTTATAAATGTGGTTTTAGCTTGGTCTTGTTCGGATATTCTGATTTGATTGTATCCCGAGAATCCATCCATGAGAGATAAAAGCTCAAATCCAGTTGTTGTGTCAACGATGACATCTATAGATGGTAATGGGAAGTCATCTTTAGGACATGCCTTGTTAATGTCTCGAAGTCTATGCAGATGTGTATCTTTCCATTCTTTTTGAGAACCAGAACGATATTAGATACCCATTGAGAGTAATCGACTGGTTTGATGAATCCTACTTGGAGGAGCTTTATTACCTCCTCTTTTACCATGAGAGCTACCTTGGGTTTCATTGGTCTCGATTTTTGTTTAATTGGTTTTGCATCTGATTTAGTGACGAGGTTGTGTACCGCAATGTGGGGTGTAACTCCTGTCATTTCCTTATAATTAAATGCAAATGCCTTCTGATGTTCCTTGAGGATCCGAGTGTGTATTTCTACTTCTAATGGAGTTAACGAGGATCCTAACTTCAATATCCTTGGTTCATCTTCCGTTCCGATGTTAATATCAATTGTTTCTTTGATTAGAGAAGCGTTACCTTCTTCAAACTCAGGCGGGGCTGGGGGTAGCTCCAGCTCATCTCCATTCTCGACTGTGTATATGTTGAGTTCCTTTTGTAGGGGAAGCTCTGTCATGGGATTCCCGTAATAGGAAGATGAATGCGGGATCAAAGATAAATCTACTACGTGATGGGTGAGATGTAATGCCGCATAGGTGTTTAAGTAATCAAGAGTGGTTGTATCACTATCGGTGTGGTCTAGGATAGTAGATTTGTTTTCATTTCCATTTAAAAGAGGATTTGACATTGTTTTTATCAATGGTTCATCACGAAGGGATACCATGAAACGGGTATCCTCTAACTTACTATTTGGAGTAAAGCGTGACGCTGAGGTTGCTATTGAATCGGTGAGAAGATTTTGTTCACGCGGGATTGCTTCAATTGATATGAAGTCAAATTCCTTGCTTAAATTTAATATAGCCATTTTGTAGAGCTGTAAGTGCTCAGCTCTGGTTTCATATACTTCAGAGACTTGGTTTGCTACCAATTGTGAGTCTCCTAACACTCTGATGTTATCAACACCGATTCTCTTAGCTAGGATGAGGCCAAGGAGAAGGGCTTCATACTCGGTGCCATTGTTAGTGCATTCAAATTTTAGCTTAAAGGAAAATGGTAGGACTTTTCCCTCGGGAGAAGTAAGGATTACACCTGCCCTAGCACCGTAACGACATCTAGCTCCATCGAAATGGAGAGTCCAATACTTAGCTAGGAACATGGGCATTGGGACACTTGTTTTGTTAACGTTCTCTACTTCTATCATGTAGAGATCCACTACTGGAAGAGAGCCAACACCTAGGGTGCACCCCATGCCTACAGAATCAAATGGTAGGAACATTGGTAGATCCTGTTCTAGTAATTCAACAATTTTTGCAGTAGTTCCTAATGATATTGTTTCTACAGTGTTAGCCTCATCTTTGGGGGCTAGGGTTGCCTTGGCTAGGCTCATAGTTTCGAGATCTGTCGTAGGTACCAACTTTTCTTCTGGTTTCACGTCGGTAGGTTTATTAAGTTGGTTCGTTGGGAGTTCAAACTCGAGTGCATGCCTGGTCTTTTCTTTAGGTCAGCCAGGTGTACATCGAATGGTTTTGGATCACCTTTGGCTATGAACACCTTTCCTAAATGCAAGAACCTTACTTCTTGAAATAGCGTAGAAGGGATTGCCTTCATACGGTGTATCCATGGTGGCCGAGGATCATATTATAGTTAGTTTCCGATCTATAATATAAAACTCAGTCAGGATTGTTTTGGGTCCTAAGGTGACCGGTAGTATTATAGTTCCAATTGAAGTGGCTTTAAGGCTGTCATAGCCTCTTAGCGTATTTCGAGTCGTGGAACAATTGGTTTCTCCATACCCTAGCTTTTGAAGGAAAGAAAAAGGGACTATGTTAACTGCTGCCCCATCGTCAACCATCGTGTTTCACATAATTGTTATAGACCCACACTTGCAAGTGTAAGGCTGGATCACCTCGGTGTGCAATCTCAAGCGTCTGTTGGCATTTTGTTTATTTCGAATATGAATTCGGTGTCCCTATCCGGCTGCCCCGGAGGATGGATATCAAAGTCTATATGATTTACTTGTGTTTCGGGAGGTGGAGTGATGCTAATTAGATGACCTAAACCCAATGCTTCTAAAAGAGCAGCCCTATGAGTAGGGGAGTTCTTTAATAAATCCAAAAAGGAGATGTGCGAGAAGGTTTTTGTTAGATCATTAATTAAATCATAAGCACCTACGGGTTTTGTTAATACTTGTTGGATATTGTTTGTTTCTAGCGGGTAGCTTGGACTTAGCTGAGAGGAATACTCTCGTGTCCTTGTTATAGCTTCTATGGGTAGTTCGGCATCTAACTCCACTAAACCGACTATCTTTGGTCGTGGTTGACTTCCTAATTGTGGCGCAACTAATGGATTTAGTGAAGTTGAAGCTTCATGATCATTGTTTCCTACAATTACACCCTTGTTTGTCCCACTTGGATTTAACTTGTTATTGTTGTGATTTGGGAGTGGATCATTGAAGATCTTGAGGGGTGCATTTTGAGGGGAAACTGCCCCTGTAAAAGTATTTTTGGTCGTTGGTGACGTAGGATCTGCCAAGAACATATCTATGAAAAGTTGTCTTTGTTCATCTGGAAAATGTTGCATGAATTTATTGTAGTCACGGCATGTTCTAGTGTCATGGCCCCAAATTTTGTGGAAACCACAATAGGAGTTAGGATTGTAATTCCTAGTTTGTTGGCTTGGTGTATATTGTGGCCTAAAACTTTGATCAAACCGTTGCCTATTAAAGTTTTGTGTTTGTTGTTTTTGGTTTGAATTCTAGTTTTGATACCTAGTTGAATTTTGATTTGGATCCTGTGTAGGCTTTGCCATTTTGTTGTTGTTGTTGTTGTTGTTGTTGTGGATGATTAAAATCCACTGTATTGATTGTTGGAGTAAAGTTATTGTTTCGTTGATTGTTTATTTGTGGTGGAGTATTCACAACATTTACCTTTCTAGCCTGATCGGTTACTCCATCCGTTGTCACTCCGTGATTTTTGTTAAGGATTTTAGGTCCTTGATTGACATTCGTGATAGTAGGATAAGTTGTAGTGTTTTGGTTGGAGGTGATTAACCTCCGTTTGCTCCATATGTCTTGCGACCACTATCAATTGCCACTTGATCTATTTGGAGAGCACTCTCAAGTACTTCATCATAAGTTCTTAGTGGGAACTTCTAGACTTCTTCCTTTACCTCTCTGCTGAGAGAATGAAGGAATAGATCGCATAGTTCCATCTGATCCATGTTCGGAGCACTTGCCGAAGAATAGAGAACTGTGTGCCACCTCTGGATGAAATGGGTGACAGATTCATTGTGTTCTTGCTTAATGTGTAAGAATTCCCTGATTCCTATCCTTAATAGTTTGTTCATGTCAAAGGCCTTGATGAACTCTGACACGAGTTGCTTGAACGAATGGATGGAAGCCTCAGGTATTCTATAATACCAATCGAGAGCGATGCCCTCCAAAGTTTTGGGGAATATTTTAGCAACAACCCCATCCCATGGGAGTAGTTCTCGGATGGCTGTAGCGTAAGCTTTGATATGTGCATTCGGATCTCCCTCACCTTTGTATTTGGGAAAATCGGGAAGAGGTCTTGGAAGCATGATGCTTCGTATGGTGAAATCTAAGGGCTCTTTCAAGTATTCTGAATATGTCCCTATCGCATAGGTTTCGACCATTGATGGTGCTGTTGAGGGAGTGGAGGTGGAATGGGTTGTTGATATGGCGTTGCATATGCATTGGTAGGAGCATAAGGGAACCCCTGTGGTTGAGTAAAAATACCGGGAGAGGAGAACATATCCCCTTGTGGTGATTTGGAGTACATGTTTAAGTATGAAGGGGTATTGTCCAAGAATGGATTATTTTGTACTAGACCGGGAGGTATTGGAACGGTGTTAGAAATGGTGGTTCTAATCGGCGTTTGTTGTGAATACTGAGGAGTCATGCCTAACGTGCCTATTCCTGTGAGGAGGTCTACTTGGCTAGGATGGTGTGGAGGATTGGAACTTCCTGCTGCATGAATTGAGAATTTTGATTTCTTGAGCAAGTTCTAACCCTCTCACTTTTTCTACTAACGTTGAAATGACTTCATTTGGTGAAGTCACGGTGTTTTTCCTTAGCGGCATTTGTTTGTATATCATGGTGTTGTATAGGCATGTGATATCCTGCTATGAATTGATCACTGCCCTGCCAAGTTTCCCGGGTATTTCCTATATGTAGTGGCATGGAGGTATTTTCTTGAAAAGAGACCTCGGGTTGTGTTTGTAAACCTCCTATAGGTGGGTACATACTTCGAGAACGTTGTTCATTCCTAACATAACGTACCAAATGTTCATCATCTAAACCTAGGTATGAGTCTGATTGTCTACTAATTTGTGGTCTAAGTAGTACCTGAGGAGATGAACTAGACTCTCCTGTGAGCGTCATATTGTTCGAGCCTGAAGGCTCTATTTGTTGTGTTTGAGTGCTGATCCAACTCCTCTATTTGGAAAGATGAGTTATATCTGATCCTTGGAGATGGAGTTTGTGTTGATAATTGGTTATTTGAATAGTTGTCACCCCATACCGAGAGCGAGGGTGATGATTGTCCATTCAGTTGAGCGTAGTATGCCTCAAGACCTAAGAGAGGCCTACCATATGCATCGAATCCCGACATATTCGGGGGGTATATGAATACCCATAGAATAATGGGAAGGAGTGAAGGTGATGGTGAAAGCTAATGAGGTAGTAAAGATGAAAGAGTTGTTTTAATTTGAAAGAACCAAGTAGAAATCTGACTCTAGACTAGAAAGTAGAAAGTTTCACATCGGGTTCACCAATTTTGTACGATGGAAAAGTGACAAGCGAGCATGGGAATCTACAAGTAACTCTTTCCTCACACCCGACCTCCGAGGTCGTGCCAGAGACAACCGGTGGGGATTAAATATGTGTGGGATTGCGAGAAAAAGCTAATTGGGAAATCGATGTCTTCGACACGCACTAGTGGAAATTGTGAATCTAAGGCAAAGAAGGCCCTCCTAACCTGAACTGGTGTGATAGATCGATCAGCAAGGATGACTACTCGAAGGCTCCAATCAATATCGAGCTCTGGCGTGATTCGGTCTATGGGTTGTGGAATACGTGGAAAATGACTGGGATAGTTTCGTGTATGTTTCCCCAGATAAGGTCATAGGGTGGATGATAAATATAATTGACTCTATGGGTGATTCTCTGGCCTAGTCCAGAACTCCTTAGCTTTGTTAGCTGTTATGTCTAATAAGGATAACTGTTCGATGATGATAGGTGGAAGTGGAGTAGATCTGAATACTAGTGTACGTAGGCCAGCATCTATGTCTGATTCACCTATGGGCTCGTTGGGCTGTGGGATTTGTGGGTCACACCCATAGATTCGTATTTGTTGTGGTCCTGCTATGGTCATGTGTGGAATCAATCCCTAATCCCTAGTATCCAATAGTCATATGCCTTTTCAGCTTCTATATTCAGAATTAATAATTGTGTGATCTTCTCAGAATATCTTACAGGTGTTTGTGCAACCTGAATTCTCAAGCTAGTATCTATATCTGTGAGAGTATCTCCTACGTCTGGTTGTGGGACCAAAGGATCACAACCAAAGGTCTTCTCTCTTTCAAACCCTTCTACAGTCATGTGGGTATGAATCTAGGGTAATCTGTAGTTTGGTTGATTTGACCAAAATGTGTGTGCTTGGTCATCTTCTATGTTTAACCCGCTTAGTTGGGAACCGATTTGTTGTAAGTTTACCATTGTTTGGAAGACTTGGATCCTGAGATTTGATCTATATCAGTTATTGCTGTGATGAGATTGGGTTGGGGCACGATTGGCTTCGAATACGTATTCTCTGGGCTCTCTAGGTCCCGTGATTGTCATACAAAAGAAAGTTATATAAATCTAACTAATGACAGAATAAACTAATTGTGAAAGATATGTCTATGTATATTCCTAAATCTGATATATCTATCTACTAAACATAATTTAAAGAACAACTATCTAATATATCTAGAATTGACAGTTTAGAATAACAAATTAAAACAAACAAGATAACCGAGTATAGCTATTTGTCTGTGCAACTGTGAACCTATTCTAAATAATGAAACAATTGATCTAGTCTATTTGCAAGACTCTCGATCCTACCTCAGAAGTGAGAAATGAATCATAGTTTCTCAGAAACTATCAATCCCCATAGCTTCCCTGGCAATATCGAAAGTAAAATTGACTGAAATAAAGTGATTGGCTACTCTATTTGATATGTTTCTAATTAGAACTTTGAAAGCTAGAACCTGGATTCTGTAGAACAGTGGCGAATCCGATGGTGTGTGTGGCTATGTCCCCTCAGTGTGATCTCCTCGTTCCTTTGTGTTCACGTGGATCCAGAAAAGCGTGTAATGCTAGCATCAACAGAAGTAGATATTGGGACAAAGGCAGCTTAGGATACAGACTGAATACAATGCGAGTAGGAGAGAGATAGCGCAAGAGTACAGAGCTTGGCTTATGCAATTCCTAGCGGGATTTATTGCGAGTCATGCAACATAAAACGTCCAGAACCTGAAACTATCTGTTTGAAGAACAAAACCTGCAACTTTAATGGCTTCCTATTGAAAACAAACTATTTTACTCCAATGGATTGGATGAAATATCAACAACATTTGCACAAGATGGATATGTGGCTTCCTAACAGCAAAACAACACTAACTAAGCATGCAATGAAAGAAACTAAGAATTCTAAATAAAATGAAAGACTAATCTATTGCAATGAGAAATTCAGAGGCAAATTTGAGGGGCCATTTGCTTGAGCACAAGCCATCTATTTATAGCATTTGCATTTACCCAAGGTAAAAACCAAATTGAACTCTTAAACTATAAACAATGGAAAAACACTATTCTAGGGAACTAGAATCATTAATGCAAGCTTATGGCGGTGAAAAAATCTGGTGAATCATTGATTTTTACGTGAGTCGTGTTAAAAGAGCATTCTGGAAAATGCGTAAAGGACCGCTGCCCTGAGCAGGGTGGCGGTTATAGGACCGCCGCCCTGCTTAGGGTGGCGGTCACGAGACCGCCGCCCAGGCAGGGTGGCGGTTTCGTAACTGAAGAGCAAAAGGCCAAGAAAAGAGGGAAAAGAGAAAAACAAAGCACACGGGGCTAAGCGAGGCATGTGGGATGATAATGCATACTTGGAGAGCTTTTCCAGATCCCGAACACCTTGTGAGGAGACCTATATCATCATTGGGGAGACCTCGGTGGTGTATCATCATTCTAACGATCATAAAGAAACCAATCTCACACATTTGAGACACCTTAAAGACAATGTAGACAAGTTTTATCTTCATATAAAAACCTAAAAATATTTAGAAGTTCAATCTACATTGGGATTTTGAGACACACCTAAGTAATGCACAAGCATACTTCTAAGCCAAGCACGGGTTGACCCTTGGAGACACCCAAATTGTAGTGAAACATATACTTTTAACTTTAGGAGGATGATATATGGACTGATATACACAAAAAGAAAACACACGGTGATCATGCTTGACTACTTGAGACACACATTATACTACTAATGGACTCATGACACCATGATGACTCTATGTAAAGAATTTGAACTCATGACAATATCTTCTATCATAGTAATGCATATAATACAGGACACAAGGAAAAAGGAAATATCGTAATACACCATCTCAAGTGATGCTCAAGCGTTTTTGACATCAATAACAAATTTTTCAACAATACTACATCCATGAACCTCAAACACTACACATTTCATGTTCCAATATTAACGATACATATTTTTAGCATTCCATTATCATACACAATACTACATATTGGTACCCAAATTTAATTTCCTTCAAAGACTGAGCATCATCATGGATTGTGATAGGACACTCAGAGGAAGATAGACAATCATGTATGTCATTTTGTAGTCGGGGAAGTAATCTATCTTACTTGTTGGCACTCGGGATTGGAAGCGAGTGGGTATCACCTTAAAAGGATGTGATATGATCCTAACTATTATAGGTTGTGGCTTTCAAATAAGGTAAGAGAACCTATTTTGTAACCTCTGTTGTATGAAAGTAGACATAGGTACCTTTCTTTTGCATATGTTTTGTAGATAAGACCTTGGGGAAAATGTTATCAACACACTAGATTTGACTCTCATGAGATGTCACTTATAGATCATGGAGATACTTTCACAACAAAGGAAAAGGTTACTAAATACATAAGAGACCTGATTTGATTTTACATGTTTAAGTGATGAGGATTGTGCATTTGTGTACACACATGATAAAGATGGGTAGTATGCATAGGATTAGTTGTTTTTGAATGAATTTTTGGTAGGAGGTGGGATAGGGTGAAACTAGATTCACCAGATCCTTAAGGAACCTTACAAAATGGAAAGTTATACCAACAAAATGCCATAGAATAGGTAAAATGTTTCAACTAGAATATGTGCTTCAATTGAGGCCTAGATTAGCACTCTTTCACATAATCTATGAGATTCTATCACAAATGCTTGAGTTAGAAAACCCAACAAAGCATCAAGGTCTAAGCCAAATCACGCCTAAGGTACACCCAAAGGCTTACAAACAATCTTTGTCAACAGAGATGAGAGAAAAGTGATTTTAAATCAATTATTCCAATCCCAAATGAAAGATCTTCGATAAATGGAATTGGAGATGCCACTAAATTGTCACAAGGATTAAGGCTTGTGTGATTGAATAAAATTTTAATACGAGATTGCAACTGTGAAACAAGAAAAACTATTTGCATCAATTAAAAAGTAAAATCAACACATTTTTCTCAAGACAACACATAAATAACTCAAATTTTATTAAATCTATTAGCAGGGAATGTTTCTAGAATATTCTCGAGCTTTTCAATGGATGTACACTTGTAACCACCTTAACATGATTAGATTTTAAGACAAAAAGATATACAAGCTTCTTGAATAGTTTCTCAAAAGGGATGGGCTCTATCAAGCTTTCAATTACAAAAATCAATCCTAACCCCTCACACTCCAACCATTTGCACCAAAAATTCATGCCATTTATAGCATTTACAACAGAGCCTCCTCTCCCCAAAAGAGAAATTTTTTAATGCACCGGTGGTCGCCATGATTCTTTCCTAATTATTTGAATCAGATCTCGTAAAAGTCTCCATGTGCTCAAAGGGAGTATATTTCATTGAAATCCTCCCGCATTCAACTCCTTGCTATGGTAGATCACTCTTCCTTAAATTTTCCAACCACTTCCGCCCTAATCTATCAAATCTAGCCCATTACATGCTCGGGATAAGAAAAATGAAAAATATGATCTTGCATCAAAGTCGGACCATTTTAATGGCAAAAATATGTCCTCCATATCTTCCCACCAAACTTTAGATATCACATTAACTTCCTTCTCTCCTTGGCATGTAGAAAAGACCAAGAAATCATGGAGACTCACACTTCTAGATGTGTTTCAAAAAAAAGGGGGGAAAATAAGATATAGATTCACATGATTGTTGTTGATCTTCACTTTGAATTTGAGTCGTCACGTGGCGGATCTGAACTTTAGAATAGACCCAGGGATTCCCTTGACAATTTAAAACCTTTTGAAAAAATGGAAAAAATTTCCATTTTACCCCGCAGCTCCGCCCTTGGGAAATGTGCCTAACACATGCCCAAATATGATTGGAGTAGAACCGCACTCAAATTCTACCATTTTACTCTCTTTTTGGAAAAGGAAAATTTTCCAAATTTTCCCTCTTTGCTATGTATGCCCTTTGAGAACCATTACTGTAAGGCGAGACCCTATCCAAATGTTATTGGAGCGGGGCCGTCGTTCCTTTTTACTTTGGACTCTTTTTTCTCAAAAGGAAATTTTTCCAAATTTCCTCGAGAGCCCGCACCTCCGCCATTGACTGGGGAAAAACATTAAACTTTTTCCTTCATTGGGCTTGTGGGCCATTTTGAAATTTTAATCCTTAAGGGGCAAAAAATCCAAGTTGGCTTCGAAGGTCCACCTCCCCACCTTTTTGACTTTTCAAACTACCACATGTCACAATGGACCACCTTGAGGTGGTCCCAAAAATTTGATACCTTGAACGAGTGTGGGCTCGCCACGTGTCTGTACCATAAAGGTTTGATTGAATGCTTGAAGCTTAGTGGAGGAATCCAAGTGTCATGCTCTGAGGTAGTCTCCTTTTGGCTGTTGAAAAATCTAAGAAAAATGCAAAGCAAGTAGAGACCTCCACATGTCAGCCTCGTGCTTCTTTAAATTGAAACTCAAGGGCTCATCCCCAAACATGCGTAGTTCCTCCACATCCTTGATGGCGCAACTTTAAGATGGTGCCCAAAGCGAAGACCGAAATGAGCATGAGCTCGCAACGTGTCTTGTTCCACCAAACTACCCCAACTACATGAAAATTTATCTAAGTCTGGGCCAAGCGGTGGAAGCCTCCCGTGTCCTCCTAGCGCTACTCCAAGACAAAACCAAAAATTAGATCTTCAAATGAGTGTCTTTCTTCCACATGGACACATTTTGAGTTAAGGCTTTCCATGAATTTTCCTAAGTACCCAAATGAGCGCGTCCAACTAAAAGGTGCCACGTCCTCTAGATATAAGGATGCAAATTTGACTAGGAGAAACACCACAAATAGTAAAATATAGAAAACTGACCATTTGAGCACTGGGAATGAAATTTTCTTCAAGGACAGAAAGTTATAGAAATGTTACAAGGCTCAAATATGTTCTTCAAGGAAACATCCATTCATTTTCTTCAAGTATTTAGGGAAGAAATGATAATGAAGACAAATCTTGACCATGGAAAACAAAAAACATGGGGGAACTTGAGTTTTTAATGGAACAGAGCAAGGGTGACTCAAAATACAAACCCTTAAGAGATTCACAACCCATAACCAATTAAAAATGGCCACAAGGATTAACCAAGCACAACATGGGGAAGGAGAAAATGACATAGGCCGTAAATCATGTAAAGCTTTCAAAGGCACAAATGGTGGGAGACTATTTTGAGCACCGAAAATACCCTATGACACACTGTCATTCCATGGCTCATAACTTATTGTTGATTGTCTAAATATGAAACTAACCTCACCTATTGTACACTATATGTTTTTGCTTCTTAATACATATTTAGAGCATATCTGCGTTTTCAAGCCATTTCCGATGATGCACTCTTGTTTCCCGATGACACAATCTTGTTCTATGGTAATTTTTTTATTGTTGAGGTATATTTTAGAAATGAACCTCATATCATACTCATCCCCATGCTTTAGGGAGCACACCAATCATATCACATTCACATTGTATACCATTTCATATCACTTATACACTTATTATTATTTTCTTATACTTACATGTACACTTCATTTCCCATGTTAAAATGTGATACATAGTATGTCAATATATTTTCTATATACACATGCATGTTCACTAGGTATTTGGAGTGAATACAGATCTCTTACAAGACTTTACATGCTACAATGATGCTTGGAACTATACCTCTTATGAGTACCACCAAGGTTCCTTGAAACAAATACTCTTACACACATTACATGTGTTATTATATCATTATTTACTACTTCTAATTCCTAAAAATTACTTTTATTGGTACATACATGTTTTGACATAATTTTTATCTTTCTAACATCCTAACGGGTCCTTCATGATAAACATCTACTTTGTAGGTACTATTTGCCACAATGGTTGTCTGTTATACTATTATTTTCATTGTTTAAACTATATGATATTTATTTTGGGTTATGGCCCTTTTCTTGTATGTACAATGTATTCTTTTGGCCACTTAAACCTTCATTATCTTACGACATTGTGAGCAATGTCCCATATCTAAAACACACTTTTTATGGTCTAGGTTTTATTCTTTGTTGTTTGATTTCGCATTGTCTTGTACTTGGATACCAAATTTGATTACATTAACACATTTACTATCATTATTTTTGCATGTGCCTTGGTTCCTACTATGCATATTCCCTTCCCCTTACATGGATACAATTCATATAAGAATCACGTCTTCTTTTTGGGAAACATTCTATAAGTAATGTATCAAGCACCCAACCGAGAGGGGACATGCATTACGTGAATAAATGACCTTGTACATCAGATCAAAGCTACAATATAGGCCTACATAGTAAATGAGAAACAAAATATACATTTATATAAATGGACCATAATCTGACTTGGGTCTTTTTTATCACAAAATACAAAGTGCCCAAATATAGACACTAGCGCCTTCGTACTCTGACCCATCTTAGGTGCCTATATTCAAGGAAGATACAATTTTTATCAGATCAAGAAATTCTATAGCATTTTCGAGAGCAATTTTCACAAGTACATGAGGAGTCCTCCAACAATGAGAATGCATTTTATCTCCATTTACAATTAGAACGAAATAAGGAGCTAATAGAATAACTTTGAATAAAAATGATCATACAATCTATAGTTATGTATAATCAAGAAGAAGTCATGGAAGCATAATAACACTATACCTATCTCACCAACACTCTTTTTTGTGGCTTGATATGAACAAAAACATATTCTTGGTGTGAGATCTCCCAAAACTTGTTCTTGCCATGATATCACCCAAAACCTTCTCTTCTACGATATTTTGAGGACATGTTCTATCATTTTATACTCATGTTCATCAAGTGTATACTTTCCTATTACTACTTTTAACATTTACATAATTTTACAAAGTTTTCATAATACATGACTTTTATTACTCTTTTAGACTTAGTTTTCAAGTCCATCCTTAATACATCAATAAGAAACATCCCTACACCAAGAACAAGAAAATGTAGAACATAGTACAACACATTACATTTCCACCCTAGGATCACTTCTTATTTATTATCATCCACACTTCTTTTTTTATCACTTTAAGCTTTTGCTTGTCTCTTTGGAAACCATCACCATCACATTCTACATGGTTACTAGGCATGTATCTCTTATATAGTTTATGTTATAAAGTATTCACTCAAAAAATAATGTGTAGGAAGAACTAGACATAAAATCACGCATTTGGGTACATTTCTAGGTCCCAAAAACATACTTTAATTCATATGATTACTAAGCAAGAAAACTAGTAACTAATTATTTTTATTGGCCTCTTTTCTATCTTTATTTCTTTCTCTTTGGTCTTGCACACCCTCTATCCCAATTTTAACTTCACTTTATTATATTTTATGAATTCTAACACCGGTGCCCATCTAGGTGTCGGTGATAAGGTGCCCTCGTTCCCTCTACATACCAATACTCTTTTTGGGACTCTTTTATCTTTTGGGCATCTTATTTTCTTATGGGTTTGCCTTCTAGTTTTCAATTATATAATTCAACCAAGGTAATAATATAAATACAAATATATGTGAAAAAAATAAAGGACTAAGCTGTAATCATCTACTATCATCACCTAATCTTTCATCAAAGGAATCCATCTATTATCAATTCAAGGGATAAAGGACTGCATTTTCTACATACACCTTTGTACGGGGAAGGGGAGGTTCGTTATTCCATTCACACACATATTTACATTTGGTTCATCTTGCTATCATCCACTATCATGTGAACTTACACAATGGATTCCTAGGGCACAATTGTTTTGAGAAAATCACAAGAACTACATGGAGTCTCGAGATTTATTGTAGTTCTCGAGTCATAAGTTCACGTGATTCGATCACCATTGGGGTTAGCCTGACTCCTCCTATTGCATCTTTTATTTTTGGGATTTGATGTGGTTTGAGGGTTTTGTAGGTTCCATGCAATTTTTTTAACCAAGGTGGTATATACAAGTGACTAAGAATGAATAGCAACAAAAATCTTGTGTGTTTACATGTGCCTAGTACAAGTCTCAGTGACATCTAGACACCGTCACCCAATTCCATGGGCCCTAGTCCATATTTTTCCAATATTTCCAAAATTTATTGTATGTGATTACGATAGTATTCCTTCTATTTCATCAAGTATCCTAGTTTGCATAATTCTGGATCAAGTGTGAATCATGTAGGTCATACTTTATTTCTCTTGTAATTAGGATTTTCAATATATACTTTGCATATTCCTTTATCCATTTAGATTATAGTTTAGATTTAGAAAATTATTACATCATCTACTCTACAATATCTAGGGTTTAACATTAACTTTTAAATTCTATTTCCATTATATCAGTTTCAAGATTGAAGATTTTTCAATCCTAACAGTGGTAGAATTGATCATACAAAAGTTTGAGATGATTTTTATTCTCCAAATAATATATATGATATTTTCAGCTCAGTTACTCCATTAATGGTTTCCATAGAATCTTAGGACTTGAAACCCTCACAAGGAAAAATTATTTTTGATTTCCAAGCATTCGATAAGTGAAACATGGTGAAATTTAGAGCATAAGATTGCAATGAAGATCCCAATCTAAAAATAATGTTTCCATCCTAGAGTGAGGTAATTTTTGTAACTTAATTAAAATATCATATTGTATTCCCCCTCTATATGATAAAAATAGTAAGTCTATTTAATTGGTAGTTCGCATCACCGAGAATAGTTAGAAACTATGCAAAATGGAAGGATAGGAAAAATTTCGATTTTCGAAAATAGAATGTTTGGAAAAAGAACCTACTAAAAATAGGAAGTGGATAAAAATAGCAATAAATATCAATAGAATGAAATTTAAATGTTCTAGAACGTTTAAGAGGTCCTATTTGAGTAAAATATGTGAGATTTTCTAAAATAGAGGGTCCTGGTCTTACCTACCTAAAAATAGAAAGTATTCATTTTGGGTGGAGAAAGTTCTAGATAGATCCATTTTCACACGTCTTTAAAATTTTGGCACTCTTCACAAGGTTATCAAATGATCTCATATCCTAAATAGTTGAATGAAACTCCTATATGTGTCTTAGATACATCATCTTGAGCTCAATTGTGTCCAAAAGTAAGGTAAAACATTGTAGGATGTAGTAGGTGGATTAAAAATCATCTCTTAGTGGGCTATGTGATTTGAGATGATTGGTTTTATTTAAGCCATAGAGATGGGTGTTTTGAAATATTTCATTGAACTGAGTTAGCAAAGACAAGTCAGCTAGGAAAGAACTCGTATCTCTCAAAGGAGTAAAGGAAAATTTGCAATCTTACAAAGCAGAGTGTCCATAAAAGGGATGTAAATATCATGAGGGTTGACAATAATAAAATAAAACTATGAATGCCTAAGGAGTAAGATATTGATTCTCACTCTAATTGTGAGATCAAGAACGCTTCATCATGGGTGACGTTTTTGTTCATCTTGAGCTCACATTCAAATTTCTTATAATAGTTTTTCTAAGAAATCATTTGGTGGTATAAAGTGTCTGCGCATCATGAAAATTGAGGATAATGTCATCATTGTCAACAAGTTCTTTTTCATAAGGAGCTTCTTCAAAATTTTCAATCAACCATATTTCCTTCTTCCCTTCTCTCCATTTTTTATATTTATTCGTTATAAGCAATCATGGTATTTTTCTTATTCACTTAAGTGATAATATTTGTAATTTTTAAAAGTATTCTCTCAAACTACAAAGAGAGATAAAAAAATTCTCTTATAGGGTACATTAAATGGTCATAAGTGGAATAGGAACATGAAGGGTCATGTAGGGGAGATGAAAATTCAATTCATGAGGTTATAAATTGGGATGGATTCTTCATTTGAAATGTTCCTAAAATCATAAATAATATTTCTAAGTGTCAATTGTGAATTGTGGTAAATTAATTTATAGTTTTTATTTAATCTCTACATACCGAATAAAATCTACATTTCTTCCATTCACTTTTTCCTATGTGTTCTTCTATTACTCTCTTTTATGTAATATGCAAGCATAGTGATAAAGAAAGAGATTTTTATTCTTTGATGAATGGAACTCAAATAAATTTATCTCCATGTGGGTTTTGGTTGTCTCACTAATGGTTTCATTGTCTCATTATTTTAATTGAATGTTCATGTACTCTGGTTATTTGATGTGAAATCTAAAATTTTCCTACTAATAAAAATAGCCTTTGTTTCCTAATTTCTCTCTGTCACCCATCATTTGGGCCTCGAAAATCACTCGATTCCCAAATAATATCATCCAAGAACCCAAATTTGCCTCTCCATATCCTCCATGGTATAAACTTTATTCTATCCCCAACAACTAGCAATCATAGTATGAGATACACATCCTCCAAACTAATTGTCATCTCACCCATAGGATACCAAAACCTACATGTATACACACACCACTACTCACATAATGTTGTCAACATAGGCATATTGTGGGAACATCCACTATCTCGTGTTATGTTACGTAGGGTGACACAATCCATAACATCCTATTCAACATCTCACAATCCCAACCCAAGAAAAGTAAAAAAAATGACGACCTCCATGGAATTTCCTAAAGTGAATATCCGTCTATGCATAAAAAATGAAAACAAACATAGCATTAGAACACTATACAAGTCCAAACACACTCACTTATCACATTACTATACATTAGAAAAATCAATTGCATCGTTATATATAAAATATACACATTCTTGAATAGGGTACCCAAATGCAAGGGTGGGGCACACATGAGTAGGACACTAATTCCTAGAAGCTGGATGCTCCTTCTCAAGGGTATTTAGTTCCCTCACCACTTTTGTCTAGGTCTAAAACACCAGAAAACCTCATAATCTCAAATTCAAAAAAATCTAATAAAACCAAGTATTACATAGAATTTTTTTGAAATAACATCATACTTACCAATTTCATCATCGTCTCGTGATGATACGGAGGTCACCTCCACTTCAAACTAGCTAGGACATGCTTCTATAACATGCGGCATCTTCACTTGCGTAGTAGTCACTCTCAAAATCACTTTAAATCTAAAGCAAGTGACTAAAACTCTTTCATTTCACTACTTATAGTTAGCTTTCATCACATACGTTAAACATAGGCATATTATGGGGCACATCCACTATCCATGTTATGTTCTACAGTTGACATAGTCCATAACATCCTACTCATAATTCGACAATCCCAACCCAAGAAAAGTAAAAAAATGACGACCTCCATGGAATTTCTTGTAGTGAATATCCCTCTACGCACAAAAAAATGATAACCAACATAGTGTTATAACACTATATAAGTCCAAACACACTCACTTATCACATTACTATACACTAGAAATATCAATTGCACCTTTATATATAAAATATACACATTCTTGACTAGGGTACCCAAATGCGGGGATGGGGAACCCACGAGTAGGACACTAATGCCTAGGACTGGATGCTCCCTTCTCAAGGGTATTTAGTTCCCTCACCCACTGTTGTCTAGGTATAAAACATCAAGAAACCTCATAATCTAAAATTTTAAAAAATCTAATAAAACCATGTATTACATAGACATTTTTTTAAAAACCATCATACTTACCAATTTCATCATCATTTTGATGCTACGGTGGTCGCCACCATTTCAAACTAGCTAGAAATGCTTCTAAAAGTTGTGGCATCTTCACTTGCTTAGTAGTCACTCTCATAATCACCTCAAAGCCAAATTAAGTGACTAAAAACTCTTTCACTTCACTACTTATAGTTATTTTTCATCACATACGTTACTATGGTCTTTATTTCATTGCCTATTCCCACAACAAATACACACTACTCTATTTTTGCCACATTTTGAGTGTTTCTACTCGATTTGCACCCCTTTTGCAGAGTTTTTTTTAGAATTTTACCTCCCATTTTACCATACACATTACACATGCATTATCTCTCCTTCACATTATCATTAAATCAATCCACACACATTTCGTTTATTTTTATCACACTTCCTATTTATCTCATTCTTATTTTTGCATACCATTCATTATTTTCATCACTTCACCTTTTTTTTGAAAGGGGGAATATAATTGGGGTCATCTTATAATTCCCTTTATATCACTATGAGTTTTATCAATACTACCAATTTATTATTTTCAAACATTTACTAATTTACCACAGGACATTTCACCATTAATTCCCGAATGTACTAACCTAAGGGAAAAAAATGTAAAAATTCCCTACGTAAAATTTTTTCACTTCCCCTTAACCTAACCTGGGGGGAAACAAATGTTAAAATATTTCCATACATCAATTTCTATCAATTCCCTTGATGACTTAACCTCAAGGAAAATATCATAAAATCTATCTACGAGTAACCAATCAAGACAATCAATCAATTTATTAATGTGTTCAAACATCTAATAATAATCATTCAATCAAAACAATATAACATATACGGCCTCCCACATGACCTAACTTGGGAGTTACATTCATTACTTTCCTAGATGACCTAACTTGGGAAGTTATTCTATATTGGATGGCCTAACTTGGAAGCCATTAGATTACAACGACACCCATGGAGTGGGGAAAGAGTACCTCTCCTATACCACTCCTATATGGTCAAATGTTTGATAAAAATTATCTGGATATAAAACCAAAAAAATTGATTTGAGTTCATCTCTAAGGGCTATATCTCTAGGATGTATTTAGTGATTTGAGAATAACATACTTTTCTCCCTACACTATTCCTATGGTGGTAGGAAACCAAAATCCTTCGGTCAAATATTCATATACACACAATTGGGTTTTAATTTCATCACTTCCTACCCCATCATATCATCATCATACACATTTAAAATCATCAATCATCCAACACTACAATCATATCTCTCATTTAGTGCACTTCATCACATTCTTATGTTTTTGATAACTTACATGGATTAATCGCAATGATCCATGGTTCAACATGGTATATGGTTCTTTTGGCATGGTTTTAATACATCATTTGTGTGTTTTGCATATTCTATTTACTTTATGTTATCACGTTTTCCACGACCAACATAAAGTGGAGGAAAATGTAATCACAAAATTATGCACTTATTAATATGCAAGGAGGTGGATTAATGTTCGTGGGTGTAAGATTGATATTGATACTCACATAATGTTGATAGATAGGATGGGGTGCTGAGGGAGTAGTATATTTGTCATACTACAATCATGGATGCTTACCAAAGGAAGTTTTAGAGATGCAATGTATTCTTAGGAGTATGTGGTTGGAGGATAAATTTATAGGAGTGGCTGAGATAGATTAGGTAGAGAGAGTATCACGGTGGTTTGGCATGGCTCGGGATGTGCACCCAAAGCCATATATTTTGTTGCAAGAAATTAAAGCTTTGAGGAGGGATGGGGATAGACTAAGGCCCACATGATAAAAACTAGTACCTCTTATGTAAGATGAAGCAACGTGGCAATAGAGCTGATAGATTTTGATGATGCAAGTTTTATAGAGGATTACCACACATGGTGGACGACACATTGATTGCTACTCTTTTTTATTATTTGAAGATGTAACACGATTCTACAACACGGAGGTGGAGGAGAGGAAGAAACCCATTCCCCAACAATGTAGAAGTAGTTATAGCATAGCGTGAGTATTGTGATAGTTTTTTTATGTACTTTGTTGATTTCTTATCTTATAATGATGGTTATCTTATTCATTATGTTATTTGTGTTGTAGGCAATGTGTTTTGGTCCCTAAAAGTAGACACATCCATCCACATATTAATGCAAAATGTGTTAAAAATGTACTTGGTGGAGGGATACTTTAGAATGTGGATGATATTGCGGGTGGGAATTCCCATTTATTTAAGAAAGTGGTCATAACGGCGGTGACATGCACTCTGTTGATAGGTGAGTGGAGCGAGGCATGAGAGTAGATTTGACGGGCTAGATAGGTGATGGGTAGTGGTCCCTTAGCATAGGATGTATTTTCATGATACATGGATTTGCAGTGTTAGTTTTAAAATAAATCCACAAAGGCTACCTTATTTTGGAGGTAGTTTGAGAGGTATCGAGGCCGCAAGCAATGGTGCGAGTTAGTGGTAGTACATCTAGTTATAGGGCTCTCCAAGACTTGAGAGCGATAGTGATGATGATATTTTATTTTTATTATTGTATATGATGTGGGGATTTCCCCTAATGATGAAACATTTTTGTAATTATAATTGTATTCAATATATATATATATATATATATATATATATATATATCGTGTGTGTGTGTGTGTGTGTGTGGATAAATTTTATTAATATATGATGAATTTATCTAGTTTTTATCGATGGCGCAATTTGACTCAATGTTTGTTGATGGTATTATGTTGTATATAATTCTTGCATATTGATGTAGATTCATATTATAATGTTGATAAAGATACCAAAAAGGGTAATTTTAATGATGATAGATAACACTTGTAATTTGATTGATGAGTTATATGAATTTGTTGTTGAATGGCATTTGTAATGTACGAGTTAATGTAATGAATAATATAATGTGATCGTAATATGTTAGATGATGTAACTAGAGAAGGGGGAATTAAATATGCCCCCATTATGTGAATGAATAGGCTCATTTATCTAATCATTTAACTAACTAGTCAAGGATTAGATGCGTAAGATAGAGTGCGTCCACAAGAAATGATTGAATGTGCTAGATCAATTGATAAAGAATGTGATGAAATGTTCTTAGATAAAAACCCTCAATAGTCATCTAAGAAACATAAGAACACAAGTGCATATTAGGGGGTAAGTTTATAGTAATCACCTACCAAATATCAAGGGCGCTAAGCAAAGTGGAAACATCTTAGATGAAATCAGCATTAGTGTATGAACTAAACTTAATGTCATATGGAGTTGTGGTGGGATGGAAAAATGTAGAGGGTTGTGGTAGCCAATGTGAAGCAATAAAATGATTTGATATATGATATGGATGAAGTGGATGGGATGGATGTGATGGTGCATCAATGGATGGATGGGGTGGAGAACACACATGAGTGACAACTGTGGTTGTGAATGGATAATAACTTTAACATTAGATGGAGGTGACAAGTCTATGTGGGTGGAAATGCGTTGACCAGGTAGAGGAGAGATGCACCTTTCATGTTAATGAGAACCAAAGGAAATAATTCCCTTATCTTCTAGTTGTTACAATCTATCATGAAGGGAAAAATAATCATTGTCCCTATGGTCATTGATGCGATGATAATTACAATAGGGTTGATCACACGTTGACATTTTAGATGATGTTGTGAATGATACTAATTAGAGGGTATTTGAATTACACTCTCATTAAGTAAAATGTGAAGTAAATCATGTGGTCGATCGTGATGAGAGAAGTGTAATGGTTCACCCAAGATAGATGGAGTAGGTGGAGAAGTAATCTTCAATCAAGACGATAGCAAGCATAATTTTGTGATGGAGTAGGTTTAGCTGGCTAATTAGGTCAAGATGGAGAATTTTTAGGATGTTTGACTGGTGATGATGTAGGAGAAATAGATGATGCAATAGAAGTGGAGGTAGATGGAGGGTCAATGACATGTGCTGAGAGAAGATCTTGTTCGAGGTCTATGAATTTGTAGCACAAGAGAGTGAATGAATCACATGTATCATATTGTAATCTTTTCTTAAGCATAGGAATCAAACCATGACAGAAAATGAATTGCTTCTCTAAATCAATGGGTTGGAATATTAAGTTATTTATACAACCATTGAACTATAAGATAAAATCAATGATAGATTCTATTGAGTCTTTATATAAAGTAGGTACGTGTTCATAAGTAACTCTAGTGCCATTGTTGATGATAAAATGATAGATGAAAGTATCCTCCATGTCACAAGTAAGTAAAAATGTACCCAAGGGAAGATACATGTACCATTACAACGCCTCATCGGTGAGACTATGTTGGAAAGCCTTAGTAAATAAAATATAATTAGAATACGAAGTCATATTCATGTGGTAATGGAGATGAGTATGGATATCACCTATACCATCAAAACCACTGTGAATGTAGGCATGATAAATTCCTTTAGAAATGCATATTTATGAATCCTCTTGGGAATAGGGTTACCATGTAATGAGTTATTGTCAATATAATCATAGTAAGATGTAATTTATATAGTTAGAGACACGTACAAAACGCATGAGAGATGGGATATCCTATGAAGGAATAGTATAAGATGACAATATGAATGTCAAGATAATTTAAAGGATATTTTGATGCTAAAGGAACTGTAGGAGTGGGTTTCAAAGACACTATAGTAGATGATATATATGGAATACCCATAGCAATGGTAATACTTGAATTGGAAAAAACCCAAAGAGATAAATGCACTTATGGAGAAATAGTGATAAGAGGAGATGTAGCAACAAATGTAGATGAAGTGAAAGGAGAAGATAAATATGTATGAGAAGAATAAGTAATGGGTGGATGTAACTCATGCACAATGCTATATGCAATCTCGGGAGAAGATAGCTATGGAATACTAGATTCACACTTAGGAGTATGAAAGGAAGGTGAATCATCACTATCAACCACCTCATCACCATTAGATAGAGACTCATAAATGAGAGTGTCGCTTAAGGATACTATCAATAGGATCATCAAGATATTATGAAGGTATACGCAAGCTAGTATGAGATGTATCATCAAAATAAATATCAGAAGTAGGATAATCATGAGTTGAAACCATAGTAGTGATCATTCTAGAAGAATAATCAGTATGCACATGTGAGTGATTGTCAATACCAAGCATGTAATTGATAAGAGAATCATCTAGAATTTCTTTAGAAAGATATAATTGAGGATAACTAGTAGCCTCATAACATAGTGTACAACAAGTAAAGGCTATCGGGTCCTCAACAATACTAATGCTAATAGGGTATTTTTAAAATTAGTAGGCACATATTGTTGACCATCCAATAGTCATTATTGAATATTATCTAGCATAATGGGATTATTATAGAGATTCGTGAGATCGAAAATGATAGACTCATCATAGATAGGGTTGACACTAAAATGAAACATGATGAGATGAGATGAAGATGAAATATATTTATCCATTAGTTTTGAATGGAGCCTAGGGAAAAATATTATAAAGTAAAACTTCACCAAAATGATTAACTAAAATTAAATGGAATAATTGAAATAGGAGAGAAAAGATAATAAATTTAATATAACTTACCTCATAGTGATCTAAAACTAGACTAGTTGATGATCATATAGAAAAAGTATGACAACACACCTCGGGAGCTTGCAGAAGATGAAGATTTGGCTAGATTGGGGCACCCATGGGAGGAATAGAGTGCATGTGGACTCCTATTCTACATAATAGCTCGAAACCTGAATATAAGATAGTTCTTTAGATGTTCATAATTATTCGGTATTTTTCATGTGTATGTCACACTAGCTTCATTTATTTTATTGTAATTATTTGATGAATAATCTCCTACAAATCCCCACACAAAGCATCAAATCCTAAAAAATTTAGATGAAAAGGAATGGGTTATACTTTCCTCAACTACCAAATTGATGGACTTATGACTTGGAAATGTACTACATCTCAGACCCGATGTAGTTCTATGTGCTTATATGTGCAATCATGTGCCTATGGTTCCCTAGTACTAATGATGCCAAAGTAGTGGGAAATAGCTAGATGTAAGATGTAAATGGTGGATGGAATAGAATGAATAAAACCCTTCCTATAAAGTATGTGATGCATAATAATTCCCAAATGTAGTCCCTTGCCTTATGTAGATAGCTATCCCTTATTAGAAATAGTACTCCCTAAAGATAATGTGTATGTTCTATTTGTATAGAGATCTCTTTCTCAAATTTCAACACTAATGATCCGACATGTCAAATAGTAACTAGGGGAATGAGTGTGAGATCTAAAAATACTGACATCAAAATTCTAAATGATAACCAATTGCAACCACAACCAAGGCTCCTAAAAAGGAGGACCAAGGCAATGACAGTGCCCTAATCCACTCCTAGGTTTCGTAGTCAAATACTAGAGATGAAAAATGAGTAAAAATGATAGTTAAGAATCCAAAAGATACGCCCATAAATATATGAGTAATCGATGACTGCAAGACACTTAATTATAATGAAGCGACTAAACTTACAATAGGACTAGGGGATGAGTGATTAGTGAATAATTTTCTTACCCAATATCCATTTATAAAAAAACATATTTTACAATATAATAGTAGTAGTAAGCGCATGATTTTGTGACTACACCTTGTTGGAGATAAGGTATGGTTGTATTTGAGCCGAGATAGGCTACAAGGAAAATATAAGAAACTTAAGCCTCTTAGATATGGCCTATTTGAAATTCTAGAACAAGTGGGTAAAAATGAATTTTCGTGGATTCTCCTCTATATATTAATATCTATTTAGTTGTGAATGTTTAACACTTACATATTTTTGAGCCCTCCATTTTGAATGATGAAGAAGGGTGTGTATTGAATTTATCTATTGAGGATATTTCCGAAAATCAGTTGGAATTGGAGGAAGATGTCTATTTACACTAGAAAGAGAGGACGACCTAGAGAGGAGTGCAGGACAAGTGGTTGATTGGGTTCAAAGGTCAGTTGCCTACCAAATCCAAGTGGTATTCTAGAGAGGATGTGCGGAAGAAATTTCCGTACCTCATCAATCCTTAAAGCTTTAATGGACTTAAAAGCATCTAATTGGGGAGGTATGATCCAAAAATGGATCAGGAAAAGCCAAATTCTATTTATTCTCTATATTTGGTACCTACTCTATCGCTTCTTAGCTATTCTTTGTTCATAAGATGGTCAACTCATGTGGGATTGATCAGACACCTTCGAATGACATTATGGGCCATTCTTATTTTGTTTCGAGGATTTCTCGGTTGACGGTAATGTAACGGGAATTGGTAGTTATGTAACCTCCACTCTATTCAGAGTGGCAGTTGTGTAAGCCCCGCACTTAATGTGCAATAACCGGTCTATGTTAAACGGTGGTCTTCTAAAATACGGTTCTAGAATTTGGGATCTCAATAATTGTAAATTTTGAGCTTCCCAATTTATTTGTTTCACATTTCCATGCATCCTTGAGAAGAGAAAATATAAATACAAGGTTTTAGAAGGATTCAGAAGTGGTTTTGAGTGAATTCTCTTGTGAGAAAAGCTGAAAAGTTGGAATTCTTTATTTTTTGTTCATTTCATAAGAGTTCTTTATTTGTTGAGCAATTGTGATAATGTAGTTACAATTAGAGGGAGATTAAATCCTTCTTGATGGCTAATTATTGGTAGTAAGTTTTATTATTGGATAATTATATGGTCAAGGGGAGAAAATTCACTCACCCACATTGAGTTTCTCTGTGATGAACCTTGTCTACTTTTTGTCTCTCTGCTCCGAGTTTACAATATAATTGTGTGTTGTCATTACACATTATCTTGGTTAAAAAAGAACTCAATATGTTTCATTCATTTTTCATGTCTATTTTGGTTTTCTTATTGCAAGATCTAAGAAATTTACAAATAATACATCGAAGGCACATCATGGAAAATATGAGTTAAATTTCTACACAGAAATCATACAAAATAATAATAATAATTGAAATTTTCCGATATAAAATTGTTGTGCCCATATATAGTCAAATCTAGAATCATGGAGTTACGTGTATATTGTGAGAGCTTGCACACCTCAATATTTTAGGATAAAACTTTATCACTTAGAATTGAGTGTGATGGAATTACAATCAATGTTATTGATGATGAAATTAGTCTTCACTCCAAAATTTCCATGTTGTACCATGAAAGTATCAAAGTTGGATAAGAAAATATCGTGTTATATGACAAAGCTTCTCACTATATTTGCACCTAAATTGTTTATAGAAAGATCTTAATTAGAGAATAACAAACCCTTTCTGTCTTCTAAATTCTTGAAGTACTTATTGTTTAAAATGAATGGGATGTTTATGTTGAACGCATGAAATTTGTAGGTGTCTCCCCCTTGTGGACATGTCTTCTAAAGTTTTGAAGAGAAGGTGTGATTCAAGCTTGGATTTGATTTCAATGTCGGGGAGAAATTATACAGAAAAATTGTAAATTGATTACAATGTGAAAATCCCACCATGTGAGCACTTGGGAAAAATATTGGAAATGGGATGAGAAGTGGTGATTTTTTTCTTTACTAAATTGAAGAAAAATATTGGCAATGTTTATTTCATAAAAATCATGTCAATCAAAAATAAATTTATAGGAGAAAATGTTTGGATGAGTTTGGATGCAGTGGCATTAGATCCTGACACCTTTCCCTTCCCTCTCGAAGATGACAACATGAACCCAACTAATCTTCATTTCAGCACATACCAGTTATGTCCTCCTAACTACATGCTAATAATTATAGATTAAAACAAATTCCATTTTTCATGTTTAGTTAATTTTGATATTGGTGGGTGATTTATGTACATTTCATAGTAAGTTATTAATGGCACATTTTGTTTTTGAGAATTTAACAAAAAATATTTAATACATGTACAACATTCGGTTTGCATTTCAAGATTAGCATTGTAAATAATAATTGATCATGCATAATAAAAACTTATGCCATATATTCCATCATGCACGGGAATAGGGATAAGATGGGTGAGTTGGTGTATGTTGAGTTTGTATATTTGTATGTATAGAAATGATTAGTATTTTGGAATATTAAACATAGATCACATAGATCATATAAATGGAGGAAAAATTAAATTTATTTTTATCAAAACTATAGTTTAAAAGAGAAAATAGTGTAATATTATTGAATAAAGCAATAGAAAATATTCTCTACAAATTGATGAAAAACCTTATTCAATAGAGAATAATATTACAAATAACACATTGTTATTGAATAAGGTAAAAATGTTATAAATCTTAGTCAAGACTAAATAAATTCCTTTAGCAAAGACAATAAACTAACAACATCTAGTTAATCCAAACAATATTAATCACGTTTTTACTCAACAATGATGATAACATATCAAACTAAGGACAATAACCCATATTTCCCTATATAGTACGAAAATCGTTTCTAGATTTTCTATAGGTAAGGAAAAAAAGGATATCGTGATGATTCAAAACATATTTAATCAGCATCACTTAAAAATATTAAACTACTTAAATCATGTACATTAAATTAAAAATATTGGGCATCAATTCAGTTATTCAACTTTACATTATTATTAAACTTAAATTGTATCTTATGTTACTAGGTATAACTCATCCTATTATTAGCTTACAAATAATTCATAGATGTAGAAAGAATTAAACAATCAAGAAAAGTTCTATAGAACCAAAGCATCAATAATGTGTAAATTTCAAAAGGCACATGCATTAAAAATGTCCTCGAGGTCTGCAATCAAGGATAACATCGCTCTAGAAGTATATCGGTGCCATGCATTAATAACAAACAATATTTATGTTTTTTAAATACTATGAAACATTTAGGCTATTTAATTTTTGTTTACAACATCTATATAAACTATTGAAAAATTATAGCTTTAAACTTGGTGATTCTAGAATATGTACTTCATTTTGTTTACCATTTCTTTAATTAATGGACATTCAATTGGTGTAATAGATCCATTTATGTTTCTAATAAGGTAATATTATTTGTTGGTTGTATTTTTATCAACACCTCTCCTTTTATTAATCAAATTCCATATCATCTAACCTATAACTCCCACAATTTTGAAAATCTAAAAACACATTAATCCTTAAACAATTATCCCGAAGGTTGTGGCAATTGTTTTTGTTTTAAACAGTTAAAGCATGACAACCCTAATATACACTTAATTAATACCTACCAAAATTTACTACATTGCAAAGGATGGACCATAAATAAATTAATTAATTACATTCTACTAGGAAGGGGCCATAAATAAATTTACTTGGTTAAATTTTTATCCTCCCTCCTAGATTAACCTTCAAACCCATAATTATTTAACCCTTGTCCTTAGTTACCTTAGTTTTCTTAACCTATTTTCGTTAAAGTACATTTAAATAATTACTTCAACATAATACAAACTTAAAAAGTAACTTAACATGCAAGTGTATTAAATGGCCACATCCACCCATTTACACATACCTTTAAAATTATTTTAAAATACCCGTAATATTCATTATTACCTAACAATTGTAGGGTTGATTCTCAACCATTGGATAAAATAAATTGTGGCCACTAGATCTTAGGGTTACATATTAACCCTAATTATTCTTATGAGATTTTATTAAACCTTTTTCTTTGCCCTAGCCTCCCCATTTGGTCACTTTTCTTTTTGTAATTTGCAGATTGGAGAAATGGAAGCCATGGGAGCAAGGAAAGGAAGAACCATGGAGGAATTCAAAAAATCAAGCTTATTTTAGTTTAGGTTATGGATTTATTATTTTAATGTCTTTCATTTGAAGATTTAAGGGGTTACCACTCCGAATTTTGAGTTTTTATTTAGTTGATTCCATTTTTGTCTTCTATTTACGCAAAAAAACCTACTCTATTTTTAATCCATGAGATTGAATGTTTTTAAATACCCATTTGAAGATTTTCATGTTTAGAACAATTAATTTATGCCCTTCTAGCTTGGTTGTGATCTCCTCTTCAAATTTATAGGCTTAAATTTTTAATTAAACCAAGTTAAAATTTACCTGAGACGCGGATTTGTATTTTTCTGACGCCAAGGTGTTGAAACCGCCACCTAAAGTAGGCTGGCGGTCTTGGGTCCACTGCCCTACCTAGGTGATGATTCACAATTCACTTCTTTGATCTGACCAACAATTAAAAGACCTCCACTCTGTACAGAGTGGTGATCCTGTTCTTCAAAAATAGAACCATCAATTTCATGAATTTTGAAAAAATAATTTTGTTTACTAGTGTGTTTTAAATATTATCCTTAGTTTAGTCTATGTTTTGTTAGTGCTGAAAATAGTCTCGTGCCATTTTGCCTTTGAAAATATATAGATTTACGGCCTCTGTCACTTTCTATTTCCTGTGTTCTACTTGGTTAATCTCTGTCACCTTTTAAATCATTTGGGTCATAGATGACGTATGGGTCCATATTTGTCTTCTTGTTTCTTTTTCCCATGGAAAAGGTCTATAATTTAGGTCTCCCATTTTGTTTTTGTCTAAAAACTCATGTTCTCCCATTATTTCTATTCCCCATGATCAATATTTGTCGTCCTTTTCATTTTTGACACTGAATACTTGAAGAAAAATGAATAGATGTATCCTTAAGGAACATATTTGAGGCTTGTAACTTCCCTAAATTCTCTGTCCTTGCAGAATTTTTCATCTCTGGGCTCAAATGGTTATTTTTCTATATTTTATGGTTTGACGGGCATTTATCCCGATCAAATTTGTATCTTCGCATCTACAAGAAACGTGGCTTATTTTGGTTGTCAGCGTGGCTCAGCTAGGTACTTCAAAATATTTGTGAAAATCCTCAACTCAAAATTTTTCCACGTGGAGGAGCGACACTTGTTTGAAGATCTACTTTTGGTTTAGCCTTGGAGTAGCATCGGGAGGACACGTGGAGGTTTCCATTGCTTTTCCCGGAATTAGAAATTTTTTTATGTATTTGGATATAGTTTGGCAAGACGGGGACATGTGACAAGCCCACACTCATTCAACGTCTCAAATTTTGGCGACCATCTCACGGTGTGCCATTGTGACGTCTGGAAATTTGACAAGTCAAAAGAGGCGGGGAGGTGGACCATCGGGGGCAACTTATAATTTTTTCCTCTTGTCATCAAAAGGATTAAAACATCAAAATGGCCTGTAATCCCGATAGAGGAAGGGTCAAAGCTTTCTCCATTCAACGATGGAGGTGGGGACTCTCGGGGAAATTTGGAAATTTTTCCTTTTTGAGAAAAAAGGAGCTAAAAACATAAAAGGAGGCGTAGTTCTGCTGGGTGCACCATCGGGCCATTTCTCAAGGGCGGAGCTACGGGGAAAACATGGAAAACTTTCACATTTCAAAAAGGAGCTCAAGTAGCAAGGTTCATCCATAGTTCCTTTGGGACCTACCTTAGGACATGTGTTAGGATCATTTCTCAAGGGCGAGTTGCAGAGAAAAAGACAAAATTGAATCTTCTACAGACGGCCGAATGCAAAGTGAAGATCAACGGCAGGTTGTGAGTCTGAATTTGATTTTCCGCCATTTTTATTGAAACACTCTCTGGAATTGTGATTCTTCATGATTTCTTGGTATTTCCTACATGCGAAACAGAGAGGGGAGTTAATGTTGATATATGAGTTTGGAGGGGGAAATGGAGGCGTATTTCACCATTAAAATAGTCTAAATATCGAGCTCGATTAGATTTTCCATTTTTCTTCTCCCGAGCATGCACGGAACCAAATTTGATGATTATGGGCAGAAGTGGATGGAAAGATGAAGGAAGAGTGATCTAATTGAAGGAGGAGTTAAATGCAGGAGATATTCAAAATATTTTCCCGATGAGCACCTAACAACGTTTTACAGTTCTGAACCTGGAAACACGATCGTGATCATGGAAAGCACTGGTGGAACTCAATGTCTAGATTTTTGGGGGGGAAAGTGGCTTTGTTGTAAATGTTATAAATGCAAAAAATTTATCATGCGAATGGTGAGAGGTTGGAGTGTTAGAGGTTGAAGAAAATTCCCAAGAGGAAAATTTGACAAAGCCTGTGTTTTGAAAAGTTGTTTGAGAAGGTTGTATATCTCTGTTGTATTGAATTTGAACGTATCAAGGTGGTTGTGAGTGTACAGCCATTGATAAGCTCTGAGATTGTTCTAGAAACTTTCCCCTGCTGATAAATTTAATCAAATTCAAGTTATTCTATTTGGATCTTGTGCAAAATGTGTTTGTTTTATTTCTGAATGTCTGCAAAAAGTTTTTTCTTGTTCTGTTGCAATATTGTACCAAAATTTGTCTCAATCACATAGGTCTCAATCCTTGTGACATTTTATTAGCATCTATAATCTCATTCTTGAGAAGAACTTTAGTCCGGGATAGAAATAAATGATTTAAAATCACTTTTCTTTCACCGATGGCAAATATTATTTGTAAGCCTCGGGTGTACATCGGGCGTGATTGGGTTTAGATCTCAATACTTTGTTGGGATTTCTAACTCAATATTTCATGTTAAAACCTCATAGAATTTGTGAAAAGTGCTAATATTGGCCTCCATTTAAGCACATATTCTAGTTAAAGGAACATTTTAGCTACCCGAAGCATTATGTTTTCTATACTTTCCATTTTGTAAGAGTTATCGAGAGATCTATAAAATCAAGTTCATTTACGCTTCACCTCCGATAGAAATTCATTTAAAACAACCAATCCTACCTATAATGCTCCTATTTTTCCTATGTGTGTACAAATGTACAATTTCCATTACCAAAACATGTAAAAACAATTAGGATTCCAAATTTCTTTAGTAACCTTTTCCTTGTTGTGAAAATATATCCATAATCACGGAAGTGACAACTCATGAGAGTCAAATTTGGTGTGTTGATCATATTTTTCCAAGGTCTTCTATATAAAATATTGTGCAAAAGAAGGATTTACTAGCATTTTTCAATAATAGAGGTTACGAAATAGGTTCTCTTACATTGGATGAAAGGCATGACCTAAAATAGTTAGGATCAGATCACATCCTTTTGAGGTGCTACCCTTTCCTTTCAAAACCTAAGTGCTAACAAGTCGGATAGACTGCGTTTCCTCGGCTACAAAATGACATACATAATCATTTATTTACATCCTGGGTTTCTGTCAAATCCATGATGTTTCTCTATCTTTGAAGGAGATTAAGTTTGGGTACCAAAACATGTTCCTAAAATTTTAAGTGAAGGTTTTAATAATTTATTCCTTCCATGCTTAAAATTACTACATTTAAATGTTTACTATTTCTATAGTGACAAAAACACATCTATAAGATTATTTATCCCATGAATTATTTTCAACTCAAAGTAAGAAATGAAACTTAATCTAATTCTAACTATCATTGTTTTCCCTTTTTACAACAAAATGCAATCTATCAACAAGGAAACTTATTATAATTAGTGCATATTTTCATTTCTACTACAACCATTTACTCAAGGAAAAAACAAAAACTATTATACATTTAAGATTTACCAAAAATACATTATTATTATTTTACACTTCTATGTTCTTCCTTCACTCTTACAAAAATGCAACTTCCACAAAGAATAATGAACTTTCTCTTTCTTTTTCATTACAAGTAAAATTTTAAACATGATATCCATTCTAATCCATTCCTTTATATACAACAATTTGAAGAGAACCAAAATTACACATTTAAATGAAATTCCTTCAAAAATAATAATACAACTTGGTAAATGAAACTTATAATCTAACATTTCTTTTAAAATTCAATCTGAGTCTTCCACCTTAAGTAGAAATGACAAGAGGGTTTTCTCCCAAGGAAGGATTTCTTTTTGGACTTCAATAAATGATCCAAAGTTCAGATCACAATTAATATCTCCACCATGTATTCACTTTAATCACATTAACCAAAAATGGGGGAGAGGCAACACTCTCCACCCAACCAATAATCCAATGACAAGAAGAAGCTATCCTCCTCGTTGTCCCCCAATACCCAACCATAATGTAATAAAATATGGATCCAACTCATGGAAACTATTACAAAGCTTCCACATCACAATACAAATATTTCACAACCATTTCAAAACACAATCAACAAAAAATACAATCACAATAAGGAAACTAACAAAATATATAAGGCTTGAAAATGCAAAGCCAATGGAGTAAGGATCTATTGGGAGATCACTTATGCCTCCCAATGGGATTAGGTTCCCACCTTAAAACCCTCAAATATACATCTCAAAACCCCTACATAACTCTTATGCCTCCCTCAAGATCCTCTTATGCCTCCCACATTCTCTTATTCCTCCCTACAATCTCTTATGTCTCCCTCAAAAGAACCAAGTAAGAAACACAAGAACTCTCTTATACCAGGAGACAAACCTATCCTAACTCCCTCAAAAACATGAAATAAACTCTTATTCCTCCCTAAATATAAGATCCCCATAGCCTTCTCCTACACCATACTTAGGAAATCTACCCAAGAACCCAACAAGCATACCAAAACATTCAATAACATACAAATATACACATATAAGTGAAAAAAACTTAAAACAAGTGTGTAGCTCCTACCTTTCCCTGGTATAGCTTTATCAAAGAGTCACACATCAAGCTCCTTTAAGCCCAATCCCACTCCAAAAATCTCCAAAAATTAACCAATCCCTCCAAAATCCTCCAACTCCAAAAATACAAGAGCACAAATGAAATGAAGTAACCCCGAAACAAAAAAATGAACTTGCATAAATAGAAAAGGGAGAGAAAGGGTGAGGTGGCTCCATATAGGATGCCACATCACTTATCCTCAACTCCACATCACAATTCAAACCTCAATCCCAATGCACAAAAAATTGGTTGTTTAGAGGAATGACAAACCTATTACACACACAATCCAAACCCATACCCTCTAAGGAAAAAAATTAAAATCCATGTCGAGAAAAGTGAAATAAATGCAAATTTTTGTCTTACAAAACACATAATGGGGTCTATTTTTGACCCCCAATCTATAGGTAGGGTTGGTATAAGAAATTAATGTAAAACAGGATGGAATCACATAGATTGTATTAATCATAATCAACCATTTTACATTAGCAAGACTGCAATCCTTATAGGTATTGTACAATCATGTGTAGACAAAAGAATAGGTTGCATTGTATAACAGAATTACAACAACTTCCATAAAACATCTGGGAAGCACACAAAAATACAACAACAAATTATATTGTTAAAACAATATAACAAACATCCGTGAAAAACAAATATGGTTTAAAAGCATATAACAATACACAACAAAACTATGGTTTATATTATAACCATTATTATTTAATTAATTAAATTAATTAAATAAATATACTATGCATAATTAACCTAAAATTCCCCCTTAATTATGCATTTTCTAAAGACATGAGGAGAGGAACTCTCTCGAACAACTCGAACATGTCACGCAAGTGACTTTGTGAAAATATTTACTCGTTGTTAAGCGGTTAGACAAAATTGAAGTTGGATGTTGTGTTTCAACACATGCTCACGTATGAAATGAACCTGTACCTCAATGTGTTTTGTTCTCTCGTGAAACACTAGATTGCGAACAAGTTTTAGAACACCTTTATTTTCAACATACATGGTGGTCGGTTTGTCTTGTGGTATTGCAAGTCCTTCTAGTATGCGATGTAGCCAAATCACTTCACAAACATATTCTCCTAAAAATGATACTCAAATTTTGTGGAAGAGCGAGAAACAAAGTGTTGTTTCTTACTTCCCCATGATATTGGTCCAGATCCCATAAAGAATACAAATCTAGAAGTGGATTTTCTATCATCAATGTTACCTGCATGATCTGAATCTGAATATCCAGTCAAGAAGAAGTTATCATTCTTCTTGTATTCTAGACCAAGATCCACTAATCCTTTGAGATATCTCAAAATGTGACTTACTACTTTCCAATGACAAACTTTGGGTTCCCTGCATGAACTTGGATAGATAGATTACTTCAAAGCTGATATCTAGTCTAGTGTAGGTCGGGTAAATGAGATTCCCAATCAAGCTGCCGATAGACTTACCTCAGAGATGGATCTGAATGAGATAAATCGTAATATGTTCTCCGTAGGTGTAGTAATTGGTGTGCAATCCATCATCCTAAAATTCTCGAGTGTTGTCTTGGCATATTTCATTTGAGAAACAACAATATAATTCTCTTTTTGCCATACTTCCAATCCAAGACAATTGTGTATCGCCCGAGATTGATCATGTCGAACGAATGATTAAGATCTTGATTCATTGCATCGATCATCCTCACCGAACTACCGCTAGTGATGACTAGATCGTCGACATAGACAACAAAAATCACCATCTCCCCTTGATTTTTGATGTAGAGATTGGGATCGTATGGATTTCTCAAAAATCCATTTTGAATGAGATGCTCATCAATCTTGATGTACCATGCCTAGGGTGCCTGTTTGAGGCCATACAAAGATTTCCCGAGTCTCGTATACCTTTGCTTCTTGACTGTGTACTATATATCCCTTAGGTTGAGTTATGTAGACTTCTTCTTGTAAATCTCCATTTAGGAAGGCATTTTTACACCCATTTGGTGAACTTTCCATCTAAACCGAGTAGTTAGAGAAAATATCATCCTGATTGTTTTGATCTTAACTATGGGAGAAAATGTCTCCTCATAATCAATGCCTTATTTTTGTGCATACCCCTTTATTCTACAAGTCTTGCTTTATACTTGTCCATTGTCCTATCTACTTTGTACTTTGTTTTAAATATCCATCTGCATCCAATGGGTTTCTTCCCTAGTGGAAGATCGACAAGCTGCCAAGTGTTATACTTCATCACTGATTGATATTCAAAATCCATGGCATCTTTCCAAGCTTTTTAATGTAAGGATTCCTAGACTGTAGAGAGCTCATCTGATTCAATAACTCTACTCATCAAAGCAAAGTTTACTTCTTCCCTTGCTTTATTGTGATTCCATGGTCCAAGGGTGGATGTATCCCGGTAGAGCATCCATTCTTGCATCTCGTAATGTACATGTACACTATTTAGGCATACACTGAACTGTTCCCATGGGTCGTGGTTCTATCTGATCAACACCATCATCCCCATTATCACTTTCATCTTTTGAGGGAACATCAGCTTCAATTTTTACAACAGGTGAAAAATATACATCTTGTTGAGTCGGAGGAGGAGTCTCTCCTTCCTTTTCAAAAAACTCAACATCTCGCTGGTGTAGACTTTTCTAGTCTTAGGATCCATGAATCTATACCCAAGAGTCTCTTCACTATACCCAATGAAGATGATTTTCTATGAATTCATCTCCAATTTCTTTATTTTCTATTTGGGTATGTGCATGCTTGCTTTGCACCCGAATACTTTGAGGTGTGCAATAGATGGTTTCCTTTTTTACCATGCTTCTTGTGGTGTTATTCCATCAAGAGTAGTTGTGGGTGCTCTGTTCAACAAATATACTGTTGTCTTTGCTGCTTCTACCCAGAATGTCTTTACAAGTCTGGAATCATCAATCATGCATCACACCATTTCCATGATAGTATAATTTCTTCTCTCAACAACACCATTTTGCTGCGGTGTGTGTGGAGGAGGCATTTGTCGATGAATCATGTGAGTTTTTAGGTAGTCTCTAAACTCATCACTGTGAATTTACCCCTCGATCTTAGTGGAGAGTTCTGATGTGATGAGTAGTTTCTTTCTCATTGCTACTTTAAACTTTTTGAAGGTTTCAAATGCTTCACTTTTCTTACGAAAAAAAATCCACATTTTTATCGAATAGTCGTCAACACAAAGCATGAAGTACTGGAACCCATAATGACTTGGCTACATTGGACCACAAATATTGGTATGAACCAGGTCAATTTTACCATGAGCTCAAAATGTACTCCTCTAGAATGAAGCTCTGTGTTGTTTAGCTACTACTAAGTAGTGAGGACATTTGTCTATATCCTTATGAAGAGATGGTAACCCATGTACCATATTACACCGTGAAGTGTTTGAGATATTTGAAACTTACATGACCAAATATACGATGCCACAACTATCCTAAGGTGGATTTCTTAGCCACAAGTGCTTGATCGTCTATGTGAAAAAATTCATGTTGGAACATGTGTCCCACATTGGAGGCTTTTGCAATTATTTTCGAGCCTCTTGATTTATCTCGAATCAAACACGTTTTCTTACCGGATTTACTATCAAAATTAATTTTTAGGTTGTGATCTAGGATTTGACTAACTGAAAGAAGATTCTTAGTCAACCCAAGGACATATACGACATCCGATAGTCTACATTTGTGTAAACTAAGAGGTAGAGAAATGTTCCCAATCCTCGAATCGTATATGAAGAATCATTTCCCAACGAAACATGATTTTTTGATGGCATGTCCCTCATTGAAATAAACCATTCTCGTGGCCCGATAATGTGTCAAGTGGCTCCCAAATCAACATACCAGACATCACTAGATGATGCGGATGGTTCACTTGATCAAGTAGTGAATAAGTAGTCTTCATTGTCTAATCGTTCTTGCTTAGCAATAATATTACCTTCTGGTAGGGTCTTCTTTTTGAGTTACCTTTTTTTCTACCCTTGATTGTGGTTAGAATGTCCCTTTTAGATTGTTTTGGAGGTCGAGAGTTTCTTGATGAACCTTTCTTGTAAGTATTATACCAACAATCTTGTAGGTTATGTCCTCTTTTCTGATTGGACATTACTTCTTCTATTGTCATCCCCTTGATACGATTTTGATTTTTGGATTTTTGATAGGAATTAGGTTTTCCTTTAACTTTTCCTTTCCATTTTTGATGTGAAGATAGTGCCTGCTCTCCTCTTCATCATCCTTATTGTGCATTGCTTCCTTTTTTTGCATAATTTTACCAGCTTTTCAAAACCAACTATCGTATCTGACATGTTTATTTTTGTGAAAAAAATGTGGTAAGAAGAGGGGAGTGCTCTCAGAACAATGGGAATGAGAGCATCATCTATGACCGGTTCTCCTAGGGCTAGAAGTGAAGCCCTCAATTATGTAACTCTTCTTAAGAAAGCTTCAATTTTCTCATTTTGCTTAAACTTCAGTGTATATAACTGACTCTACAAATTCAGTATAACATTCTTGTTCTTGGCCTCGTATAATGTGCTCAATTTATCCCATGCTTCTTTCATTGTTTTGGCATCTCAAATGTGGGGTTGCACATCATCAAACACTCCAAACAAGATGATGAGTTTGGCCTTCTGATCTACTTTATCAAATTGTCGCATTGTTGTGTTGTATTAGTAGCTGATCTAGTCAAAGTACCATTCACAAGAAGCCAAAATTCTTCAAACTTAAGTTGTGTCTTGATTTTTAGTCTTCCATGCAAGCATAGTTGTTTCCTGTAGCAATGAAGAAGAAAAATTTGGGGGCATTGGTGCCCATTTTGCGAAAGATCATTGATGTGGTTTGTCTCTTATCACTCCTGTATTAGGTCTCCCAATATATATATTGTCAATCCGATATACCGAACCTTTCTATATATAAGTCTCTTGCCGATATACCTATCGGTATGTGGAAGAAGCTCATGCTTTGATATACCCAAAGTTACGTGAAAGAGGCGTTAATATACGTGAAAGAGTTTGATACATGGTTCCAAGACAACTAAAAGGAGTTTGTGTGATTATTGACACCGGCTCAAAGAAATATCCTCATACGCGCACGTAACTTCACTATATACTCGGATAATTTCTCAGTTTGGATTTATGTTGTGCAATCATTCACATACGGATGGGATGGCTCATAGTGTGTGCACTATGACCTTATTACTCCCCATCGATTTAAAGGGTCGATGCCCAGACGACGTTGTTACATATATATTAGGTGTTAAGTGCAATAGTAGTCACGACAACTTTACCCGTAAGTGCTTCCTAGAGGCACCATATATACCGAACGTTGCGAATGAGATCTAGGATCTCGTGAGTGTTACAGTAACCAATTTTATATTGTTTTATATTACAATTATACCAGTTTTAGAGTAGTTACAAAGTTTTCAGTTGACTATGACAACCTGCAAATTAGTACAATATAATGGAGTATACAAATTAAATTCAAAAATCTAGAAAATTTCAATGGCAAGTAATTTTTTTTTTTTTGGCCCCTGTGGCCTCCTGAGCCAAAAATGACCCACAATGCCAGAAACCATTAAAAAAATGCCCAAGATGAAGTTTTTGGGTGGTCCTCTTTTGGCAAATGTTGTCCAGAATGAAAAACAAGCTGAATGGGGAATAAAAAAATTTACCTTACATTAGGGATTTCCTTGCTAAATTTAGTTAGTTATAACTAAATTTAAATTTTTCAACTAAATTTAGTTGTTCCACCAAATATTCTACCAAATTTGAAAAAACAAGTTGGGGGTGGGATTTGAACCATGCACCTCCCACTTCTAAGACTTTCTCTCTAACCACCTTGGCTCTTATGAGCACTTGACATAGAAATGAAGTATATTGTATTTAACAAAGGGTAAAAACAACTTACCTCATTAAAAAATGACATGGCATATCTCCCACATGGCCTACATGTTGGGAGGTGAGATTGCATACGGATTGGGCTTATTCCAAGTGCAAAAATGGATCTAATTGCTATACCACTGTTGTGATTTATTTATTTTGAACCATTGTTATAGTTTTCTCCACATTTTTGCTTGTACGCAACCTATATGCTTACGCAGGTCGTTGTTTTTGTACAGGTGATGTGAGGATTTCCACGGATTTTGGTTATAGGTAGATCATTGTTGAAGGTTCGTTGGCAAGGATTGTTGTGTGGAGGGACAACTTGGCCAGAGGTGAATGGCTCATCCGCCTTGAAGCCTGTATCCACTTTGCCAAGAATAAAATATGCAGGGTCGATTGGATTGACCGCCAAGAATAAAATAAGTGCAGGTCAACTATTGCAGGTGAGAAAAAGCTCAATGGGAGCTATAGAAGCCACCAAAATATCTGCAACTTGTTCGTCTTAGATGTGGAGAATCCACAACAATATTCTCCAAATCAAATACAGGTGGTCTGTAACTCATGATCCGGCTTGAACATTTTAATTACGACTCAGATATGTAACCCAATCCAATGTACAACTCAGATATACACCTCCATAAGTAGCACATAGTCCTCCAAATATGGTAGTAACTAAATACCTCTCTACTATTAGAGATAAAACCCCTAATGGGGAATTTTTATAAAAAAATTTATATACTCGCAACAAATTTTACCAGTCTTTGGGTGCACCAATGCAAAAAATTTGCGTTCCAAACACTGGGAATCGAACAAGAGGTTGTGAGTTTGAAGGGGGTTCTGGGAATTCACAAGAAGTAACAGACTGGCTCTCCTTTTGTTGCAAATTTCTTCTCCACAAATTCTCCTTCTTCTTCAACCTTCTCCAACCTTACTAAGAGCTTCAATTCGCTCTGGTACCAAATGTAAACAAGAATAGAAGCCTGTAGATTGTATTAATCATAATCAACTAGTTTACATTAGCAGGACTACAATACTTATAGGTATTGTACAATCATGTGTAGACAAAAGAATAGGTTACACAGGTACAACCAGAATTACAACAACTTCCATAAAACATCCGGGAAGCACACAAAAATACAACCAACAAATTATATTGTTAAAACAATATAACAACATCCATGAAAGAAAAATATGGTTTAAAAACCATATAACAATACACAACAAAAATATGGTTTATATTATAACCATTATTATTTAATTAATAAAATTAATTAAATAATTATACTATGCATAATTAACCTAACAATTAAGAGGTGTCGAACAAGCTTAGCTTTCCCATAAGCCTCCAAAAATTATCCTTAAGCCCAAATCTGAAATTCCAAGGTAAGGTAGAGTGTAAAACACTCAAAGTTAGTTCCACTCAATCAAAATCACATTGTCCAAAAGACTGACAACTCTAATAAATGACTCCATTTTTCACATCCCAAAATTACTTAATAACTTGATTTAATTACTTAATAAAAGCACATTAATCAACAATGATAAAATAAATTACATCAAAAATAAACCACATACTCTACAATAAATAAAATAAAAGGAAAGTATTGCACAATTGCTCATGTTTGAAATTGGAGGTCAACCCTCCCCATGGGGACCCCCTAACAATCTATAACAAAACAACAAACAACAAACAACAACATTACATAAGTTTCCATGGCGACCTTCATTGTATCCATTTAGTAATCTATTGTGGTTGGTCTCCAATCCCCCTTTTGATTGTTGTGATATAATTACATGCAAGATCACCCAATACCTCCTTTAGCCTCGTGGCCGCATAAAAACAACCGAGATAAAATATCCACACATAAATCAATAACCATTTTCATATATCTAAATCATCATCTTTATTGACAATGCTATCATTTGTCTAAAATTTCAACAACATTTCAATTCTATATTTTTATCAGTATCAACAAGATCCCAAGATTAGTTCAAATGTTAAATCCTACTCAACACAATGAGAATTCTGAATTTCAGTAATATATATGCTAACAACACATCATCATCATCATCAATATATAATGTCTCTCTATGTATCTAAGAATCCACACAATCATACTATGAATCACAATCCATCAATAATCATAATATCTCTATCATCTAACATCATGCTAAACCAAAATGATACAGTAATATCCATGTCTAAAGTCAACAATAATCAAAATCAACATATAATAAGTGTCGAAGATGAGTGGGCACTACATAACCTAATCATATGGAAATAATTTAACTTCATACCATGATGTGAATATTCTCAAATAATTTTCCAAATTTTATTCAATCATTTTGTAATTTTCAGTTTCAAAAATTCATAGTGATAAAAAGTTTTCATCTTCAACTTAACAAAAAATTTATTTAGATATATATTATAGTGAAGAAAACACTCATGGTTTCCTACAAAATATTGTTAAAACCAATTTTTTTGTCATAGTCGATTATTGTTCCAAACTCAAAGAAATTATAAAATAATTTGAATTGATGAATCATTAGATAGGAAACCTGGTTGGATTAATAAATTACCATATTCTTGTTCAAAAGTTATATCAAAGTAGCCAATCCTTTGTGGTAGTTTTCTTGTAATCACGTTATTTTCATATTTAGAATTTTTCCATTGCATATATTTATTACATTATTTTTTTAGGAAAATAATTCCTACTAATACTTTCCCTTAATTATCTTCATAGATAAGTTGTAAGTTCTCTTAACTTTATCCTTTTGATAGTAAAATCTAATCATATAGCTACCTTGTCAAATCTAAGTACTCAATATTAACATAATCTAAGATTTTAATTTAAGAGTACCTAAGTATGTCGTATTTGTCTATTAAAAACCCACTTATCTAAACAAAGTTATGATAAAAAAGTTACATAAAATTTTGATGTTTATCATATTGTTATAACTTTGAACTCAAAAAACTAGCCTAATTGAGATATTAATTTTTTATAACAAGACAAACATATTTCCTCAATCTTGTAAAATTGACAATCTATGTAGTTATATCTTTGGATATTTTAATTAAACTATGCATTTAATAGAATACGGGAAGGATATACATAAACATTATTAATCTCTCTATATCAATAAAATTATCTATTAAACCTTGAACCTTTTCCACGTCTATATGTTTCTTCCACATTACTCACAATAAGGACAGATACTCATATTACACCCTTATAACTAATTTCGATAATGATGTCCACCTTGTGCCCACATATTTTGGGACTTTATTCCATTTATTTACTCATTTCGTAAAGACATGGAGTTCCATGAACCATTTAACACTACAATAGGAACTTACATGCACCTCTTGACCAAGTTCATCAACGTTTTCTACATATTCATATTTCATGACTATTTTGTATGGTATATTCATTATATGAGTCATAGAATAAATTAAAACCTTTTATGAATAGTAGGATTTTTTTATTATTACACATATAATTTAACAATTCCCTTGAATTGTATATGCTTTATCAATTGCAACACCTATCAACTTTGTTACAATTATACAATTTGATGCGCCAAATTAGCAGGAACTTGACAAGGTCATAACTTGAGCTCCGGGTGTCCATTTGGGTCCGTTTTTTTGTGAAACCACGTGTTTCGATGAGACGAATGCATCAGAGATCTGCCTACTAGTTGGGGCAAGTTTTTGACATGTTTTCGGGCCCTAAATCCGCCATCTTGAGGCCAAAAATTAGGATTTAAGTTATAGTTCAAGTTTATCCTATTTTTGGGCATTAGCTAATTCTGGTCTAATAATTGCATTATGAGTTAGAAATTTGGAAATTCCTCTAACTTAGGGATGTAGAAGATGCATGGCGATTTCGTGCCCGTATGAATAAGCATGCGAACTTACTAAGAATAGCGAGTTCTAGTAAACTGCTAAAAATAGTAATTTTCTCCACCTAGAGTAGATTTAGTTAGCGTTAGTTAGAGTTTACTTGGAAACTTGAGTTGGGAGTTGTTTTCCTATTTAGCAAACATTTTAATTCATTATTGGATAATGAAGAAGGAGATCTATTTTCTTCTAAGTTCATATTTTTTGCAAAGTAAATCATGTTTAGTTAGAATTTGGCTACATTACAATCATTCATGCCACTAAACACCTTCAAAATTTCTACCACAAGCTCAAAAAGGTTTTAAACATTGAAATTTTATGTCATCTTATTAATAAAAATTAAGGTTTTACCACATGATGCTTAACAAGATAAATATGCATATAAATTCAATATTTATTATCTACTATTGTTAGCACATTAATAGAAAAGTCATATACCATGTAAATAGAATTTTCTATTTCAATTATTCTTTCTCAAAAAAATCAAGGAAATTCACCCAATCCCAAAAACTAATAATGAAGTATTGAGAATTAGAAATATGTGGGATACCGGGAAAATATATTTCTATAGATTATTTTTCAAGAAACCTTGTTATAGTAGTTGTTGACAATTTTTAAACTTGTGTAAAATGGGAAACTCAAAACTTTGTTATGATGGATACCATTGGTGAAGTAAATATAAGCTAGGGGAGTTTATTTTAGAAAATATTGTTATTGTTGAATTAATTAACGATTACATGAAATCATGACTATGTGTGTTGTTACAAAATGTAACAGATCACATAGTATGAGATTTCATGACTATCTTCGTCAAAGAACACAAATCCCAAAAGGACATCTATGTTATCTTGTTGAAGACATCAAATTGTAGAATAGATGAAGTGATAAGATTTGGAGCAACAATCGTAATTATAGACTCGCAGCAATCAAAGTTCATTACCGGATGTTATAGGTATTCTTTAGTGTTCTTTAATTAATGATTAAGAAATTCAATTATAGTGTTGGGTTGTTTAGTTCATCGTACAATCCATACGTAAAGCTGAAATGCAAAAAAAAATACACAACTCAATTTCAAAATTCAATGTTTTATTCATAAGGAATTTTAAATGTTCCCACACAAGTCGTGGGATGTGGCTGAAAGTAAAGTACAACTACTGAAATAAGAGGTATATATGCAAGAAAGAGAAAATAGAGGAGTATGAATGAACCCATAATTGCCTTGGGGATTTATTCTTCGGTTTATACATCTCCATATCCAATTTTGTTCCTTCTTCATCTTCACTACTTGAAAGCATTGTACCTAAATGAAGAAGAGAGAAAAACTATCAATTACAAGCATAGGATTAATCCATATTCGCATACTATTCTAATTTGTGTATATGAATCTCTTAACAATAGGAGATATAAATTACATGAAGATCAAAGGCACTACTAATAGAATTCCTTATCGTAAGCAGAAGATAGATTATTTACTCACTTAGAAAGAAGGAGAGAGAAGAAAAGGAAAAACCATGGACATAATAAAGCCCAAAAAGCCTACATATTTTCTAACTATTTTCTCAAGTGCGCAGTACAAAGTTGCGGTCAAGAAGAAATAAATCTTGTTTTACAAATTCCGCATCTTGTAGATAAAGATCGTAGAGTTTAATGACTTCTATCCTAAGGTACATTAAGCGAGATAAGTCATAATTACATACCTGGTAAGAAGGAAGAATACAACTCAAAGGTTAGCAACTATTCTAGAAATAGAAGAATGTACACAGTACAAATAACAAAAAGACTCACAAATAAAAGGTACATGTTTTAGAATACAATTTGAAGATGAAGCAGAAGAATCATAATTTAAAAGGTTGAAGTTAACTGAAAGATAAGATTACAACTTAAACAAAATGAGAAAGAGATCTCAAAAATTTTGGCAAGGCTTCACCATGTAAAATGGACATTTACAATTTTCAGCAAAGATACATACTAAGTTGTAATAAAGATCAAATATAGTATTTAAGAAGAAAATAAATGGAGCTATACTTTCAGTCACTAAACTAAAGGAATTTGGAGCATTCATTATAGCTTAACAACTAAATAAAATGAAGTTTTAAGACAATCTTACAAAGCTCAGCCATCCTAAAATTTCAATTTTCAGAATGAAGAAAATACGAGTGCATAGAAGTGCTACAATATCAAAGAAGTAAAACCATTTGAGAAAAGTAACAACCATTTATAACATGGAGTTAATCTGTGAAATTTTTTCAACAACTAGATTTGAGGTTCAACTTTAAAAGATCCAAATCAAGAAATGATAAAGATCAAGATTATTATAGCCAACTTAAGGAGAAAACATAAATTCTCAAATGCTATAGCAGCTGTGAGAGCTACATAATCCATTGAAAGGAGATAAGCATTGCACAAATGAACAAACCAAGAAGTTGTAAGCTAATGATCAAATCCAGATTCAAATTTTTTCAAGGATTTTCAACACAAGTTCAAAGTAGAAATAATTCAATTCAAGTAAACAACCCTCAACAACGGTGTCTACAAGATGAACATAAGGCTCCAAAATAGGAAAATATTGTAGATGAAATCCAATTATTAAATATTACATTTAGAGGATCTTGAGTCTCCAACAAGATCTCATCAATGGCATCATTGATGTTTGTGAAAGCAGAGTTACTAGTGAAACCAAACAATTTCAATATTACACAATGATTTAAGACCTTGAACCCAAACCTGAGTCAAATGAAAGTGACAAATATAGACAGTTTAAGAAAATCATAACATGAGTGACAATTTTAATGATGAAAGAAAGGGGAATACTCAAGCTGTAGATTTCAAACACATAATACCAATTATCATTTACCCTTATTCTTTCATGTTCGAACACGAGTCTCCATCTTCAATAAAAAGAATGGAGTGAAAATAATCTCAAATATCCATATCAAAGAAGGAATACCTAGATCTAGGTTGTTTAAAAAGTAATGATTCGAGCCACAAAAGGAAAATATATGCAGATACAGATCTAGAAAATGGGTCATTCACACATGACCGTTACATATTCATCTAAATTTTGCAAAGAACTCAGAGAAATGGAGCAGAACTTACTAGGATGGAATTAAAACTTCAAACCCTCAAAATGCAAAGTAAATGACGAAGACCCAAAACCATTTTTGAGCTCAGAAGACCCCTTAGAGGAAAGAAATAAAAAATATTTAGCAACAGACCAAGATGTGGTGAATGAACTCGAGAAAATCAATTTTGAGGTTGTAGATAGAGGTCTCACCTTTTCGATAATGGTGGTCATTATATGTAGAACTAACTCGAGTATACAAATACGAAATATTGAAGCTTTAATGTCTTAACAATGGTGGCCAAGAGATCACATAGAAGGATTCAGACCAGAACATCACACAAATCTAAAAAAGAATCAAATAAAACAAAACACCACTACAGTCATTAATTAAGAAGCTCACCTTAATGACACCAATGGCCGAGAATCAGAAAAATTCAGTGAAGCCATAAACTAAATACCCATGGCTTATCAATCTATTGAATTCTTAGAGCTCGTAAGCACTAATAATGGTGACCACCTCGAAGATAACCAAAATGGTATCTCATAAAACATCCAAGAAAATCCCTAACAAAGTGATTACAATGAGGAACACAACTCGAGATCACTTGAACTCTTCTACTGATGGAAGAATGATAGAACAACTCAGAGCTCGAAATAATCAAAATGTTGGCCATAAAACCCTATAGAGAGTTCAAGATCTGAGCTAGACATAGAAACAACCATGAAGTATGATATGAGAAAGCTTCATAATACAAATGTACCTTGGGATCCGAGCTTCAAGTTACTAACAATGGTGTTGAGAAAAAAATTTCCATGGCTTCTCCTACGAACCGTGATGCGAAGTGAAAATTTTAATGAGGTTCAAGTTGTTTTAACTCACCACCTTCCACTTTGGCTTAACCTAACCCTCAACAAGGGTAAATGATCAATGTATCAAAATTAAAAAGAAACCAATCAATGTCTCTATATCGATCCCCAAATTTGAAGCATACCACCATGATCAGGATGTCACTGACCACATTCAATGCAAGCCAGAAACCCTAACCACAGGTCAGAGATCAACAACCAAATTTCCAAAAGTATAGAGATCAACGATTGGAAACCGATTGCCAAATTTCTAGGTAAACTCAACCTGAGTTAGATACCATTGATAAGGCATATGAAGAAGTGAGTCATCATCATGAGGGGGCGAGCCCCATAATTTAAACCAAAAATCATTACATAATTGAATTTTAATGTCTAACCATAATCTATATCGAAGAAAATTAAAGAGGTCCAACAAACAAGAAGATGCAATGATAACCAAAAGGTGGTTGAGTATGGCATGGTGGAATTTTACAAAGTTAACCCCCCACATGTGTTTAAAACCATGGTAATTTGCTAAGTCCACAAGGGTGGAAAAACAAATGAAGACAAGTGCACATATCAAAGTGGTCCCTACATGGAGCTAGCACAAAAAAAAAGGTATTATATTTTTTTAGTGATGTATTTAAAAGATGGCAAAAGAGGTCAGGTTACCACACTAGAAGACAAAGAAATGTCAACATCAGAACCTGGGCTTGGAGGTGGTCCCCATCAAGTGGATGTTTGGATGAATTATTTTTCAAGTATTGCAAATAATGTAATTGATTTTTCTCACTCACGGGAGATGATTTTTGCATGCCTCCACAAAAGGAAAGATCAACAAGAAGACATAATTTTCATGCACAAGGAAGGAGACTTGCTCATCAAGCAAGATATATTTTTACAAATTATTCACCCATGGTTTTCTTTAAAATAGAATAGTCAACTACAGTTTGACTGTGACGTGATGAAAGGGTATTAATGTCTCTTTGTATTAGTTTTCCTTATTTTGTTCCTTTATTTCTTATTAAATAAAGGATAAAAATAGGATGCATGGGCAATACATCTTTAACCTATTTTTAGGAAAGGTGGGTGAATAAATTTTACTATATATTGTGTGCCTTGGCAAAGCACAAAGGGAGGAATTTTTAGACACGGGAGTGCTGAATGTGTTTTTGCCAGCTTTTCCCTTTTCAATCTTGTGTATGTTCCATTGATCTTGTGAATGTTCAATTCCCTGATTAATCATCTTACCCTATTGCAAATTCAATAATTTTTGCATGATATTAATGTGCATGTTTAACTTAGTAGTATTGTTGTGATATTCTCCCTCAATACATCAAAGTGTTTTCCCTTTAGTTTTCTACTGAGAAAACTTTTGGCTTGTGTATTCATAAATCATTCCCATATCAAGTTGTGCATGTACTTACTAAAAGACCTCATACAAGTTTGGTGTATTAACTCATTTTTAAATCATGTTTTAGATTCATCTTTTACCCTCAAACCTCAAAAAATCAGTTTAGGATACATCAATAAGGAACGTGCCTTAATACTACATACTCACCTCTAAATAGGTATACACATATACCTAAGGTGTTTCCATTTTATCTACAAAATAAAGAGAAATTTTACAAGCCTGCAACACTGCAACCATCTTTCTATAGGGTTTACTTTTGAGAGTTAACAATTTTTGACACGCCCAATGGGACACTCACACATCTAAAATTTTCACTCTTTAAAGGTGTTTTGTCATACAAAATAGATCGAAACCATGCATAACAGTTTTGGAAAGAACTACTATTGATGAATTCAAACAATTGAAGATTTAGAGTGCAAAATTCATCTAGCGACTCCGTAAATCTGATTTTAGATCACTTTTCAACTTCACCAATTCCTTGTTACAGTTTTGAGGTACTTTTCAAGGAAATTGGAACTATTATTTTTTTGTAATCGGATTGTTTTTATAAGTTGCAGACATGTTGTCATAGTTTCAATATTTTATGAGGTCCTATAGCCATGAACTCTCATTTTCAGCAGTGTTTTCCTCCAAACCAAGTAGCTTTATCCACCATCTCCGTTAGATCAGTTTTATAACCCCTATCAGAATGAATATCCTTAATACCGAAACCCGTGCATCCATATGATTATCAATACAAGGGTTATGTTGATTATGCACAAAAAGAAGATCTTATAATCGAGTTTAATAGTTTGAAGCAACAATATTTAGCTATCAAGGAACAAATTGAGAAATCAAAAGTAATGAAGAATTATAGGTGTCAGGATAGGGAACCTGTCAATTGGATGTTCTTGCTTACCTTCCATATCAAAATTCATGGCCTATATGTACTCTGGCCAGCCAATGCCAACGAACCTATTCTCAAGTTTCCTAACTATCAAGCTGCCTTAATTCCTGATTTTTCCACCCCATAATTATATACTGAAGTCAAAATCAAGTGTCTAAGTTTGCGTTCATATCTTGTTCTAGAATAAAATCTTATACCCTAACCTCTTGTCAAAAATTTTATATTTGAAACTTAAATTAAGACCACTCCTCCTCCTTTCCCTGTACTTCTTATCCCAGAAAGAGAGAACCAATATATCATCAAGGAGGAACAGCCAAAAAAGGACAATAATAGGCTAGAAATTTTGCATAATTAGGATGTATGGGTGTCAAAGTTTTAATTTGATTTTATTCTAGAGTTGGAAAAACAAACCATGCAAAAGCTACAACCTATTCTTGTACATAAAAAAGAGCGGTTGGAAGATGATCAATAATCTACATATTCTGAGTGTTGTGTGGATGAGGGCACCATACTCACGCAACTTACAGCCATATCAGAAGAGGATAGATCAATTTTGAATAAAATGGAGGTTAAAATCCAAGGAAATTGTGTTTCAAATTTACAGCTTGAAGAGGTTGATTTCTTGTCAGATTTAGAAAATTGCATAGGTGAAGAGCAACCTATAGAACTCACTGATTTTGCAGTTTCATCATCCAAAGAACCTCTAATTGCTAATGTTATTATTGTACGTAAAAAAGATCAAGGAGTGCTATCAGGTGAAGATCTTTACTATCCCCTCCTGGAAGAACCATTTTGGGAGAAGAATGTCTCAGAATAACATGTTGTTCAAATCAGATCTTGTGCAGAAAAATGAGACAATTTTGATGTTACAGATTTTATGTCAAATCGAATGAGAAAGATGATATATTAGTTTTGGTAAAACAATTAGAAATAATTGATATGTGTTTAGATTAGTTTGAGAATGTCCTAAAAGACGATACAAAACAATAACTTTGTATAAGTACCTATGAAGATGAAAGAGACAATCTTCATTTTTTTTTGTACCATGTATCTAGACATTTCCTATGAAGAAGAAGAGGATGAACATGAGTATTTATATTGTATGGATGGTATGCGTAATGCGGAATCATTTGACAAATGTTTTGAAAGATCACTTGTAGCGATCACAGAATAACAACTTATAGAGAAAAAGAAGATCTCAAAATAGTTTCAAGATGAGTTACAACAGTTGGAAGACACAAAACAACCTCCAGGATATCTTCAAAAGAGCTCATTATTGAAAATGATGTTCATGACTCGAACCAGATCATAAAAACCAACGTATTCTATATTTGGATGATTCTCACCTAGCTACAGTATTGTAAGATTTCATGCTTGTCTTGGAGCACAAAAGTAAGTTATTTTTTTCCAACAACAAGCCCCAAATCACGCAAGAAAATATTACATATGAGATAGAGGTGTTTCCAGCTCTTATACTCGATCGATTAACAAAATGGTACATATCTTGTTTTTAGCTATGTTACTTTGTTGGTTTCAAGAGCTGAATTCATGGCCTCGGTTTTGGAGGAAGGTGATGTACTTATCACTAACTATTTTAGGTTTTTTTAGCTTCATTTTCTCTTTGGTTAGAGTAGGGTAGACTAGGATTTCCATTTCAATAAGTGTAGTTCATGCACATTGCAATGTTTTTTAATTCAATAACGTGCATTTTATGCATGTGATCTAATTTCCAAATCCTTTCCTAGCTTTATTTTGTTTTTGGAAAGGTAGTTTTGGTTACATGCTTTAGACTCCATGCCCAATGGACAAGATCAAGGAACTGGTTTACAAGCTAGCATGCAACTTTCTCCATAGGATCGCCAAAAATGTTGACAATTTTTTGCACTTGTGCAAAAATGGGCAACTCGAAACTTTTTTAGATAGATAGCATTTGTGAAGTATACCTAAGCTAGGGATTTTTGTTTAGACAATATTTTTATTGTTGAATATATTAATAATTACATGAAATCTACAACTATGTGTCTTTGTTACAAAATGTAACGAGATCACATAGTCTAGAATTTAATGTTTATCTTTACAAAATAAAACAAATCCCCGAAGAAAAAATGTGTTATCTTGTTGAAGACATCGAATTGTAGAATACATGAAGTATTATGTTTTGGAGATGCAATCATAATTGTAGATTTCAGCAATTAGAGTTCATCACGAGAATGTTACAGGTATTCTTTGGTGTTCTTTCCTTCATGATTAAGACATTCAATTATATTGTTGGGTTGTTTAGTTCATCATACAATCCATACATAAAGTTGAAATGTAGAAATAAATACACAACTCAATTTCAGAATTAAATTTTTATTCATAATGAATTTCAAATCTTCCCACACAAGTCATGCGATGTAGCGAAAGTAAAGTACAACTACTAAAATAAGAGGTACATATGCATGAAAGAGAAAATAGAGGAGTATGAATGAACCCATCATTGCCTTGGAGGTTTCTTCTTCGGTTGATGCATCTCCATACCTAGTGTTGTTCCTTCTTCATCTTCACTTCGAAAGCATTGTACTTAAAAATAAGAAAAGAGAAAACTACCAATTATAGGCTCGGGATTAATCCATATTCCCATACTATCCTAATTATTGTAAATGAATCTCTTAACAACATGAGATATAAATTACATGAAGATCAAAGGCACTACTAATAGAAGTACTTTTGTGTAAGCAACATGCATGATTTACTCACTCGTAAATAAGCAAAGAGAAGAAATGAAAAACCATGGACATAATAGAGGACAAAAATCTGAAATATTTTCTAACTATTTTCTTAAGTGCGTACGTACAAGTTGCGCAAATCAAGAAGAATTAAAAAATGTTTTATAGGCCTCACTATAGATAAAGAATACAGAGTTTAATGACTTCTATCCTAAGGTACATGAAGCGAGATAAGTCATAACTACATACTTGGTAAGAAGGAAGAATACAACACAAAGGTCAGCAACTATTCTATAAATAGAAGAATGTATAGTATGAGATAAGAAGAAAGACTAGAAAATAAAAGGTACATGTTTGAGAATACAATTCGAAGATGAAGCGGTAAGAATCATAATTTAAAAGGTTTAAGTTAACTCAAAGATAAGATTATAGCTGAAACAAAATGAGAAAGAGATATGGGAAATTTTTGATGAGCTTCACCATGTAAAATGGAAATTTACAATTTTCAAAGCATACATACAAAAGTGTAATAAAGATCAAATACATTATTTAAGCAGTAAAATAAATGGAGCTATACTTTCAGTCACTAAACTGAAAGAATTTGGAGCATTCATTATAGCTTAATAGCTAAATAAAATGAAGTTTTAAGATAATCTTACAAAGCTCAAAAATCCTAAAATTGCAATTTTCATAATGAAGCAAATACGAGCATCGAAATGCTACAATATCAAAGAAGTACATCCATTTGAGAAAAGTAACAACCATCTATAGCATGGAGTTAAGCTCAGTGAAATTTTTTTCAACAACAAGATTTAAGGTTCAACTTTAAAATATTGAGATAGAGAAATGATAGGGACCAAGATTATTAAAGCCAACTTAAGGAGAAAATTTAAATTCTCAAATGCTATAGTAGTCGAAGAGTTACATCATCCATTGAAAGGAGATAAGCATTGCAAAAATGAACAAACCAAGAATTTACAAGCTAATGATCAAATCCATATTTAGAGTTTTTCAAGTAGTTTCAACACGGGTTCAAAGCGAAAGAATTCAATTCAAGCAAACAAACCTCAAAGAATGGTGTCTACAAGCTAAACATAAGGCTCCAAAAAGGAAAATATTGGAGTTCTAAATTAAAAGGAAAAATATTGTAGATGAAATCCAATTATTAAAGATTATCTTTAGAGGAGCTTGAGTCTCCAACAAGATCTCATCAATGGCAGATAGATGTTTCGACAGCAATGTTATAGGTACAACTAAACAATTTCAAGATTTCACAATGATTCAAGACCTCAAACCCAAACCTGGGTCAAATGAAAGTTAAAATTATAGATAGTTTAAGAAAATCATAGCATGAGTGACAATTTTAATGATGAAAGAAAGGGGAATACTCGGTTAGAATTCAAACACAGAATACCCATTATCATTTACCCTTATTCTTTCATGTTTGAACACAGATTTGCCATCTTCCAAAAAAAGAATGGAGTGATAATAATCTCAAATATCCATATCAAAAAGGAATACCTAGATCTCGGTTGTTTAAAAAGCAACGATTCGACCCACAAAAGGAAAATATATGCAAATATAGATGTAAAAATGGGTCATTCACGCATGACCATTACATATTCATCTAAATTTTGCAAAGAAATTAGATAAATGGACCAGAACTTACCAGGATGGGTTTAAAGCTTTAAATGCTCTAAATGTAGAGTAAATGACGAAGACCCAAAACTATTTTTTGAGATCGAAGACCCCTTAGAGGAAAGAAATCACAAAATATTTCTAAAAGCAACAAACCAAGATGTGGTGAAGAAACTCAAGAAAATAAATTTGGAGGTTGCGAGATAGAAGTCTCATCTTTTCAATAATGGTGGTCATTAAATTAAGAACTAAGCGAGTGAAAATATGCCAATAATTGAAGCTTCAAGTTCTTAAAAATTGTGGCCAATAGATCACATAGATGGCTTCGGACGAGAAGATCACACAAATCTCAAAAAGAATCAAATAAAACATAACACCACTATAGTCATTAAAATGGAAATCTCGCCTTATCGAAACCAATGGTGAGAATAAGAAAATCGTAGTGAAGTTACAAACTACATGCACACAACTTCTCAATCTACTAAGTTCTCATAGCTCAAAATGACTAACAATGGTGACCGCCTCGAAGAGAACCAATAAGCTAGCTCATAGAACTTCTGAGAAATTCCCTAACAGAGTGATTACAACTTGGAAGGAATCTCAGATCACATAAACTCTTCTACAGAGGTAGAAAGGTAGAACAAATCGAGCTCAAAATAACTAAAATGGTGGCCATAAAATCCTCTAAAGAGTTCAAGATTCGAGCTATAAAAAGAAATAACAAAGAAATATAGATACGAGACAGATTCGAATACCAATCGATGCTGCGGTGGGAACCGAGGTTCAAGTTACCAACAACGACGTTGAGAAAAATTTCTCCACGGGTTCACCCTTGAACCAGATGTGAAGTGAAAAAGTGGATGAGGTTCGAGTTGTTTTAACTCACCCACCTTTAACTTTGTCTTAACCTAACCCTAACCAAGGGTCAATGATCAATGGCTCAAAATTAAAAGGATAATAGATCAACATCTCCAGATCAATCCCCAAATTTGAAGCATACCACCATGATTAGGATGTCACCGACCACATTCAATGCAATCCAAAACCCTAACCATGGGGAGAGATTGACGACCAAAGTTCCAAAAGTAAAAATATCAACGATTGGAAACCAATCACCAAATTTCAAAGCAAACTCAACCCGAGTTAGATACCACCGACAAGGTGTATGGAGGGGTGAGTCATCATCATGAGGGGGCCAGCCCCATGATTAAAACCAAAAATCATTGCATAATTGACTTTTAAAGTCTAACCATAATCTATATCCAAGAAAATCAAAGGGGTGAAAAACAAGAAGATGCAATGATAACCAAAAGGTGGCCGAGTATGGCATGGTGGCCTTTTACAAAGTTACCCCCCACATGTGTTTAAAACCATGGTAATTTTCTAAGTCCACAAGGGTGGCCAAACCAACAAAGACAAGTGCACATATCAAAGCGGTCCCTACATGGAGCTAACATAGAACAAAGGTATTATATTTTTCTTATGATGTATTTTAAAGATGTCGAAAGAGGTCAGGTTACCACACTAGAAGACAAAGAAATGTCAACATCAGAACCTGGGCTTGGAGGTGGTCCCCATTAAGTGGATGATTGGATGAATTATTTTTGCAAGTATTGCAAATAATGTAATTGATTTTCTCACTCAACAAGAGATGATTTTGCATGCCTCCAAAAAGGACAGATCAACGAAGAGAGAATTTGCATGCACAAGAGGAAGGAGACTTCGTCATCAAGCAAGATTTATTATTGCAAATTATTCACCCATGTTTTTCTTAAAAATATAACGATCAACCATTTGAATTTGATGTGATCAAAGGCTATTATTTCCTCTTTGTATTATTTTTCTTTAGTTTATTCCATTATTTATTATTAATAAAGGATAAAAATAGGATGTGTGGGTGAGTAAGACTTTAGCCTATTTTTAGGAAAGGTGGGTGACTCAATTTTTCTATACATCGTGTGCCTTGGCAAAGCACAAAGGGAGGACTTTTAGACACATGAGTGTTGAAGCGCTTTTTTCCAGTTTTCCTTTTAAATGTGAAGTATATTCGGCTTTCCAATTATTTATAGTCTTGTGTATGTTCCATTGATCTTGTCAATCTTCAATTCCCACGATTAATCATCTTACCCTAATGTAAATTAAGTAATTTCTACATGATATTAATATGTATGTTTAACTTAGTAATATGGTTTTGATATTCTCCTTCAATACATGAATGTGGTTTCCTTTAATTTTACGCATAAAACTATTGGCTTTTGCATTAATAAATCATTCCCATATCAAGTTGTGCATGTACTCAGTAAAATACCTCATACAAGTTTGGTGTATCACCTCAATTTTAAATCATGTTTTATAGGTCATCTTTTACCCTCAAATCTCATAAAATCAATTTAGGATACATCAATAAGGAACCGGCCTTGATACAGAGACTCACCCCAAAATAGGTATATGCATAGACCTGACGTGTTTCCATTGTATCTACAAAAGAGAGATAAATTTTGCAATCTTGGAACACCCTGCAGCCATCTCTCTACAGGGTGTACTTTCAAGAGATAGTAGTAATGCCTCTTTCTAGAATGTGAGAAGAAACTACTAATTGAATCGTTCTACCTTTTTCAACGTATACGATAATTTCTATTCTTTATAAAAATGTATTAATATAGATTTTATTTGTTTGTCGTATTGGTTTCCATGCCTTATTTGTAAGAAATCATTTATAGTTTACCATCGGGTAACATTCTTCACGAATCCATCTTTCATTTTATTTGCTTATATCTTTACAACATGCTTCTAAATAGTATCGAATTTAAGTTGGATTTTATTTTGCATTCCTAATCAAGACGTAAAAAGTGTATCATTGCTTTCTTTTAGACATTTAATTTTATTTTTACTATCAATATGTTTAATAATTGGAAACTTAGAAACCGACTCTAACTTATAATTCCTTAAAAATTGTAATGTCCTAAGAAATTCGCACACAAAACCAAAAATCAAATAAAGGTTCTAATAAAAAAATTATGGAATAATATTTTTTTGTTAAAGTAAGTGAAAGTGACGAAAATTTTAACCCTTGGTTTCAATCGGTCATCACAAAAATTAATTAAATAATAATATTTAAATAAAAGAATTGATTTAATCTATAATTAGGTTTAAACTATTTCATTCAATTAATCCTAAATTAAGTTAACACATTGGCTCCTAAGGTAATTCAATAATTAACATTAAAATCCAAGTTTAAAATAACCCTTCTACTTAGACAAAGCTATTAATTTACTTTTCCAATATATAAGGGTCTAAACTATTAAGAAAAAGAGTTTAGTTAAATTTCCTATGTCATAGCCTAATTTACTTTGAAAGTTGCAACATAAATATTTCAAAAAGGAAATACTAAAATTTAATTTACTTTAAAACCACACAACTAGCCCCATTCAAAATAAGGACCATATGATCAAATGATCATCTCACCAACCCCTACCTAACATTTTTAGAAGACAATTTAGGTGATTAGATGATGAATTTTCAAACCAAACCTTAAATCCAAGGAGAGTTTCTTTTATTCTTTTCATTTGAATTATTGGCTCATTTTTCTTTTGCATGTTAACGGAATGAGGAAGAGAAGGAAGCCATGGGAGAGGAGGAGGAAGCTTGGGGATGGATACACACAACTCCAAAACTATTTATTTTTTAAATTTTTCTTGTTATTCTATTCTACCATATTCTAGGGTTTGATCAAAAAAATTCTATTTATTTTAATGTATTTTCCTTCATAAGCATTTGGGTATTTTACCTATTCTAGATCTAATTTAAAAAGATGTATTTTTACAAAGGATTTAAAAATATATACACAATATATGAGTGTGTATATGTATGTATGTATATGTATATATATATATATGTATGTATGTATGTATGTATGTATGTATATGTATATATATACTACTCTTATATTAAGAAGAAAAACCCATATTTTTTATTTAAAAGATATATATATATATATATATATATATATATATAAACTAAAGATACAAAAAGTTGAGACTCACAACACAGATCGCTTGCTTTTTTTATATTGCAATGACTATGAAAATGGCCAAAGACAACATTGAGCAAGGGTTTCGTAGTTTTATTGTTGCATTGGATATTGTTTAATTAGGCCCCCATAGTTATTTAAACTATATCCAATGTAACAATAAAACTATGAAACCCTTGTTCAATGTGGCCTTTGAGCCATTTTCACGGTCATTACAATATATAGTCACATTGCATATTGTTTAATCAAGCCCCATAGTTATTTAAACTATATATAATGCGACAATATAACTATGAAACCCTTGTTCAATGTGGCCTTTGAGCCATTTTCATGGTCATTGATTTAACCGTTAAAATGGCTCAAAGGCTGCATTGAACAAGGGTTTCATATTTTTATTATTGCATTGGATATAGTTTAAATAACTATGGGCGTGGGGAGGACCCTCCACCCCCATTCCCAAAAAATTGTAAACATAGACGTAAGTATAATTGGCTTTAACCTATAAATTATTTATTTTACTTTACCTTTTATTTTTGAGTTTATAAAATTTGTTTTATAATTATCTTAATATTTTCACACACACACACACACACACACACACACACACACACACACATTATTGTAATAATAAGGATATTATTATTATTAATTATTATTATTATTATTATTATTATTATTATTATTTATATTACTTCCCTATTTAAGAAGTATTAAAATCAATTTTATTTAAAATATTAACCGGTTATTCTCAATTAGTCCCCCCTTTTTCCCTCTTTTATTTTTTAAAGGAATTAGGAAAAATAAGTTTAATGAGATATAAATATTTGTGAGGCAAGTTTGGTTAAGTTCACTAAATTCCAATTATATCTAACTATATGTATATAGATATATGGTATACATTTTTCAATAGAACAAAAGGAAAATTTAATAGTATTGTTATATACAAGACAAAATACCATAGTTTTTCTAACTTGAGACTAAAATGAATAAAATGAGAAAAATTATAAATTTCTTTATCAACCTATGTAAGTAGTAAGTAGGAATTCTTCCTTATACAAGATTTATTTATTTATTTTATTTTGTTTAACCATATACTTTCCTTTCATAAGCTTTACTAAAATTCAACTAAGGTTTTAAAGTATTCAATATATCTTTCATTCAATAGATCAATAGTGAATCAAATAACAACGCTATTTTCTTTGCAAGTTTATTTTCAAAAATTACAGTTCTTTTCAAATAACCCTATCACCATTTGAGAATAATGAAATAGCTTCAATTATGAGAGATGCATTTTAATTTCAGATTATTTCAAAATTTTGTTAGCATATGTAGCATAGCTTATATTTTTAGGTGTGTTTGTTTTATATTATCCCTTTATTCTCTCTTCTTTGTTGTATTCCATTATTCTCTCATCTTCTTCCATATCCTCCTCCTTCAGTTTAGGGGAATGTTGTTTACTATTTCTCCTATAAATTATACGTGCTCCTCTATAGTAAAATAAGATGTGTTGAGAGTTATATACTCCACATTCTTATGATCTATTTGCTTCCCACATTTTTCTATCAAAGCATCAATATCTCTTACCTGTGTGTGTGTGTGTGTGTGTGTGTGTGTGACAAATTATTCCATCCAACTTGGAAGGAGGCTATATGAAACACTTGCATGCAATTAGTGTGGAGATTATTTTTTTGAATTCTTCTATAACCTGCGTGGAGAGGAGAAGCATAGTGAAGCTTTCAAAGCTACATGTAAAGTGGTAAATAATAGACCAAAACTTGCTGGTGCGTGCTGCTACACAGAAGAATCCATGTGGTTTATTTTTTTGTCTTATTTGATGTAGAAAACTTCAAACAATTTATGCGTGGAATATATACTATTATTTTGTCTTTAGTGATGCTTTTGTGGAGATTAAATCTATTAGCAGCCAACAAAGCACCTACAAATTTCAACATAGAAGGTTAGAACACATGCACATTTCAACGCAAATAATAATAAAAAAACAGAGGCTACGTGGAATCTTGCTGGTGTTTATTCTTGCTAGAATCATGTGCATGGGGAATAGAAGAAATATATGGAGGAGTATTCGACAGAGAGTTGAAGATTAAAATGTGGAAGATTCTTTGATCAGCATGAGGTGATTGTTTTCTCTACGTGGAAGTCTATCAGCAACCAGTGAACTGCAAAGAGCCTACGAGGGATTCTCCATTCAAAGCTACATGGAGAGTTGTATGCAAAATCTGCTATTAAATAAATAAAACGTGGATGCCTGGAAAATAAAACGTGGAAATTCTGTAACACTACACCAAATGTCGAGTGTAGATAACTCAATTGATAGCATGAATAACATGATAGACACTTCCGAAAGCTAGAACATCAACTCGCAAGCTAGAGAACACCGTGAAGAATCTCTTGAGAGCTCCGGGTTCTACTTTTCTTTACTGAACGAGCTTTGGAACACCGCAATATAGTCTTTAACGAGCTAGTTTGACAATGACTTCTTCAATATTTTCTTTTGATGCCAGCTGCCAAACAAAGAGATTATGGTAAGAATTAGAAGCTGGGTATGACACCGATTGTGAAGATGAAGAAGATCACCCCACCAAGCATCATTGTCTCTCAAAGCACACAAGTATCGAGAGCATCTACGAGCTATTACTACATAACAATGAGTCATTATTGTAATATCTTATAAAATAAATACATAATAAAAATATATATTATTGTAAAAAAATGTCTACTCCAAATTTGCTCCTCTCTCAATGCTCAGGTTGCTTAAAGGGCCTAATTTTTTGGCCTAGAAAAAAAAAGATGCACATAGTCCTTTAGTTTGAAGGGTTATGAGGCATCGTTACAGATATATGCCGGTTCAAAGTGCTTCGATGAATTAATAAAGTATGAGATGTGTGTGCCAAATCCTTGATGGTGATAATGCTCAGTATTAGTAAAAATGTGCAAACACGTGTTCAAAATGTGGAGAAACCAAAGGATTCTCGGGACAAGCTCGCAACAATTTATCAAACCAAAAATCATACTAATATCCTCCATCTTCGGTCAAATTTACACACCCTTTCTATGTGTTCAAATGAGAAAGTTGAGGATTTCTTACGTCGCTTGGTTATGCTATGATCGAGTTATTAGTACTTGGTGAAATAGTGGACAATAAAATTCTCGTAACGATCACCTTGAGAGCACTCCCTTCTCAATTCCGAGTGTTCATTACAACACTAAATGTATCTAAACAAATAGTTGCATTCGAAGAACTTGTGAATTTTGTGTAGTAGAAAGAGGTAATCAATTCATCCCAAAAGGATTCTAAGGATAAATCCATGTTCTCAAAGCCATACCGTAGCCAAAAGAATCAAAAGGGTCCCCTAGAGAAGACAAATCAAGCGCAACCGAAACAACACTAGAAAGATCAAAAGTCAAACAAGTGGTGAAACATTTGAATAACCAACACTCACGACACTAATCACTACTCGTATAATAGCTTGAAACAATGATCTTCAATTAAAACAAGCACATGAAGGTGCTAAGATTTTCAAAATTCCAAATGACGTCCCCAGCTGGAGAAAGCAAAAGGGGCATCTCACAGCCCAAGAAGATAATGAGTCTGATGAAGAGACATCAGAAGGACCACATTCTAGTAAGAATCTTGTACTTTTCTCTTAGACTTCATAGACCAAGAAGAGATTCTAGCTTATAGACTCCAGTGCAAGTAAGCACATGTCAGGTGACAAGGAGTTATTTGATTCACTCAATGAAGAGCCCACTAGAGATCAGGTTTGGATAGCCGATGACAAAGAGTATGTTGTAGAAGGAATAGGAAGAGTCACCATTCCTCTGGGACCACGAAAAATGTACACTTACAAAGGTACTATATGTTCTTGGTTTGACTAGCAACCTCCTATTAGTAACTCAACTATTAAATCATCACCTGAAGGTAGAATTTCTTGTCCAAAATGGAATCAAATCATGTTTGATCTTGTGAAAAGGTAATATTATTACTAGAGCATTTCTGAAAGATAAGTTATTTGCTTTAGATACTATTTCATCTTCTGCAATAGCTTTATCTACATCAACAATACCATCTACTACACTCTGAAATTTTAGATATGAACACTTGTTGGCTAGTTCATTACATCAGATGAGTTCAAAAGAAATGTTTCATGGACTACCCAAATTATCCAGTTCCTTGCCTATTTTCCTTCGGGCATTGTCTTATAGGAAAATAACATAGGGATTCATTTCTGATAAGTACCTTCCATGCCAATAAGTGTCTTGAGGTTGTTCATACCGATTTGAATGGCCCTCTACCTGCTTCATTTTTGGATACATGTATTTTCAAATATTTGCAGATGACCACTCCTGTAGGATGTGAGTGTTTTCTTGAAGAAGAAAAGTGAGGCTCTCCAACACTTCCAGAACTTATATCATCGTGTTATTAAAGAAACCAAACAACCTCTTCTTCTACTTCACTCGAGATCGAGGGGGAATTCATATCAAATAAGTTCTTGGCATTTCTCAACCAAAAAGATGTTAAGAAACACTTGAATGCTCCCTACACGCCCCAACAAAATGGAATTGTTGAACATCGCAATCGCATAGTGATGGAGATGGATGGATGCATGCTAACATCTATAAAGCTAGAAGAACGCTATTGGGTTGAAGTAGTACAAACAGATGTATATCTTCTCAATAGGGAATTGACAAAGATTCTAGAAAATAAGATGCCAGAAGAGGTATGGAGTGGTAGAAATCCATCAATTTCTCATTTATTAGTATTTGGTTGCACATCATACATGCATGTCCCAGCTAAGAAGAGAAAGAAGGTTGAGCCAAATACGCTCCTGTGCATCCTACTTGGCTACAACACTACCTCAAAGGTGTATCGTCTCATGGATCCTGAGACAAACAAAATATATGAGAGTTGGGATGTGGTTTGTGATGATTCATCCTTTCGACTGAATAGTATCAACAAAAGATCCACTTTTAACAACCTCTCATTGACTAGTCTCTCACGAATCGGATGATGAGCCGCAGAGGAGACTACTAAGAGAAAAGAAATGCTTCTAAGAGAGCTATTTTTTGACCTTGGAGAACTGAATAATGTGACTCCACATCAAACCACACAGCAACATCACATTTCTTCTCAAAAGCAGCAAAGTTCTCATTCGAAGTGGGTACAAAGTACCATCAAGGACTCACATTTGCAACAACTCCCAAATACATCATCTAGAGTCAAAACAAGGAGTCAAACAAGAAATGAGGTAAACTTTACACTCATGATTTCACTGATTAGTAGCTCGAGCCAAAAAATGTTCATTAGGCACTCATTCAACCTCGGTGGAAGGAACCCATAGATACAAAATATGACTCACTTATTAAAAATCAGACATGGCAACTTATCAATATGCCTATAAAAGAAACCCATAGGCTGAAAATGGGTTTTCAAGACAAAATATAGGGTATATGGATCCATTGAAAAAAAATCACGTCTTGTACCAAAACAATATACTCAGAAAGAGGGCCTCGACTATGAAGAAACCTTTGCACCCACTATGAAGATCAATACCGTCAGAGTTGTTTACGCACTTTGGAAGTACAAAACAGATAGGAGTTCAATAGATGGATGTCAAGAATGCTTTCCTAAATGGTGATATGAAAGAAGAAGTGTACATGACCCAACCTAAAGGATTTTTTGATGAAGAGCATCCTAATAAGGTATCTCGTCTCATCAAATCATTGTATGGACTGAAACAGCTCCAAGGGCATGTATATCAAGACCAACGATCACCTTTTATAGCATGGGTTCACTCATAGCCCCTCAGATTAAAATTTGTATATAAATAACGTAGACAAAGAAATTGCCATTCTTGTTGTATATGTAGATGATCTTGTGATCACTAGAAGTTCGAAGATCAAGATCGAGGTTGATATTTTGAAGAATGATCTCAAAATAACCTTCGACATGAAAGATTTAGGGCTACTACATTATTGTCTTGGCTTGGAAATATGGCATAAGGAGCATCACATTTTTTTCTCCTAGATAAAGTATGCTAAGACACTCCTGGAAAAATACAAAATGTCTTATTGTAAACCTATATCCACTCCTATGGAAAAATTCTTGCAGCATTCAATATTCAAATACTCAGCTCAAGTAGATGCTACACTCTACAGACAACTTATTGGAGGGCTCATCTACTTGACATATACTAGACCAGATCTATGCTTTCTCGTAAGCTATCTTCCCTGTGTTCATGTAGGATCGAAAGTAATGTAATTGGAAAACAAGAAAGCATCTATTGAGATATGTCTGAGGAACATTTGATTATGGTCTAGAATATAAGAAGAATGATCAATTATTCTTATAGGGATATGTTGACTCGAGACCATCACATTTGTAAGAATAATGTAATAAGGGGGAATGTTAGCATAGTAGCATAGCTTATATTTTTAGGTGTGTTTGTTTTATATTATCCCTTTATTTTCTCTTCTTTGTTGTATTCCATTATTGTCCCATATTCTTCCATATCCTCCTCCTTCAGTTTTGGGAAATGTTGTTTACTATTTCTCCTATAAATTGTATGTGCTCCTCCATAATAAGATAAGATGTATTGAGAGTTATATACTCCACATTCTTCTTATCTATTTTATTCCCATAGATTTCAACTTTACCAAAAAATGTAAAACTTGATACTTTCCTGTCACAAAACTAACACATTTGAAAATATAAATTTCCTATCCAAAAATTCTTAAAAGAGTTTATAAAATAAAGGGATTTCCAAGTAAAGTACAACTTTCTTACAAGCATACAAATTTTACACTCTTCCACTAAAAGTGGGAATAGTGGAATGAACAAATGAAAAAATAAAATTTTGTAATAAGGCCAAAATAAAAGTCTTCTATTTTCATGTCTTTTGCCCAAATGTATCTCCAATTTAGCACTCTCCAAACTTTCACAATAAGGATCACACTAAAACGGAAGGGGGAATAATAAACGCAGTCTGCCCAACCTTAAATTCATTAAGAGGATAAGACATCCCCTTAGTTTCCCAAGAGGCCCAACCAAGGAACCAAGAGGGGTCTTGAGCAACTTTGACAACTTTACAATGACCTGGCTTCCACATACAACATGCATTTCAAATTATTCATCACAACAAAGAAGACATAACCAACAAGTTTGCAACCTTCTCAAAACAACACAAAGGTTTGAAATCAAACCAAATAGAGAAAGGGCTATGAGAAACAACCTTCTTATGTCTCCCAAGTGAAGTGGGAGTCTTACCCTAAGCCTCCAAGTGCACAAAATTATAAACACAAATTCCTTATCTCTCCCTTGTAATCATATAACAAAACCATGAATTATTTTTCACTCCCCATAGGTAAGACTCTAATTCACACTCCCACCAAATGATTGCCTCACAAAAATCCCTTTTCCCTCCCCAATTGTCCCATAATCTCTTCTCCCAAACCCAACTAAGGCCTACTACCTACGCGACACACAGACACCTTCACAAGACAAAAACAATTTTAATGAGCACAACATTGCATACAAACAAGAAAAATAACATAATAACAAAGGTAGAGATCCTACCTCTCAATCAAGGTCCAAGAAAAATTCCCCAATCCTCTTCAATCCCAAGCCAAAAATTTCCCAAGCACTCCAGCAAGCTTCAATTCCAGAAGTGCCCAAGAAGAGAAAAGAACAAGTAACCCCCATTCAAACCAAAAATCACAAGTAAACAGAAAAGGATTGTGAGGTTGATGAGGTGGCATCATGTAGGATACCACTTCATCAACTCTCCATCCCCACACTCAATTCAAACACACAAAGTCCAAGAAAATCAATGCACTTGCAAGGACTATGACAATCCACATGGCTCAAAAACGTGCACACCATGCTTTCAAAGGACACAATAAATTGAGGCAGAAGGAAAGTACAATAATTTTCTCTCATTTACACTCAAAGATGGATACAAAAGTTAAAAATAAGCTTCCCAACCCATAGGTATTGTTTTTGGGTAAATTTAAGAGGCATGGGAAAAGCCTTGCTTGTCCCACAAGCCTCCAAATATGCCCCAAAGGCAAAATCCGAATTTGGAAGTTGGGGTGGATTTAAAAAATTACATATCGACATAAATTTTACTTTCCAAAAGGACAAAAAAACCCAATGTGAATCTTGTCACATCCCTAATTTACTTAACCCAATAAGAAGAATTTTATCTTAATTAAGACATATTTACACGTGCTAATAGAGTGATCATATTTTTAAATTTTAAATACGTAAACATGAATAAATCAAATTCAAAATTAAAGGAAGGGAACAAAATTCCCCCCATGGCCACACATGTGAAGTCAACACCCATGTGATACCTCTAAACAAGACATGCAAAACACCACACTAAACAACATTACACAAGTTATCAAATTTAGCCCCATTGCTCAAAACAAGACATCCTTTTGAGGTTGGTCCTCTATCCCCTTCGATGTATGTGATAAAAGTCCTTCATAAAAAATACCTCTCTAGATTTTCAGCTATATTAACAACATCGAGACAATATACGTATAAAATCAATAACAATTATTCAACATTAGTAACTATGTTACCCATCAATATATCAAAATATAACCCTAACATCCATGAGATTATAATTCTACTCAAAACATTCCAAAACATAACATGTCTGTATAGAATCCACATCGTAAATATGTACATACATCGAACTCTCTAACATTACTATCTAGTGCATCATAATAAAACATAAACATCATAATATAAATAGTCAAAATATCAATGAAATCTATAACCTAATGATCAATGTATCATAATCAAAATTTATGAATATCAGTCCAATAGTATCAATATCAATATGAAACAACATCGAAGAGGAGTGGATGCTACATCCCCCTCCCCTTAGACTTGACTTCCTCCTGGAAGTCACTAGAATAGATGAGAAAACTTAGCTCACAAAATAGTGGCATTCTCCCATGTTGCTATAGTCTCGTCATACATATCCCACTTTACCAGTACCTAGTCAATCTCATGGCCTCTAAGGCCCAGTGCCCTGTGATCTATGATGCACACAGGCTCCACTAATACCTGAACCTGCTCTTGTACCTACAAATCAGTCCAATCCAAAACATGAGAGGGATCTGGAATATATCTCATAAGTACAAATACATGAAATAGTTCGTGCATGCAAGAAAATCTAGGTGTAAATGCTAGACGATAGGCCAAAGGACTGATACTCTCCAATATCTCGAAGGGACCCATAAATCTTGGAGCTAACCAAGAGCCTTTTTGGTAATGGATATGACTCTTATGATTCCTAACACAAAGAAACACCTTCATGCCCACCTCAAAACTATGATCTATCCTCTTCAAATCTACATACTTATTCTTCCTATCCTGAGTCTCCTAAAGCCTCTGTTGAATCAAGACAACCTGTTGCTCCATACCCTACACCAAATTTGGCCCACGCAAAACCTTTTCCTCCAATCTATCCAAACTCAAAGGTGGCATGCACTCTCTACCATATAATGTCAGAAAAGGAGACATGCAAATTTAACTCTGAAAACTATTTCTATAGGAAATCTCCACCACTTACAAGTATTCCTCCCACTTAGACTAATCATTCATGACATACATCTGCAACATATCCTCTAAGATACCATTTACCTACTCTGTCTGTACATGTCTTTGGATGATAAGTTGTGCTGAATCTGATACTAATCCCAAGAACATGTTGCATGGTAGTCCAAAAGTGATAAGTGTACAAGGAATCACGATCACAAATGATCTTCAGCGGAATCCCATGCAGTCTACTAATGTCATCAAGGTATACCCGCGCTATTGCACTAGATGTATAAGTGGTCTTAACTTGAGAAAAGTGAGCCACTTTAATTAATTTATCAATCCTAACCATGATGGCATCGTGGTGATATATTGACATTGGTATCCCTATGATGAAATCCATGAAAATGGTATCCCATTTCCACTTCGGTATGGCATGTGGGTACAGAAGGCCGAATGGATGTTGATGCTTGGCCTTCACCCTTTAACACTTTAAACAACACAAAACAAATTTAGCTACATCCCTCCCTAGACCTCTCCAGTGATACAACTATCTCAATGTGGTGTGCATCTTCTTCAACCATTGATGGGCTAAATAAGGTGCATGATAATCCTCTGCTAAGATATCATGTCTCAAGCCTCCATCCAAAGGAACATATATCCAACCTTTGTGTCTGAGAAGACAATATTCCTCTAATGATAATCCATCAAAACTCCCCTCAAGGCATCTCTAAGACTCAATCTCTGATCTGAATGCAAGGTAGAATATATCGTGGGGAAGCTATTGTAAAATCCTACTCCAAAAATTTTTACTCACTGAGGTAGCCAAAGCCACATGTCTCTGTCGACTTAGGGAGTCTACAATAACATTTTTCTTCTTCTTCAAATGATCTATCTCAATTTTTTACTCACAAAGAAACTCCATCCAACACCACTGCCAAGCATTGAGATTGGGTTGTGTGAAAAGGTGGAGAAGATTCAAATGATCAGTCCTGAGTATAATTATCTAAAAAAGAAGGAAATGTCTCCACCAAACCAAGGAATGAATAACTGGTGCAAGCTCAAGGTCATGAGTCGAATTACTGAGCTCATAATCCTTGATTTTGTGAGACTCAAAAACAACAAGATGGCCCTCCTACATCAACACACCTCCGAATCATGCCTAAGAAGCATCAGTGAAAATGAAGAACTCACCCTGAGGATCTAGCACTACAAGAATAGGTTCCATCCTAAGGCATTCCTTCAGTTTCTTAAAGGTATTCTGACATCTATCTGACAAGATGAACTTCTTCCATTTCCACTGAACATAAGTGATGGGGTGCGTAACCCAAAAAAAGTCCTGAACAAGTCTCTTGTAGTATCCTACCAACCCCATGAAATTGTGTACATCAGTTACACTAGTAGGTGTTAGCCAATCCATAATGGCTCTAATCTTGGAAGGATTGACTGTGATACCTTCACCATAAATGATGTGACCCAAATAATGCACCTGTGACTAAAAAATGCACACTTCTCGAGGTTCCTATAAATTTGCTGCTCGCAAAGACACTATAGAATCTGACCTAGGTGTTCCTCATGATCCGCATGTGTAGGTTAGTAGATCAAAATGTCAACAAGGAAAATTAGGATAAAGCGGTTCAAAAAGGTCCTGAACACCCCATTCATCAAACTCATGAACACTATAGGGGCGTATTTGTTAGACCGAATGGAACAACTGTAAATTCATAGTGGCCATATCTTGTTTAGAAATGTAACTTGTGGACATCTGTCTCTACGATCCTCAACTGATGGTAACCTTAATTAAGATCAATCTTAGAAAACACTTTGGACCCCTTCATCTAATCAAAAAAATCATTGATGTGAGGAAGGTGGTCACGATTCTTGGTTGTTACTTTGTTCAGTTGACGATAGTCCACACACAACTGCAAGGATCCATCCTTCTTCAAAAAAAAATCACTTATGCACCCCAAGGGGATACACTAGGATAGATTATGCCTTTCTCGAGAAGGCCCTCTAGCTGTAACTTAAGCTCACATAGGTTAGGTGTGGTCATTCTATAAGGAGCGTGTGGGATAGGCTATGCTCCTGGAACAAAGTCAATGTGGAAGTCTATCTCACATAGGGGAGGCATCACTAGAAGCTCATTACGAAGCACATTCAAAAACTCCCGCAAAATGGGGTTATCATCAAGTGAAGGTGCACTAGCCCCATCCTCTGATTTATCACTAATTGTAATATCATACAACTAACAACCCCATCGTGCACACCACTTCAGCTGCATAGCAGAAATAGTGAAAATAGAGAGGGGTATGTTGATTCTCAAAATCACTGACTCCACTCCCAAATCATCTGCATAAGATATCACCTTGATGTGGTAATCAAATCTAGCTCTTTGCATAGACATCCAATCCATGCTCAAGATAACTCTATACGAACCCAAACGAAGGATACAAATATCCAAGGTATTGGTAAAGGGATAAAATAAAATAGGGATAAAAATTTCACCAATGCTACATGTGGTATTTATAATCATGCCTTGGTGCTCTTCCCGGTGGTTCTCAAATGCTACATATATCATGTGGATCCTAGTCATGTCACCAAAAATAGGCTTAGAAACAATTTCCTTACCCTAATTAATAGGGTTTTTAGGACACTCTCTGTAATGATGTTCGTGCACATTGCATCCATAATAAGTACATCATCCTCTCCACTATGTAGATAGTCCTCTAAGGGGGCACTAGTACATGCTAAAGAACTTGATGATCTTGTCATAAATCTCTGTGGGTGCTGCAGTAGATGTACTCCATCCGAATGCGCTTGAGGTGGAGCTGTGTCTTGTTGGGCCCTCTCTCTAGAGGTCCCATTTTATACCATCTCTAAGAATCATGGCGCTATGAAGGTTGAAAGGGTGATCAAGTCTGTTGCAGCTACTGCTGATGTTGTGGAGGAAGCAGGAAGGAAGACTATACTAAAGTGTGTCCCCAACGAGGAGGAGGAGTTGACTCCCTTGATCTACTATCCTAAAGCTACTGTATTGCATTCCTCACTCTGTCACTTTCCTGTTGAGTCTTCCCCCTGATTTCCTTTTAATATAGGCCTTCTCTACCGCCTCTAACAATTTTTGTCAGAAATGAATGCACACTTCCCCACCCACTTCCAAGTTCAGGCCCCTGATGAACCTCTGAACTCAAACCTACTCATCCTACATATAGTCCACATACAGAAGTAGATCTATAAATCATCCCTCATACTCTGTTACCATCATGGAGGATTGTCACAGATCGTGTAACTCATCGATCTGCTACTAAATGAACCTTTTAGAAATATATCTACTCCTAAAATGCTCCTCGAAGAACTCTTAAGTGACTGTCACATAATCTACATGGAGTTTATGATTCTTGGTCCTCCACAAAACTCTAGCCCCGTCTCTCGGAAGGTGAATGAAAACACGAGCTTTCGTGTTGCTATAAAAAGGGCATATGTCAAAGGATCCACTCAAGCTAACAAAACATGCCTCCGCTTAAAATTCACCTGTGTCTCCAATAAAATGAGGCAGGTGCAACATCAGTATCTCTATAATGTGATATGTTTCAACCAACTGTCGATCCCTAGGCCTCTCAACCTCATCATCTCTTGGCCTAGAGATCCTAGACCTATCTCTGTGCATTGTAACTCGATCTCATAGCTCCCTAGGAGGTTACTCATGTCTAATTGACTCCACATCAGAATTATTTACCCTATCCTCTGCACTATGATGTGAAGGCCCATGAGCCTCCATCGATTGATATTTTTTGTTCTTGCTAGGTCACCCTCCTAAAGATCCTCCACGTATAACAACATTAACCTTTTGTACCGTCTGCGATATCTAGGGCAGAATAGATGCTATTACCTGTTCTAGGGGTTGTAGGTCTAGGTCCATGTGTAGGAACCCCTCATCTGGTCAGTGCCTCCTACACAAACCAAGTTGAGAGTTGGTTTATAATCGTCTAAGCTTTTTTTTTTCAGTTTTCTAAATTTTCTATGTTTCAAAACATCATGCATAGTTGTGTATACTAAATTTAAAGTTGCTCTAGATTTAATTTTTTATGTCTCATGTTTTTCAGGTGTGTTCGGGGTCCAAGCATTAAACCCATGGTTCTGATACCAAGTGTAACGCCCACACAAATTTGCACACGAAACCCAAAATCAAATAAAGGTTATAATAGAAATATTATGGAATATTGGTTTTTGTTAAAGGAAACGAAAATGACGATAAGGCTAATAGTTGGTTTAAAATGGTCGTCACAAAAATTATTGAAATAATAATATTTAAATAAAAGAATTGATTTAATCTATGGTTAGGTTTAACATATTTCATTCAATTAATCCTTAAATAATTTAATTAATTGGCTCCTAAGGTCATGCAATAATTAACATTAAATTCCAAGTCTAAAATAACCCTTCTATTTACATAAAGCTATTAATTTGATTTTGTAGTATATAAGGGGTCTAAACTATTAAGAAAAATAGTATATTTAACTTTCCTTAGCTCATGGACTAATTAACTTTGAAATTTGTAAAAAAAAAAATAAATCAAAAAGGAAACTTAATCTATGGTTAGGTTTAAAATATTTCATTCAATTAATCCTAAAATAATCTAATTAATTGGCTCCTAAGGTCATGCAATAATTAACATTAAATTCCAAGTCTAAAATAACCCTTCTATTTACACAAAGCTATTAATTTGATTGTGCAATATATAAGGGGTCTAAACTATTAAGAAAAATAGTTTATTTAACTTTCCTTAGCTCATGGACTAATTAACTTTGAAATCTTAAAAGAAATAAATCAAAAAGGAAATACTAAAATGTAATTTACTTTCAAACCACACAAGTGACCCCATTCAAAACAAGTCCCGTGTGCTCAAATGATCATCTCACTAACCCCGACCTAACATTTGTAGGAGATAATTTGGGCCATTGGATGGGGAATTTTCAAACCAAACCTAAAATCCAAGGAGAGTTTCTTTTATTCTTTTCATTTGACTTATTGGCTCATTTTTGTTTTGTGGGTTAAGGGAAGGAGGAAGAGAAGGAAGCCATGGGAGAGGAGGAGTAAGCTTGGGGATGGATACACACAACTCCGAAACTATTTATTTTTTTATTTTGCTTGTTATTCTATTCTACCCTATTCTAGGGTTTGATAAAAAATTTCCTATTTATTGTAAATATAGTTTAATGTATTTACCCTCCTTAGGCATTTTGGTATTTTACCTCTTCTAGATCTAATTGAAAAATATGTATTTCTACAAAGGATTTAAAAATATGTACACAACATATCAGTGTGTATATATATATATATATCTTATTTACAAGTATATACACTTGTGAGTATTTATATATATAACTATATTTACTAGTCTTATATTTAGAAAAAAAAATATATATATATATATATATATAAACAAAAGATACAAGAAGTCGCGGCTCACAACATGACCGCTTGTTTTTTTTTTTAATATTGCAATGACCGTGAAAATGGCTCAAAGGCCGGATTGAACAAGGGTTTCAGAGTTTTATTGCTGCATTGGATATTTTTTAAATAAGTATGGGGGGGAGGACCCTCCCTGCCCCCATTCCCAAAAAACTTTAAACATAGCCGTTGGTATAAGTGGCTTTAACCTCAAAATTTTTTTTTTATTTTACTTTAGGTATATTTTTTATATAATTATCTTGATATTAATATATATATATATATATATATATATATATATATATATATAATATTGTAAAATTAATAGTATTATTATTATTTTTTATATTACTTCCATATTTAATATGTATTAAAATCAATTTTATTTAAAATATTAAGTGTTTATTCTCAATTAGTTTCCTCCTTTTTTCTCTTTTATTTTTAAAGGAATTGGGAAAAATAAGTTTGACAAATATAAATATTTGTTAGGCAAGTTTGTTTAAGTTCATTAAATTCCAATTATAACTAACTATAGTTATGTTGATATATAATAATATATCTATTTTTTCAATAGACCAAAAGGAAAGTTGAATAATATTGTGATATAAAAAGACAAAATACCATAGTTTTTCTAACCATAATAAAATTAATAAAATGAGAAACATTTTAAACTTCTTAATCAACCTACCTAAATAGTAAGTACAGATTCTTCCTTATACAAGAAATTTGTAATTTTTTATTTATTTTTAACGATATACTTTCCTTTCATAAGCTTGACTAAAATTCAACTAAAGTTTTTAAGTATTCAATATATTTTTCATTAAATAGATCAATAGTAACTTCTCTCTTCTTTTCTTCAACAATCAAATGACAACCCTTGTTTCTTAGCAAGTGTATTCTAACAAAATTATCATTTCTTTTACAATAAATCTATCACCATTTGAGAATAATGAAATAACTTCAATTATGAGAAATGAATTTTCATTTCAGCTTATTTCAAAATTTCCACTTTACCAAACAATGTAAAAGTTGATAATTTCCTTTCACAAAACTAAGACATTTGAAAATATAAATTTCTTATAAAAATACTCTGAAAAGAGTTTATAAAATAAAGGAATTTCCAAGCAAACTACCACTTTCTTAAAAGAATATATTTTTACACTCTTCCACTCAAAGTGGGAATAATGGAATGAACAAATGACCGTATAAAAGTTTTCAATAATTCCAAAATACAAGTCTTCTTCCCAAACGTAGCTCCAATTTAGCACTCTCCAAACTTTCACAATAAGGATCAGAATACAAAGAAATGGGGAATAGGCAATGCTCTCCGCCTAACCTTTAATCCATTAAGAGGATAATTCATCCCCTCAATCACCCCTGAGTCGCAATCAAGGAACCATGAGAGGTCTTGAGCAACTTTGACAACTGAACAACAACATGGCTTCAACATACAACATGCATTTAAAAATATTAAACACAAAAAAGAAGACCTAACAAACAAGTTTTTAACCTTCTAAGAATAACAAAAAGGTTTTAAATCAAACCAAATAGACAAAGGGCTATGGGAAACCACATCCTTATGCCTCCCAAGTGAAGTGGGAGTCTTACCCTAAGCCACCAAGTGCACAAAATTATCAACACAAATTCATTATCTCTTCCTTCCAAGCATGCAACAAAACCATGAATTCCTTTTCACTCCCAATATGTAATACTCCCATTAACACTCCCACCAAATGTATGACTCACAAAACTCCCTTTCCCTCCCCAATGGTCCCATAATCCCCTCTCCCACACCCAACTAAGGCCTACTACTCAACCAACACACAAACACCTTCACAAGAAAAAATATTTTTTAACAAGCACAACATTGCATACAAACAAGAAAAATAACATAATAAAAAATATGGAGAGCCTACCTCTCCATCAAGATGTAAGAAAAATTCCCCAAGTCTTTTCAATCCTAAGCCAAGTAATTTCCAAAGCATTCCAAAAGGCTTTAATTCCAAAAGTGCCCATGAAGAGAAAAGGACAAGTAACCCCCATTCCAACAAAAAATTACCAAAACATAGAAATGGAATATGAGGACGATGAGGTAGTTTCATGTAGGATGCTAATTCATTATTACTCCATCCCCACACTCAAGTCAAAAACAAAAAGTCCAAGAAAATCAATGCACTTACAAGGACTATGACAACCCACATGGCTCAAAAACTTACACACCATGCTTTTAAATGACACAATAAATTGAGGTAAAAGGAAAGTACAATAAATTTCTCCCATTTACACTCAAATATGGATAAACAAGACAAAAATAAGCTTCCCAACCCATAGGTATGGTTATTGGGTAAAGTTAAGAGGCATGAGACAAGCCTTACTTGTCTCGCAAGCCTCCAAAAATTCCCTCGAAGTCAAAATCCGAATTTTGAAGTGGGGGTGGGGTAAAACATTTAGAGATCAACATAAATTTTACCTACAAAATGGACCACTAAACCTCATCATAACTATTTTTCACATCCCTAATTTAGTTAACCCAATAAGAAGATGTTTAGCTTAATTAAGACATATTTACGCATGCTAATAAAGTGACAAGAAATTTAAATTTTAAATACATAAAAATGAATAAAGCACATGAAAAATTAAAGAAAATGAACACAATTTCCTCTTTGGCCACACATGTGAAGTCACCCCCTGCATTGGATACCTCCAAACAAGACATGCAAAACACCACACTAAACAACATTACACAAGTTGTCAAATATGGCCTCGTTTCTCAACACCCGACATCCTTCTGAGGTTGGTCCCCTAACCCCTTCGATGTATGTGATAAAATTCGTGCACAAAACAAAAAATCTCTTTGGCCTTTCGGCCGTATTAACAACATCGAGACAATATACATATAAAATGAATAACTATCATTAAACATTAGCAATTTTATTATCCACAAATATATTAAAATCTAACCCTAACATCGATGAGATTATAATTCAACTAAAAAAATTCCAAAACATAATGTGCTAGTATAAATTCCACATCGTAAAAATCAACATACATTAAACTGTCTAAAATCACTATCTAGTGCATCATAATAAAACATAAACATCATAATGTCAATAGGTTAAATATCAATGAAATCTATCATCTATTGCTGAATGGATCATAATCAAAATGTGTAAATATCAATCCAATAATATGAATATCAAGATGAAACAGTGTTGAAGAGGAGTGGGCACTACACAAATTCCAATTTTATTTTGTTTTTATTTCTTTTAGAAAGAGGTTTCCTTTGATTATTTTTTGTGATGAGAGTTTATTACGTACAATAATCTATAATTGCATATTTCAATCAAGTGGAACTTAACATCTCAAAACTAAAGTTCAAATGTAGTTCTTCTAGTGATAAAATTTAAAATTTATCTGATTGGACATCTTAAAGGAGAAGAAATTAATATTTTTCATCTTTGATAGTGTAATTCATAACATTATCAACAAAATACTTATAATTTTTATTTAAATTAGTTTATATCATAATATCTTTATAGTGGTGGAGATGGATGATCTTCCATATATGGTTTCTCAAAATAAAATGTGACCCATCATCTGATAACAATCAATTGTTTTGAACAAGTTGTTTTCCTTCCTGAGATTTCCTTATTAACTACGATTTTATTGTACAATATATTTTCATTACTATTATGAAAATGCAAAAACACATGGACAAAATCAATGGGGAAAGATAAAGAATATTAAAAATTGTGGAAAAAAATGGATCTTTGAAATTTATGGAACAACTGAAGAAAATGTAGTGAAAATAATAATGAACATTGTGGGATGTAAGAGGTTTAAAAATCATCTTTGTGCAAAATTAAAAAGTGGATTTATAGAATGGGAATCTAGAACTAGGATTTTATTGTATGGAAAATAGTTGGAAGAATTAACGGATATGTAATCTTAAGCCACCTGCGGGTATTTCTAAAATGTTTTTCCCTTGCCCCCAACTACTTAACTGAGACGAATTTATATTGGTTTTTTTTTCCATTAGAGTATTTTGAATTTTTCTTCCAAAATGACAGGCCACTTGTTTTTTTTCTAGCATATTTTAATTTCTAAGTCTTTCAGTGAACCCAAGTTTATGAAATTCATCGCAGTTAATAAGTCTTCAAGTATGGGAATTTACAAATGAGGGATCCGAAGGGTAAGGAGAAAATATGTGTTGCCTTTCTCAAACTTCCCTTAGCATATCTCCCAAGAAGACATGAAGTATTGGGAGTAAGCCGCAAGTTATATTTCTTCAATTCTGGTTAAGTCAAGGCAGTCAGGGGTCATATATCGAATGACTAAGGTATAGACATGTGGCTTCATTTTTATGGACCTAAAAGTTTAAGTATGCCCCAACTAAGATTTTCGATGCATATCTTCTTGCTAATAAATGACAAACACGAAGCTTGAAAAAATGACATGTGATAAGGGTGTCGATATTTCCCACTAGATGGGGCTTCATGTACTGATAGGGTCTATAAGAAAAGGTTGAAGGATGTGTGGAACGTAGATCTTCCTCATTGGTTCAGGCTTCACAACTTTGATAAGGTCTATACATGAATTCTGACAGTTGTGATAAATGTGGATCTTTTTCATTAGTCTTAGCTTCACATAAAATAATGAAGGATTTGTAAATTGCAACATCGCAACCAATGCAAGACAAACACGTGGAGGCATTTTAGTAAAATTAATGTTAATGGATTTGAACAGATTTAAAATCTATGAAGAACAGGAGCTAATTAATCTTTTGGGTCCATGTCGAAGGTAAACATTTTTTGAAAGACACAATGAGCTATATAATTGGCTCGAAAATTATTATAGGATGAATATAGATATAAATGTAGCAGCATAATATAGAGAACCAAGAGAAGTAAAATATAGAAGAGAGAGATCTATAGCTTGAGGTTTTATATAGGAGAATAAAGAAACGTGCAATAGCACAAAGCCAATAGAAGAAAAAACTAAGAACACTATTAAGTGAATAATATAGAGTATTATTTTGAGGCAGATATTGCAAAAAGAGAAATAAAAGTAATGTGAAGAGTTGTATCTCTGAGTCTATAAAAGATTTTTTAATTGAATATAATACTTATATTTTGTGTGCTTTTGTGCTTTAGTTTTGCCTTTCCCTGAGTTGCTTGCAATTGGCACAAAAAAATTCCAACAACAGTAAGGGATGTGAAAATAGTGTTCCATAAGATAGTATAGACCTTCGCATCATGGGTAGGGTATATGGAACAAAGGAAATCATATGATGTGGTCAGTATAACATTGGAAATAGGTATAGTGAAAAAATAGAATAAAGAATTACAATGTTATGTGGTAAGGAAATAAAAAAGTACACTAAGAAATGTAAATATTTAGAGAGGGTGAATGTAACTCAAAATGATAATATTGGTGGTACTAAAAATATGAAAAGACGATACGAAAATTATCATAAACTGTTTAGTAGCATTAATGGATTATAAAAGAAGAGAAATTAATGTGAGAAGATCATAAAAATTTTCTACAATATATATGGATCAATAGACTTACATGTAGGCTACTAGGCTATGTACTTGAACATTGTAGCATACAAGATCTTTTCTTATTTGAATTGTGTGAGAATTGAGAAATATATTGATTACACACACACACACACACACACACACACACACACACACACATTTATATAGACATATATGTGTGTGTAAATGTATATGCATATCTATATATATGGAAACTCACTTACATTTGAAATTTCCCCTTAAAATGTTAGTTATTGTCATCTAAGATCGCTTATGATATATGGTGACTAAAACATGTTTTGCAATCCTAGATTATTTATTTTAAATAGGTCTGTAGACACCTATAATTACACCCAAGCAATTTAAATACTTAAATTACGATAATTATCTCCTTTTCCGCAAATGGACGACATATCGTCAAAAGTGCTCATATTCCCTCTAATCATCATTAATTAATTACAATAAGCTAATTAATTAAGTTGTCTATCCAACAAGTACCCTAATTAATGACCTTCCGTTAATAAATCACCCCTTTTACCTAGACAAATTAATTATTATTAATTAATTAGCTTTCCCTTCCATTTAACCAATAAATCAATATTTAATTGATTTAATCCCCTTCTAATAGCCTAAATCATACTAATATTCCTCTAATTATCTTCTATAAGCTTACATCTACCTATTAATTAATCACCTTTGATTAATTATAACACCCCTCAACTCCCATGACTTGCTAAGCATAAATTAAACCCTTCTAAAGTAAGGTTACCTTTAATAAAGCAACTTTATCGATTCCTAATCATGTTTTACCTTTATCCCACATGTAAAGGGATGAAGTGTTTCCTTTATCCATTGGGCTATATAAGGAGCCCTCCTTCTACCTTTATACCTACACCTAAACTCCTTAGAGAGCAAATGCAAAGCATATAGCAAAGAGACTAAGAGCTTGCACCTTGTTTTCTTGAGAGTTCATCATCTTGAGGAGTTAAACTTCCTATTCTATCCTAAAGTGCTTAGGTCATATGGGAGGTGTCAAAAATGGTCTTTTAGCCCAACTTTGATAAGACCCCATTCCTAGGTTCTTGGAGATATCAAGGACAACCAAATATTGATTGCCATGGAGCTTATTGAGGTCCATTTACTTGTTTGTTGGTAATCTAGAGAAGTAGAGATTTAAATACTTTAGCATTGTTTAATTCAAAGTTAATGCATTATGCTAGATATTAATCTTGTTTAGCTCTCATCTTTGATGGTGTTTAGATTTTGTCATTATCTTTGTTATAAAACCATTTAGGTGTTATTTCTCATTCATATTGGCTAAAAGGAAAAAACCATGCACATATTTGGCACACCCGGTGGGACTTACTCCATTGTCCTTTGCACTTAATTTCAAGTTTTTGTAGTTATGTTTCATTTTTGGTTACTAACCCTCTTTTACACATGTTGATCTAACTTGTTTTTCTTAACTTGTTTTCTTGAGTTTGCATGTGTTGAGTCTTTCTTTTAGGTATAAAGGACGTGAAGTGCTTTAAAAATTGGAATTGATGGAAAAATTTAAAGATTTCATCATGTTATCATTTTTAGAGCTTACTTTTTCATCATTCTACATGCTAGTTTTGTCAATTTCTTGAAAATTGTAAATCCTTGAGCATTTAGGTTAGTGTTTTATAGTGCCGAGTCTTCTATTTACATATTAATGTGGTGGGTTGCTGTCAAAATTTAATCTTGGTGAGAAAATTTCAATATTTCATCATGTTTTCATTTTTAGAGCTTACTTTTTCAACATTCTACATGCTAGTTTTATCAATTTTTTGAAAATTTTAAATTCTTGAGCATGTAGGTTAGTGTTTGCTAGTGCTGAGTCTTCTATTTACATATTAATGTGGTGGGTTGCTGTAAAAATTGAATCTTGGTTGGAAAAATTTACCCATTTTGCAGATTAAGATATGTTTTTTTAACATTTTTTGAGTGCATGTCAAGTGCATACCCGTGAGCATAAGAGCATATGTGTAACCCATCTTCTGAAGGCCATAAATTTTACTCGGAACTTGAAATGACTCCATTTGTTTTGCATTGGAAAGGTATTGAAGTTAACTATGCAATGACAACATAAATTTGGGATTTATACTTACAAAAATTGTAGGTTTTTATGTTAGTTTAAAACTGGTCATTTTCTAACATGTCTAATGTTTTGATGAATGTTGTATTTCCATGCTTACTCGATTTAGAAAAAGCGTGTGTATGCTCTTCTCTTTCACCTTTTGGTGATCTTTAGAATGAAAAACAACTTTGATATCTATCTTTTTAACATTGGGATTAAACTTGGAAATTTGATTATTCATTTTGCTTAAGGGAATGAACCTTTTACAAAGCATTTTTCAATGGTCCTTTGATTTGTAGTTTTCCATTTCTATATAGTTGGGATAAAGTTTGTGTATGCTCTTCTCTTGCACCTTAGGGTGATCTTGAGAATCAAAATCAAATTTAGTCTTCATTTTATAACATTTGGTAAATTGAAAACTTCATCTTTCACTTTTGGTTTAGGGGAATGAACATTTATCAAGAATTTTGTATGGTTCATTGATTGAAAAGATTTTATTTACTTTTTAGTTGGATTATTTGTTGTGTATGTTCTTCTCTTTCATCCTTGGATGATCTTGAGAATCAAAAGAAACTCTAAAGTCCTCTTTTAAATAATGTGATTTTCTTGGAGAACTACTAACGCTAGTCAAAGAAAGGAGGAATCAAAACAAAATCAAAAACTACTAATATAGTTGTTATACAGGTTGCCAAAAGGTGTTCAAGCAAACCACACCTAATTAAACAAGATAAAAAGAACAACATATTTAAAACATTGTATTGCAGGTTTTGGAAAAGGGTACGTCCCTCTCCGCTCAACTGGAACATAACCCCTTCGGCATAACACCTTAATCTACAACAATGGGGCTGGTTCCAGGAACCCCAAAGTAGTCCACGCAAGAGGGAACCTTGTGAAAAAAATGGGAAGTGCTCCGCACCACCTACTTGATTAGTGATTCCTTTGTGAGATAACGTTACAGGTTGTCCGTTGTGGCAACCCCAGTGATAGTACATGTAGACACACTAATTGCTTACTGTTATTGAAGGGGGTAAAGTAAAGCTGAGATACTCCCAAACTAGTCAGTGTAACTTTTTGGGTAAATCGCACTCGCTCGTGGCAACTTTGTAACACCTAGGGTGAGAGAACCACCTAGGAGAATATACTTTGGCCAGGAGCCCACTTTGACCAATCTAAAATAGTGTTGAGTTGTGAATCACATGTTCATTGCGAAACGTGTGGTGCGTTACTTTCGCCTAGTTTTCACTTGCCTTAGGGCGAGGTGAAACTCTTCCGAAGTGAAGCTAGCATTTTTTGTCATTCTTTTGATTTGTTTCATTCACATTCTTTTGACACTTTTTTTATTAGAAGGAGAGTGACTACCTTTTTGTTACCAATCGATTGTCTCTGCCACTTTTTTGTCCATTTATGCCCATCCATGTTTGTGGCTAGGTAAGTTAAACATCTAAAGTGTGCGGAGGTGTATTTATATCATTGGTAGCCTTTGTGATCTTGATACCCATGTCAAGATCATCATCATAGTTTAGATTAATTCATCATTTGGTCTCCCTTTGACGTGTTACCTTATGTGCATTGTCTCAAAAAAATTAAGATACTTATGTCATGTTTTTCATAAATGTGATCTAAGTATCTCCATTGTGCCATTATGCTACACAAATTTTAACACATCCTCAGTATACCTTGACTTGGTTTGGCTTCAAACATTGTCTAAAATATTGAAGAGTTTCACTTACTTTTTTTGCGTCGTTTCGATACCACTTTGCCACTAATATCTTGCTTCTTTGTAAAGCTTGATTAACATGTGCAATTGGTGTGGTTACGTGGATTACATTTTTAATCCTCACCCTTTAACATTTAGGCCTAGTTGGTTGTTAAAATTGTCATGGTATCCTTTGACTGGGAGTCACATCTACCCTTTGTTAATATTTATGCCTTGTTCATTTTGAGCTTGACATAAATATTGCCATTGTGTTGATCATTTTTGCATCAGACTATCACTTTACACATGCATTTTACATAGGGAGTAATTCCTTGTTGATTGGCTTTGTGTTTCACACTTTCGTGATTGTTCTTTATGATTATTCATTTAGAAAACTTGTTTTCTAGGACAATCCCTTTTGATCTCATCAAGATTGTGTCATCACGATGTTTATTTTCCTTAGCCCCCTTGTAAAATCACACACGCATCTCCGTACATAATGAATGTCTAGTTGGTTGCCATTGTGTTGCCCAAATCGGCATGGAGCCTTCTTCACTTTGAAGAAGTTTGATTGCACTATCTAAGTCTAGACATTTGTGCTTAAACGACACAAGATATGACTGATTATCGCGTGGTTCCTCACGCTTACGACAATAAGGAATCCAACTTTTGGCGTTCACATCAAAGGACGTCCATCATGACCAAACCTCGATTGGTTCTTTGCACTACAGAACCCATACGAGTAACTCGTTTCCCACCTTCATCTCATAGTCGGTGGTATGATTTGGACATGTCTGATCCAAATTATTATTCAAGTTCTCCCCACTCTTCTTCTAATTCTAATCCAAACATTTCCTCTTCTTCTAAGGATTCCTATAAAAATATTCCTCTGACTCTTCTGAGGATTCAAATCCAAACAACTATTCTGATTCATCTAATTTGAATCCTAAGTCATCTAATGTGACTCCTCAGTCATGGTCCTCCCTTTCTTCACAAGACCCCTTTTATCAGTCGTCCCAATGACGTCTTCTTCCTTTGAGGATACACACAACTCCAAATCCCTCCAATTAGAAGTATAATACAATTCTTGAATCGTGGTCCTCTCTTTCTTCGCAGGACCCTTGTCATCATTCATCTAATGTGATGCTTGAATCACAGTCCTCCACTTCTTTACAGGACCTTCTTTATCAATCACCCTCACAAAATCATCCTTCTTTGAAGATTCGTGTGACTCAAATTCCTTTGAGACAAACATCTGAATTGACCCATGCGTCACAGTCTACAAACTTTGGAGTTAATCCTACTATTTTACATATGACATACCATTGTATAGGTAGGTCCAAACCACCTTCTTCTACTCCTGAGACATCTAGCTACACATATTCTTCGTCCCCAACATCATCTTCTTCTATCAATAATCATCAAACATCTTCTAAGTCTTCCACACAGTGAACCTATTTCTTCCAATAAACCCCTAGGTATCGGTCAACAACTCATATTGATTGATCTCTTTCAGAATGAAGAAACAATCAGGGCATTTATAGGGGCATATGAAGATATTCCTTTAGTAGATTACAAAAAAGGATTCTCTTTAGACTTTGATGTGTCTGCATATTGTGAGGAAAAGGTTGATTCCTTTGATCAAGAAACAGAGGAAGAGCCTCAAATCATGCAACTTGATCCTCCTCTTATTCTTCCATCTTCACATTCTTCATTATGTGATGAAACTCCTTGGTCTTGTATAGATCCATGGCCTATCTTCTCATCACCCAATAACTCTTCGTCTATCAGAATTCCTCAATCACAATCTCTTGTGGGGTTAGCACCAAGTAGCCCTTCATCTTCATCTAGGTGTCGGTCACCTTCTAGTAGCCCTCCCTCTTCTATTTGTGGGACATTTTCGAGTAGCCCAATATATTTGATTATTTGGGCACGTCTAACTAGCCCCTTATCTTCTATGTATGGATCACCCTCGGGTAGTCCATCATCTTCTATTCTTGGGCCACATCCTAGTAGTCCATCATCTTACATCTATGGGTCACATCCTAGTAGCCCTTCTTCTTCTATTCTGGGGCCACATCCTAGTAGCCTTTCATCTTCTATTTATGGGTCACGTCCTAGTAGCCCTTCTTCTTCTATTCTTGGGCCACATCCTAGTAGCCTTTCACCTTCTATCCGTGGCTCACCTCCTAGTATCCCATGCTCTTCAATTCTTGGACCGTATCCTTTTCATCTATCACATATTTCTTCTATCAATGGTTATGGCAAGCCCACTACCATTTCTATCGTTCCTATCATCAATCATAAATTTTCGCATTCTTCTCCTTCTTGAGGTTAGAAAATTCAAGCGTCAGCTTATAAGAAACCCAAATAAGTTCATTATCAAGCTCAGGTCAAAACTTCCAAGAGCTCAAAATCCCCCAACAATTGGAACAATCTCAAAGTTGTAAATCAAGTGTGATTCAAGAACGCACATCAACATATCCATCAAGTATGGCGCAAAGTTCATAAACCTATGGATAGGGAACTCAATATCCCACATACAAAATGCATGTTTCAGGATAAATCACAGTCCTTTGTTGAGTGTGAACTCACCATGATCATCGAGATTTGGGAAAAACATGACTCTTGATAAACAAACACGCTTAGTGTCCCTTATCAAGGAATTCGCAAACATCGTTGTTGGATCCTATCACACAGAGTGACTTTGTTAGTAACAAAGGTTAGAAAAAAAAACAAAAACAATGTGAAAATACAAAAATACAAAAAAATATGAAAAAAAAACAACAAAAATCAAAGTTACAAAGATCAAATATTGCAATCAGGTGTTGCGTACACATGAATATTTCTTTCTTCCCTTCCTTCCTATTCTTCTGCAAGTCTTCCTACCATTTTCATCCCTTGGTGATATTTTGGTTAGCTTATTCACACGCATTTTGTGACATTTATCTCTATGGTATCTGTTTGTCCCTGGTCTTTTATCACCTTGGTAAATTAAAGAACGACTGACGTCATGGAGATCCTATCACATTCAAACATCTAATAAACTTATTGCAAAGAAATTTTGGACATATTTTTTGACACTAGCCAATGTTGTCATCACAATCACTTCCACCTCCTTCCATCAAGCCATCAGTGGTTCTTAACCCTTATCAAACAAGAGAGTTGAAATAAGTTTTCAGAAAGTAAAAGAATCAAAATCAATCAAAACTGAAAAGCTAAAAGCTACAGAGCAAAATCAAATTAATATATAACTCTCTCTTGGGGTATTTCCAATAATCTCTATCGGGGCTGTGGATGCTTGGCTGGCAGTAGAGAAATGTTGTTATTAGAATCAAATACATCTCTGTCGGGGCTATGGACACTTGGCTGGAAGCAGAGAAATGTACGGCTATCCTTTCACCCTCCATTCACAAAATCACTTATCAAAATAAATCATTCCTACACATTGGCTAGGGTATCTTCACTTGTTATCTATTAAATCTTCACTTCAAGAGGTAATAAAATCCACGTGCACACATTGGATCTCTATGAGTAAACAGGATTAGTATCTTACCAAGTGTCTTTTTTGGACCTTGTTCAGACTCTTACTCTAGTCCATATCTCGTCTCACAATTTATGCCTTTGGCTAATCACTTCTGCATTGCGAGGATTCTAAGCTACATTCATATCATTCACATCATTATTCTACTTCATTCAGAACATCCATGTGTATAATATTACTTGTTTTCCATGTTTGCGGACACCTTTGTCCCCTTCCACAAAAATAATCTTCTCCTTCCTTTCTATCTTGGCCACCATTTTTGCGCGTTTCCGTAACACTCTTTTAGAGCCTTTTCTTTTCCGACTTGAGCATGCATTTATGTTTTTGGTCCCCTGGAATAGTGTTTTTCCTTTGTTTATTGTTTAGGAGTTCAATTTGGTTTTGGTTTTTGAGTGTTGGAATTCCTATAAATGCATAGCTTGTGCTGAGGCAAATGGCCACCATTTTTCCTGTTAGAGTCTTTCGATAGTGGTTCATTTGCTTAGGATTGATAGCATAGTTCATTTCATACTTGGTTAGTATTGTTCAGCTGTTGGTAAGCCACAGACCCATCTTGTGCAGGCAGTGTTGTTATCTCATCCCAATCCAGTTAGAAGCTTGCCTCTGAATTTCTCTTTGCTGTAGATTTGTTTTTATTGTGTCTTGGAGTTCTTAGTTCAATCCATTATATGCCTGGTTAGCTTTATTCAGCTGTTGGTAAGCCACATATCCAACTTGTGCAAGCAGTGTCTTTATTTTATCCAATCCATTGGAACAGAATAGCTTAGGAAGCCATTAAAGTTGTAGGTTTTGCTCTTCGTATAGGATAGTTACAGGTTCTGGTCACTTCATGTTGCATGACTCGCAGTAAAATCCCGCTAGGAATCACATAAGCCAAGCTCTGTACTCTTGCGCTATCCCTCTCCTACTCGCATTCTCGGTCTGCATTCTGAGCTGTCCTTGTCCCAAAATCTACTCTTATCGGTGCTAGCATTACACGCTTTTCGGATCACGTAAACACAAAAGAACAAGGAGATCATACTGAGGGGACGAGATCACATACACCATCGGATTCGCCACTGTTCTGCGGAGTCCAGGTTTTAAATTTCAAAGTTCTAGTCAGATTCATATCAAATAGAGTAGTTAATCGCTTTATTTCATTTCATTCTATTCTCGACATTGCCAGGGAAGCTATGGGGATTGATAGTTTCTGAGAAACTATGATTCACTCCTCACTTCTGAGGTAGGACCGAGAATCTTGCAGGTAGATTAGACAGGCTATTTTATTTATTTAGAATAATTCTACAAATCGCACAGGCAAATAACCACACTCGGTTATCTTGTCTGTTTTAAATTATTGTTTAGCTATTATTTCTAGATACGCTTAAAATAGTTTGCTTTCCTTAAAATTGTTAGAATATTTCTTAGAAGAATAAAAAGTTATATATGTTAGATTTATTTCACGTAGTTAGAATTTGTTTAAATTCTGAGTTAGATTTGCATTTTGTTTCGTATGACAATCACGGGACCTCAAGAGCCAGGGGAATATATATTTGAGCCAATCGTGCCTCAACCAAACCTAGTCACAAAGCAATAGTTGACATAGACCAAAATCTCGAGGAAACTTAGTATTCCAAACAACCACATGATTTACAATGATCGATTAGTTCTCGGTTAAGAGGATTAAACATAGAAGATGACCAAGCACATGCGTTTTGGTCAAGTCAGCCAAACTACAGATTACCCTAGAAAACATCCACATGACTGTAGAAGGGCTCGAAAGAGAACAAACATTCGGGTGTGATCCTCTAGTTCCATAGCCAGACGCTAGAGACACCCTCGTAGATATAGATACCAGCTTAAGAATCCAGGTTGCGAGAATGCCTGTAAGGTATTCTGAGAAGATTGCACAACTATTGGTTCTAAACATAGAAGCTGAGAAAGCATACGATTACTGGATACTAGGGATTAGAACTTGATCCCGCGTATGACCATAACAGGACCGCAACAACCAAGAGTCTATGGTTGTGATCCACAGATCCCACAGCCCAACGAATCCACAAGTCAGTTAGACATAGACACTAGCCTACGCATCTTGGTATTCAGGTCCACTCCACTTCCACCTATCATCATCGAACAACTGTCCTTACTAGATATAGCGGCTAACGAAGCTAGGGAATTCTGGACTAGGCCAGAAAATCATCCATAGAGTCAATTATATTCATCATCCACTATATGACCTTATCGGGAGATATACACGAAACAATCCCAGGTCATTTTCCACGTATTCCGCAACCCATAGATCGAATCATGCCAGAGCTCGATATTGATTGGAGCCTTCGAGCAGTCATCCTTGCTGATCGATCTATCACACCAGTCCAAGTTAGAAGGGCCTTCTTTGCCTTAGATTTGCAAATTCCACTAGTGCGTGTCAAAGACATTAGACTGCCTAACTAGTTTGTCTGCATATTCTACCCCCACCGGCTGTCTCGGCACGACCTCGGGAGGTCGGGTACGCGGAAGAGTTACTTGTTGATTCTCACGCTCGCCTGTCGCTTTTCCGGCGTACAAAATTGGTGAACCCGACGTGAAACAAACAACTATTTCACCTTCTCTTTGAGAAGTTTCAAATCTTCTCTCAATCACCTTCGCTCCTTCCCATTATTCTGCGGGTATTCATATACCCCCCGAATATGTCGGGATTCGATGCATATGGCAGACCCCTCTTGGGTCTTGAGGCATACTACGCCCAACAGAATAGGCAATCATCACCCTCGCTCTCAGTATGGGGTGACAACTATTCAACTAATCAGTTGTCAACACAAACCCCAAGAATCAGATATAGTTCGTCTTTTCAAGCTGAGGAGTTAGATCAACCCCCTCGAACCCAACAAACAGAGCCTTCAGGTTCAAACAATATGATGTTTACCAGAGAATCTGGTTCGTCTCCTCAAATGCTACTCAGACCACAAGTTAGTAGGCAATCAGATCCATACCTGGTCTTAGATGATGGACAGCCAACACGTTATCCTAGGAGTGAACAACACTCCCGGGGAATGTACCCACCTATAGGAGGTTTACAGATACAACCCGAAATCTCTTTTCAAGAAAATACCTCTATGCCACTGCATACAGGAAATATTCTTGGAGAAACTTGGCAAGATAGCGATCAGTTTATGACAGGATATCACGTACCTATACAACACCAAGGTATACAACAAACGCCGCTTAGGAAAAGTACCGTGACTTCACCAAATGAAGTCATTTCAACGTTAGTAGAAAGAGTGAGAGGGTTGGAACTGGCTCAAGCAAGTCACAATTCTCCGTTCATACAAACAGGAAGTTCCAATCCTCCATACCACTCTGGCCAAGTAGATCTCCTTACGGGAGTAGGCACGTTAGGCATGCCTCCTCAATATCCACAACAAACGCCAACAAGGCCCACCATCTCTAACACTATTCCTCCAGGTCTAGTGTCAAACAATCCATTCCTTGACAATACCCCGTCCTACTTAAACATATACTCTAAATCACCACAAGGAGATATGTTCTCCTCTCCCGGCATGTTTGCTCAAACACAGGGACCTCCCTATGCCCCTGCCAACACATACGCTGCACCGTATCAACAACCTATCCCACCACCACTCCCTCAGCAAACACCATCAATGGTCGAAAGCTATGCAATAGGGACTTATTCAGAATACCTAAAGGAACCCTTAGATTTCACCATACGAAGCGTCATGCTTCCAAGACCTCTCCCTAATTTGCCCAAGTTCAAGGGTGAGGGAGATCCAAACGCGCATATCAAAGCTTACGCTATCTGACCATACGAGAATTACTCCTTGGGATGGGGTTGCTAAAATATTCCCCAAAACGCTGGAAGGCATTGCTCTCGATTGGTATTACAGAATACCTGAGGCTTCCATACATTCATTCAAACAACTTGTGTCTGAGTTCATCAAGGCCTTCGACATGAACAAACTATTAAGAACAGGAATCAGGGAGTTCTTACACATCAAACAAGAGCATAACGAGTCTGTCGCCCACTTCATCCAAAGGTGGCGTACCATCCTTTATTCATCAGCAAGTGCTCCAAACATGGATCAGATGGAACTATGCGATTTATTCCTTCATTCTCTCAGCAAGGAGGTGAAGGAAGAAGTCCAGAAGTTCCCACTAAGAACTTACGATGAAGTACTCGAGAGCGCTCTGTGAATAGATCAAGCGGCGATAGATAGTGGTCGTAAGACATATGGAACAAATGGGAGGTTAATCACCTCCACTCAAAACACTACAACTACCACAAATGTCAATCAAGGACCCAAAATCCTTAACAAAAATCATGGGGTAACAACGGATGGGGTAACCGACCAGCCCAAGAGGGTAAATGTTGTTAATGCTCCGTTACAAACAAACAACCAACGAAACAACAACTTTACCCCGACAATCAATACAGTGGATTTTAACCATCCACAACAACAACAACAACAACGGAAAAATCCCATACAAGGGCCAAGCCAAAACTCATTTGGTTACCAAAACCAAAGTCAAAACCAGAAACAACAATTCCAAAACTTTGGTCCTAATAGGCAACAGTTTGATCAGAATTTTAGGCCACAATACACACCAAACCAACAAAACGGGAATTACAACCCCAATTCTTATTGTGGTTTCCATAAAATTTGGGGTCACGATACTAGAACGTGCCGTGACTACAATAAATTTATGCAACGCTTGCCAGAAGAACAAAGACAGTTCTTCACAGACCTGTTTTTGGCGGATCCCATCTCATCATCACCAAATACTCTCGCAGGGGCAGTTTCTCCTCAGAATGCTCCCCTCAAGATCTTTAATGATCCGCTCCCAAATCATGATAGCAATAGGCTGAATCCAACCGGAACAAACAAAGGTGCAGTGACGGGAAACAATGATCATGAAGCCTCGACTTCATTAAATCCATCAGTTGCGCCACAGTTGGGAGCTCAACCGAGACCTAAGATAGTCAGTTTGGTAGAATTAGATGCTGAACTACCTATCGAAGCTATAACAAGAACACGAGAGTATTTCTCTCAACCGAGCCCAAGTCATCTGCCAGAGACAGATAAGAGTCATCAAATAGTTGAAAAACCCATCGGTGCCTATGATTTAATTAGTGACCTAACAAAGACCTTCTCACACATTTCATTTTTGGACTTACTAAAGAACTCTCCCCCTCACAGAGCTGCTCTTTTAGAAGCATTAGGTCTAGGCCATCTAATTAACATCACTCCACCTCCCGAAACACAAGTAAATCACGTAGATTTTGATATCCACCCTCCGGGGCAGCCGGACAAGGATGTCGAATTCATCTTCGAAATAAGTAAAATGCCCACAGATGTTGAGATCGCACGCCGAGGTGACCCAGCCTTACACTTGCAAGTGTGGGTTTATAATAACTATGTAAAATGGGCAATGGTTGACGATGGGGCCGCAGTTAACATAGTCCCTTTCTCTTTCCTCCAAAAACTTGGATATGGAGAAACAAATTGTTCCACTACACGAAATACCTTGAGAGGCTATGATAGCCTTAAAGCCACTTCGATAGGAACTATAATACTGCCGGTCACCTTAGGGCCCAAAACCATCTTGACTGAGTTTTATATTATAGATCGGGAAACTAACTATAATATGATCCTCGGCCGACCTTGGATACATCGAATGAAGGCAATCCCTTCCACTTTATTTCAAGAAGTAAGATTCTTGCATCTAGGAAAGGTATTTGTAGCCAAAGGCGATCCAAAACCTTTCGATTTACACCTAGCTGATTTAAAGAAAAGACCAGGGGTGCACTCAGAATTTGAACTTCCAACAAACCAACTTAATAAACCCTCTGACCCAAAGCCAGAGGAAAAGTTGGTACCTACGACGGATCTTGAAACTACCAGTGTAGCCAAAACAATTCCAACCCCTAAAGATAAAACTAAAGAAACAGTATCATTAGGGACTACTGCGAAAATCGTTGAGTTGATAGAACAAGATTCACCAATGTTCTTACCATTCGATTCAGTAGGCATAGGATTTTCCCTAGGTGTTGGTTCCTTGCCAGCAGAAGATCTCTGTATGGTAGAAGTAGAGTGCGCAAACGCAACAGATGCCCCAACAACTATACTCCCGGCTAAGTATTGGACTCTCCATTTCGATGGAGCTAAATGTCGTTATGGAGCGGGGGCAGGTATAATTCTTACTTCACCCGAGGAGAAAGTCCTCCCATTCGCTTTTAAATTAAACTTTGAATGTACAAACAACGGCGCTGAGTACGAAGCCCTCCTCCTTGGCCTTACCTTAGCCAAAAGAATTGGTATTGATAACATCAGAGTCCTGGGAGACTCGCAATTAGTGACAAACCAAGTTTCTGAAGTATATGAAACTAAAGCCAAACATTTACAACTCTACAAAAATGTTGTATTAGATTTAAGCAAGGCGTTTAGCTTTATATCCATTGAAGTAATCCCTCAAGAGAAAAATCTTCTCGCCGATTCAATAGCAACCTCAGCATCGCGTTTTACTCCAAGTAATGAGTTAAAAGATACCCAGTTCATAGTGTCCATTCGTGATGAACCATTGATAAAAATAATGACAAATCCTCTTTCAAGCAGAAGTGAATCTACCATCCTAGACCATGTCGGAAATGATGCGGCTACTTTGGATTATTTAAATGCCTATGCAGCACTACATCTCTCCTATCACATGCTAGATTTATCCCTGATTCCGCATTCGTCTTCCTACTTCGGAAATCCCGTAACGGATCTTCCCTCACAAATGGAGCCTAGCATATACGCAATAGAAAATGGGGATGATCTAGATTTACCTCCAGCACCACCTGAGTTCGAAGAGGGTAACGCCTCTTTGATCGAAGAAACAATCGATGTCAACATCGGGACAGAAGATGAACCAAGAATATTGAAACTAGGTTCTTCATTAACCCCAGAAGAAGTGGAAATACATACTCAGATTCTCAAAGAACATCAAAAGGTGTTTGCATTTAATTACAAGGAGATGACGGGAGTCGCACCCCACATTGCGGTGCACAACCTCGTCACTAGATCAGATGCAAAGCCAATTAAACAAAAATCAAGACCCATGAAGCCCAAAGTAGCTCTCATGGTAAAAGAGGAAGTAATAAAACTCCTTCAGGTAGGATTCATCAAGCCAGTTGACTACTCCCAATGGGTATCTAACATCGTTCCCGTTCTCAAGAAGAACGGAAAGATACGCATTTGCATAGATTTCGAGACATCAACAAAGCGTGTCCTAAAGACGATTTCCCATTACCATCCATAGACGTTATCGTTGATGCAACAGCTGGTTTTGAACTCTTGTCTCTCATGGATGGATTCTCTGGATACAACCAAATCAGAATATCTGAGCAAGATCAAGCTAAAACCACGTTTATAACTCCTTGGGGAACCTATTGCTACGTTGTTATGCCATTCGGTCTCAAGAACGCCGGTGCTACGTACCAGCGGGCCATGACATACATATTTCACGATCTAATTCATAAAATCGTGGAATCTTACGTAGATGACTTATTGGCTAAAGCTAAGAAGCGTTGTGACCATCCCGAAGTACTCCGCGTCATTCTTTCACGTTTAATAGAATACGGAGTCACGCTAAATCCAGAGAAATGCATCTTTGGTGTAACAGGAGGAAAGCTCCTAGGTTACATCATATCGTCATGAGGGATTGATGTTGATCCAACCAAAATTCGGGCTGTCCTCGAAATGGTTCCACCTTCGGATGAATCTGGAATCAGGTCATTTCTCGGAAAGCTAGGTGCAATCCGAAGATTCATCCCGGATTTAAGCTTCGCCATTCATCCAATCAACAATTTACTCAAGAAAGACTACAACATTGATTGGACCGAAGATTGCAATGAAGCTTTTGATGCAGTTAAGCAGTTTTCTGTTATCACCACCTACGCTAATGCCACCTAAGCTAGATCCCGTTAATCCTATACTCACGAGCTACCAATGTCTCGCTGGCCTGTATGTTGGCCCAAGAAGATGATAACAAGAGAGAACGTGCGATTTATTTCATTAGCCGAACACTGCTCGACTATGAAACACGCTATACACAGGCAGAACGAGAATGCCTTGCCATAGTCTTTGCTACTAAACGTCTAAGACATTACATGCTGAATCAAGAAACAAAGGTCATGGTAAAAACGGACCATTTACGGACTTTTCTCACACAAGGTTCCTTGTCTAAAAAGGCTGGACGTTTTATAACCTTAATGGGAGAGTTCGAATTAACATTTGTAAACCAGAAGTCGGTTAAAGGACAAATCATCGCGGATTGGTTAGCTGACAACCCATTAGATGGAGGCGATTTAGTAGATTTAGACTTTCCAGATGAATGCGTATACTACATTGAAACACGACCCGCTATCTCTGAGTGTCCTTGGTACACTGACATCGTTAATTATATCATGGACCATACGTACCCGGAGGCAGTTACACCGCAACAAAGAAGGTGGTTACGCATAATCGTAGCTAAATATGTCATTATAGAGCAGGTGCTCTATCGAAAAGCATTCGATGGAATGCTCTTAAGGTGTGTTGACACAGAAGAGTCCAAGAGGATTCTCCATGAATCCCACAGCGGTATATGTGGAGGCCACTTGGTGGCCATGCCACCGCTCGAAAAATACATCGAATGGGCTATTTCTGGCCCACTCTAGAACGTGACGCGATAGAGTTTGCACGCAAGTGTCATAAATGTCAAGAATTCTCTCATGAGATCCACATGCCGGCACAAGCTCTGCAACCAATCGCTACTCCATGGCCCTTTTCTACATGGGGTCTAGACTTAATAGGGAAATTCTCTCCCTCATCCACAGACGACCATAATTTTATAATCACGGCCACTGAATATTTTACCAAATGGGTGGAGGCCATGCCTCTTACTACTGTACCTGGTTCTGTAATCGCTAAGTTCATTTTAAACCAAATCATTTGCAGGTACGGTATCCCACAAATCATTATCTCCGATAATGGAACTTCTTTTAAGAATGAAGAGGTTCGTGAGTTATGCAATAAATTTAAAATAAGCCATCATACGGCTTCTTTGTATTATCCCCAAGCCAACGGACAGGCTGAAGTGACAAACAAAACACTGAAAGCCATTCTCCTTAAAACGGTAAAAGAAAACAAGCGAGATTGGCATTTAAAGTTATACCCGGCCTTATGGGCCCACCGAACCTCAATAAGAACACCAACGGGAGCAACTCCTTTCTCGCTGGTATTTGGGGCAGAAGCAGTTCTCCCACTCGAGGTTGAAATACCTAGTCTTCGCATTTCATTACAAGGAGTTCTGGATGAAGACGCTTACAGAGAAGCACGTCTTTCCCAACTAGAAAGCCTAGATGAAACCAGGTTAGATGCTGAACAGCGACATAGAGTCTACGCTGACCGGATGTGCCGGCAGTATAACAAGAAGGTCTATGAACGTGACATATACGAAGGTGATCTAGTTCTAAGACTAGACAACCGGATCGATAAGAAGACCGGCGAAGGAAGGAAATTCCGGCCCAAATGGTTGGGCCCATACCGAGTCATGAAGGACTATGGAAATGGTGCATACCTCTTATGTACGTTAGAAGGCGAGGAGTTTGGCGAAACAGTCAATTCCCTGCACCTCAAACGTTTCTACGCATAAGCAGCTAACGCTACCTATATAGCTATCTACATTGCATTTTCATATAAATTAGGATCATTTTGTCCATTCGTTTCTTACACTGATTGTGATCAAGGAGTCTATTCTCAAAGCAATTCATTACAAACTCATGATGTTGTTGGCACAAAACTTTCTAATCATATCTCTCCATTTTCACGATATCATCAATCATTTCAGAATCTTTTATCAAATAAAATAGACATGACAAAGTCTTAATGGTAACCATACCAAGATCTGCAAGTCTTTTCTCGCCTTGATTTCTTCTTAGAATAGGTGTCATTGCCTATGGTCTGTTCTAGAAGCTTCATGGTGTCACATCTATCCCATATGTATATCTCTTTGGAAATAAGGACATACTGACATTTTACTCAAATAAACAAGTCAAATGTTGATCAAACAGAAAATTTTAATTTTACACATTTCCCTGCCCCACCAACCTTCGGTGATGAGCTTGCGTCTCTTACTAGTGACGTAGGGTTGGGAAAGGATGGAAATGCCCTTACTCACCTACGCTTTGCCCACGGTGATAAACTCACGCTTCTTACTAGTAGCGTGGGGCAAAGTGTAGGGGGTCCTCTTAAACAAATAAATGCAAATGGTCATACGCAAGCAATTCAAACTTTCAAACTTTGAGTCAAAAACAAATGAAACGGATGTTCAAAATTCCAAAAAGAGTCAAAAATCCTAAAAACCTAGATTTTGTCTACTATGTGGCCATCTACGGGTCTAAGTCTAGATAAACCGCAAAGCAAGTTGCATCCAAAACTATGAAGTCACCCGGGTGGAGTCAGCTTGTAGCTTTCAATTTGGTCCGCCAAAGCTTTGTCTATCCTTCATCGCTATCATTTCATCACATTTCATAACTTGCGCCCTTCCTGGCTCTTGGTGATGAGCCCTCGCATCTTACTGGTTGCGTGGAGTTAGGAGTGGGGCAAGTTTATCTGTTCATCATATTTGTTATTTTCATCACTTTGCCAAAACAAACATGAGATATCCAAATTGCTCACAGAAGCTAAGATTCAAAATCACAATATATCTACAATATCATGTATCAGCATCATGAAACACAAAAAGAAAGCACGCATTTGCATCATCTGTTCTCCATTGCATACATTCTAAAAAGCATATAAAACATACATCGTAGTATACACGAGGAAGCTGGAAACAGAAAGGGAAAACACCAGTGACAAGTTTTGATCCAAAAACGAATGCATATATATAAATAATCAATGTTTATATACAATGCCATCATGCTCTAGGCATGGTCAAAAAACCTAAAGAGCCCGTGATATACAAAAGAATCTATAGTACAAAACACATAGGAGCCAAGTAGTCTCTCACTCCCTTCTTCGACCCCGTGGAGATGGCTGCATCCCCATGTAGCTCGCCCACTATGCTGTAATCTCGTGCTCGGGACCCCCGTCTCGTGTGTGAGTCTCCTCCCGATGATCGGGACCCCGGATATGGTAGACATCCTCCAAAGTAATGGTCCACTCACCACGGACCCACCGGCAATCGAAAGTGTTCCGATCTCGCATCCAATATGAAAATAAGTCACAAAGTATGTGACTGGATGGTGTGACATGGGGCACGCGTGATATACGCAATATGCCGGCCCTCTGTAATGTATCCTCCTCATCCTGAGAAAGGGCATCCAATACCCCCGAAAGCCAATCACACTCTCTCTCTCGGCTCCATCTGATATACTCCTCCCTCGCCTGCATACACCCAAAAACACACAAAACAGGGCAAGTTAGTATCTGAATAATACCAAGAGAATCATAAAAACGCATAGAAGTGCAAGAAAATACAAGTGTAGTCTCCAAAATAAGTTCTTTTACATTCTGTGCAAAACCGCCACCCTGAGCAGGGAGGCGGTTTTGTAACCGCCGCCTTGAAGGCGGTGGTCGTGTAACCGCCGCCCTGATCAGGGCGGCGGTCGTGTAACCGCCACTTCGCCCAAGTGGCGGTCATGGTCATAAACCGCGCGTGGGTTGTTAACCCCAAAAAGCCCAAAATGAGCAAAAATAGACCATTTAAACTAAAAATGGAGCCTACCCAGTAGGCGCCCCCCCTAGGTGGACCTTTTGAACCTAACATTTTCAAAAATAACCCCCCCATTATGATGAATTTAACATTTCAATTTTAAAGGGGGAAAAACACAAAATGGAAGAAAACCAACCTGTGATCGCTGAGGTCGGTGTTCCGCTCGTGGAGGCATGATCACGATCTCGCTTGCGAACGTTTCGACTCTACTCGCGTGAGAAACCATCACCGTGGGTCCCAGAGCTCAAAATCAATCAAATCGACTCGCGCAAATGAATAGGAAAATGGGCCCACTTTCATATATATATCGTTCTATTTCATTTTAAAATGACTTTTTCGCAGGTTTGGAGCGCTGATGGAGGTAAGTTTCTATCCCCGCACGAATGGTACGTCCTCATTCCCTATTGCTTTAGCGTTTATTTTCCAAGTTATTGTATCTATCTGCACTTGAGCTCTCTTTTCATTTTGCAGGTAGCGGGAATTTCGGATGGCGTCATCTCAACACACGGACGAGTAAGGTATAGCTTCTAACTCCCCATTTCGGGACTGCCATACTCGGACCCACCGTTTTATGCCTCTTCATGGTTAAAACGCTTCTCCGAGGGGGCAATATGTACGTACCCAAAATTGTAAGGTACTGTAATGATGTAACAAGTGCCCCGATGATGATACAGGTCTCCTCGCAAGGTGTTCGGGATCCGGAAAAGCCCTCGGAGTATGCGTTAACATCCCGCATGCCCCGCTTAGCCCCCGCGCCCTTTGTTTCCCCTTTTCCCTCTTTCCTTGGCCTCTTGACCTTGATGTGAAACCGCCGCCACCGCAGGCGGCGGTCTCGTGACCACCGCCCCATAACAGGCGGCGGGCCCTGAAACCGCCCCGCTCGAGAGCGGCGGTCTGTGCGCGTTTTCCAGAACGCTCTTTTGACGCGACTCACGTGAAATATCACGATTCACCAGCTTTTCTTTGCCGACTTGAGCATGCATTTATGTTTTTGGTCCCCTGGAATAGTGTTTTTCCTTTGTTTATTGTTTAGGAGTTCAATTTGGTTTTGGTTTTTGAGTGTTGGAATTCCTATAAATGCATAGCTTGTGCTGAGGCAAATGGCCACCATTTTTTTGTTAGAGTCTTCTGATTTTCAGTGGTTTGGTCTGTTAGCTTGCTTAGGATTGATAGCATAGTTCATTTCATACTTGGTTAGTATTGTTCAGCTGTTGGTAAGCCACAGACCCATCTTGTGCAGGCAGTGCTGTTATCTCATCCCAATCCAGTTAGAAGCTTGCCTCTGAATTTCTCTTTGCTGTAGATTTGTTTTTATTGTGTCTTGGAGTTCTTAGTTCAATCCATTATATGCCTGGTTAGCTTTATTCAGCTGTTGGTAAGCCACATATCCAACTTGTGCAAGCAGTGTCTTTATTTTATCCAATCCATTGGAACAGAATAGCTTAGGAAGCCATTAAAGTTGCAGGTTTTGCTCTTCGTATAGGATAGTTACAGGTTCTGGTCACTTCATGTTGCATGACTCGCAGTAAAATCCCGCTAGGAATCGCATAAGCCAAGCTCTGTACTCTTGCGCTATCCCTCTCCTACTCGCATTCTCGGTCTGCATTCTGAGTTGTCCTTGTCCCAAAATCTACTCTTATCGGTGCTAGCATTACACGCTTTTCTGGATCCACGTGAACACAAAAGAACGAGGAGATCATACTGAGGGGACGAGATCACATACACCATCGGATTCGCCACTGTTCTGCGGAGTCCAGGTTTTAAATTTCAAAGTTCTAGTCAGATTCATATCAAATAGAGTAGTTAATCGCTTTATTTCATTTCATTCTATTCTCGACATTGCCAGGGAAGCTGTGGGGATTGATAGTTTCTGAGAAACTATGATTCACTCCTCACTTCTGAGGTAGGACCGAGAATCTTGCAGGTAGATTAGACAAACTGCTATTTTATTTATTTAGAATAATTCTACAAATCGCACAGGCAAATAACCACACTCGGTTATCTTGTCTGTTTTAAATTATTGTTTAGCTATTATTTCTAGATACGCTTAAAATAGTTTGCTTTCCTTAAAATTGTTAGAATATTTCTTAGAAGAATAAAAGATATATATGTTAGATTTATTTCACGTAGTTAGAATTTGTTTCATTACAGTTAGATTTGCATTTTGTTTCGTATGACAATCACGGGACCTCAAGAGCCCAGGGAATATATATTTGAGCCAATCGTGCCTCAACCAAACCTAGTCACAGCAATAGTTGACATAGACCAAAATCTCAGGAAACTTAGTATTCCGAACAACCACAGATTTACAACTGATCAGTTCTCAGTTAAGAGGATTAAACATAGAAGACGACCAAGCACATGCATTTTGGTCAAGTCAGCCAAACTACAGATTACCCTAGAAAACATCCACATGACTGTAGAAGGGCTCGAAAGAGAACAAACATTCGGGTGTGATCCTCTAGTTCCACAGCCAGATTGGAGACACCCTCGTAGATATAGATACCAGCTTAAGAATCCAGGTTGCGAGAATGCCTGTAAGGTATTCTGAGAAGATTACACAACTATTGGTTCTAAACATAGAAGCTGAGAAAGCATACGATTACTGGATACTAGGGATTAGAACTTGATCCCGCGTATGACCATAACAGGACCGCAACAACCAAGAGTCTATGGTTGTGATCCACAGATCCCACAGCCCAACGAATCCACAAGTCAGTTAGACATAGACACTAGCCTACGCATCTTGGTATTCAGGTCCACTCCACTTCCACCTATCATCATCGAACAACTGTCCTTACTAGATATAGCGGCTAACGAAGCTAGGGAATTCTGGACTAGGCCAGAAAATCGTCCATAGAGTCAATTATATTCATCATCCACTATATGACCTTATCGGGAGATATACACGAAACAATCCCAGGTCATTTTCCACGTATTCCGCAACCCATAGATCGAATCACGCCAGAGCTCGATATTGATTGGAGCCTTCGAGTAGTCATCCTTGCTGATCGATCTATCACACCAGTCCAAGTTAGAAGGGCCTTCTTTGCCTTAGATTCACAAATTCCACTAGTGCGTGTCGAAGACATTAGACTGCCTAACTAGTTTGTCTACATATTTGCTTTCACCTTCTCTTTGAGAATTTTCAAATCTTCTCTCAATCACCTTCGCTCCTTCCCATTATTCTCGCGGGTATTCATATACCCCGAATATGTCGGATTCGATGCATATGGCAGACCCCTCTTGGGTCTTGAGGCATACTACACCCAACAGAATAGGTAATCATCACCTCGCTCTCGGCATGGGGTGACAACTATTCAACTAATCAGATTATCAACACAAACCCCAAGAATCAGATATAGTTCATCTTTGAAGCCGAGGAGTTAGATCAACCCCTCGAATCCAAATGTATCTCCAATTTAGCACTCTCGAAACTTTCACAATAAGGATCACACTAAAACGGAAGGGGGAATAATAAATGCAGTCCGCCCAACCTTAAATTCATTAAGAGGATAAGACATCCCCTTAGTTTCCCAAGAGGCCCAACCAAGGAACCAAGAGGGGTCTTGAGTAAGTTTGACAACTTTACAATGACCTGGCTTCCACATACAACATGCATTTCAAATTATTCATCACAACAAAGAAGACATAACCAACAAGTTTGCAACCTTCTCAAAACAACACAAAGGTTTGAAATCAAACCAAATAGAGAAAGGGCTATGAGAAACAACCTTCTTATGTCTCCCAGTGAAGTGGGAGTCTTACCCTAATCCTCCAAGTGCACAAAATTATAAACACAAATTCCTTATCTCTCCTTGTAATCATATAACAAAACCATGAATTATTTTTCACTCCCCATAGGTAAGACTCTAATTCACACTCCCACCAAATGATTGCCTCACAAAAATCCCTTTTCCCTCCCCAATTGTCCCATAATCTCTTCTCCCAAACCTAACTAAGGCCTACTACCTACGCGACACACGTACACCTTCACAAGACAAAAACAATTTTAATGAGCACAACATTGCATACAAACAAGAAAAATAACATAATAACAAAGGTAGAGATCCTACCTCTCAATCAAGGTCCAAGAAAATTCCCAATCCTCTTCAATCCCAAGCAAAAATTTCCCAAGCACTCCAGCAAGCTTCAATTCCAGAAGTGCTCAAGAAGAGAAAAGAACAAGCAACCCCATTCAAACCAAAATCACAAGTAAACAGAAAATGATTGTGAGGTTGATGAGGTGGCATCATGTAGAGATACCACTTCATCAACTCTCCATCCCCACACTCAATTCAAACACACAAAGTCCAAGAAAATCAATGCACTTTAAAGGACTATGACAACCCACATGGCTCAAAAACGTGCACACCATGCTTTCAAAGGACACAATAAATTGAGGCAGAAGGAAAGTACAATAATTTTCTCTCATTTACACTCAAAGATGGATACAAAAGTTAAAAATTATCTTCCCAACCCATAGGTATTGTTTTGGGTAAATTTAAGAGGCATGGGAAAAGCCTGCTTGTCCCACAAGCCTCCAAATATGCCCCAAAGGAAAAATCCGAATTTGGAAGTTGGGGTGGATTTAAAAATTACATATCGACATAAATTTTACTTTCCAAAAGGACAAAAAAAAACCCAATGTGAATCTTGTCACATCCCTAATTTACTTCACCCAATAAAAAGAATTTTATCTTAATTAAGACATATTTACACGTGCTAATAGAGTGATCATATTTTTAAATTTTAAATACGTAAACATGAATAAATCAAATTCAAAATTAAAAGAAGGGAACAAAATTCCCCCCATGGCCACACATGTGAAGTCAACACCCATCTAATACCTCTAAACAAGACATGCAAAACACCACACTAAACAACATTACACAAGTTATCAAATTTAGCCCCATTGCTCAAAACAAGACATCCTTTTGAGGTTGGTCCTCTATCCCCTTCGATGTATGTGATAAAAGTCCTTCATAAAAATACCTCTCTAGATTTTCAGCTATATTAACAACATCGAGACAATATACGTATCAAATCAATAACAATTATTCAACATTAGTAACTATGTTACCCATCAATATATCAAAATATAACCCTAACATCCATGAGATTATAATTCTACTCAAAACATTCCAAAACATAACATGTCCTATATAGAATCCACATCGTAAATATGTACATACATCGAACTCTCTAACATTACTATCTAGTGCATCATAATAAAACATAAACATCATAATATAAATAGTAAAAATATCAATGAAATCTATAACCTAATGATCAATGTATCATAATCAAAATTTATGAATATCAGTCCAATAGTATCAATATCAATATGAAACAACATCAAAGAGGAGTGGATGCTACATCCCCTCCCTTAGACTTGACTTCCTCCCGGAAGTCACTAGAATAGATGAGAAAACTTAGCTCACAAAATAGTGGCATTCTCCCATGTTGCTATAGTCTCGTCATACATATCCCACTTTACCAAGACCTAGTCAATCTCATAGCCTCTAAGGCCCAAAGGTGCCTGTGATCTATGATGCACACAGCTCCACTAATACTTGAACCTACTCTTGTACCTACAAATCAGTCCAATCCAAAACATGAGAGGGATCTGGAATATATCTCATAAGTACAAATACATGAAATAGTTCATGCATGCAAGAAAATCTAGGTGTAAATGCTAGGACGATAGGCCAAAGGATCTGATACTCTCCTATATCTCGAAGGGACCCATAAATCTTGGAGCTAACCAAGAGCCTTTTTGGTAATGGATATGACTCTTATGATTCCTAACACAAAGAAACACCTTCATGCCCACCTCAAAACTATGATCTATCCTCTTCAAATCTACATACTTATTGTTCCTATCCCGAGTCTCCTAAAGCCTCTGTTGAATCAAGACAACCCTGTTGCTCCATACCCTACACCAAATTTGGCCCACGCAAAACCTTTTCCTCCAATCTATCCAAACTCAAAGGTGGCATGCACTCTACCATATAATGTCAGAAAAGGAGACATGCAAATTTAACTCTGAAAACTATTTCTATAGAAATCTCCACCACTTACAAGTATTCCTCCCACTTAGACTAATCATTCATGACATACATCTACAACATATCCTCTAAGATACCATTTACCTACTCGTCTCAGACATGTCTTTGGATGATAAGTTGTGCTGAATCCGATACTAATCCCAAGAACATGTTCCATGGTAGTCCAAAAGTGATAAGTGTACAAGGAATCATGATCACAAATTATCTTCAATGAATCCCATGCAGTCTTACTAATGTCATCAAGGTATACCCGCGCTTATTGCACTAGATGTATAAGTGGTCTTAACTTGAGAAAAGTGAGCCACTTTAATTAATTTATCAATCCTAACCATGATGGCATCATGGTGATATATTGACATTGGTATCCCTACGATGAAATCCATGAAAATGGTATCCCATTTCCACTTCGGTATGGCATGTGGGTACTGTAGAGGCCGAATGAATGTTGATGCTTGGCCTTCACCCTTTAACACTTTAAACAACACAAAACAAATTTAGCTACATCCCTCCCTAGACCTCTCCAGAGTGATACAACTATCTCAATGTGGTGTGCATCTTCTTCAACCATTGATGGGCTAAATAAGGTGCATGATAATCCTCTGCTAAGATATCATGTCTCAAGCCTCCATCCAAAGGAACATATATCCAACCTTTGTATCGAGAAGACAATATTCCTCTAATGATAATCCATCAAAACTCCCCTCAAGGCATCTCTAAGACTCAATCTCGATCGAATGCAAGGTAGAATATATCGTGGGGAAGCTTATTGTAAAATCCTACTCCAAAAATTTTTACTCACCGAGGTAGCCAAAGCCACATGTCTCTCGTCGACTTAGGGGAGTCTACAATAAAATTTTTCTTCTTCTTCAAATGATCTATCTCAATTTTTTACTCACAAAGAAACTCCATCCAACACCACTGCCAAGCATTGAGATTGGGTTGTGTGAAAAGGTGGAGAAGATTCAAATGATCAGTCCTGAGTATAATTATCTAAAAAAGAAGGAAATGTCTCCACCAAACCAAGGAATGAATAATCGGTGCAAGCTCAAGGTCATGAGTCAAATTACCGAGCTCATAATCCTTGATTTTGTGAGACTCAAAAACAACAAGATGGCCCTCCTACATCAATACACCTCCGAATCATGCCTAAGAAGCATCAGTGAAAATGAAGAACTCACCCCGAGGATCTAGCACTAAAAGAATAGGTTCCATCCTAAGGCATTCCTTCGATTTCTTAAAGGTATTCGACATCTATCTAACAAGATGAACTTCTTCCATTTCCACCGAACATAAGTGATGGGGTGCGTAACTCCAAGAAAATACCCGAACAAGTCTCTTGTAGTATCCTACCAACCCCATGAAATTGTGTACATCAGTTACACTAGTAGGTGTTAGCCAATCCATAATGGCTCTAATCTTGGAAGGATTGATTATGATACCTTCACCATA
>CM031238.1:699148770-699352450 GCA_018340775.1 Taxus wallichiana var. yunnanensis | reverse complement strand
ATCATTAAATTTATACATTCATCTCATGACCACACTTATATTGAAAAATGAACTCCCAAAATAAATTATTCTTATCACTACATGTTTTACATTATGTCATACTTGTAGTTACCCTTTATTGAATAGGATATGATGGGGCTCTATTAATATTTCTCAACAAAGATAAAGTAATACAAACGTAGAAGAGCTACATGATGACATTTTTGACACTCATATAAGCGACATTGTAGAAAATAGATTATCTTATGTGTCAATTAATATTGGCCTACTATGGATTCTCATTCATGAAAATTGATCAAGAAGTGTGGCTTCCAAAACACATAATAACCTCATTCATGTGTCGTCTCAAGCTTTACAACCAATCACTACACCTTGGATTTTTCCCAATGGGGGCTCAACCTTATAGGAAAAATCAACCCCACCTCATCTGATGGCCATAAGTTCATTATCACTACCATGGAGTATTTTACCAAATGGGTAGAGGAAATGCCTCTCACATATGTCACTTTGTTAATAATATATCCAAATTCATATTCAACCACCTTATTTATTGCTTTCACATTCTAACCTATCTTGTTACTAATAAGGGTAAGTCATTTAAAAATATGTTAAAGGTTTAGATAAGTGATTCAACATTCACCTTCGTTGGTCCACTCCTTACTATCCCTAATGTAATGGAAAAGGTGAAGCATCCAAATAAAATCCGAAATACATTATGGAAAATATTGTTGAGGAACATGGTCATAACTAACATACACAAGTATATCCTACCATTTGGGCCTATCACACATCCTTCCATACTCTGATAGAATCCACTCCATTTTTAGTTGTATATGAATTTGAATCTATATTACATAGAGAGTAAAGCTCCCATCACTTTGTGTATCCTTCCAACATATAATAAAAGAAGAAAACTATAGGTGGGATCGTCTTTCTGGGATTGATCTCCTAGATGAAAAGTAGCTTAATGATTTATATCATCTCATGTTGTATCATAATTGACTTTGTTCTAGATACAACAAGAAGATCAAGAAAATAAAATTTGAGAACAACAACCTTATTTTAACTGAAAATCAAAGAAATATAATAAAATATTAGGACAAGAAAAGAAAAGTTGAACCAAATTGGTCAGGTCCATACCTTATTACTTCTAAATTCAAATCGATTGCATACTGAAGTAATCCATGTTAGTCATTGTATATAGGTGTTTTCATTGATGTCAAATCTAATGATGGAAAAGGGTTTGTAGATATCATGATATTCTTCATGAGGTTGTATTCTAGGTAAAACATGAAGGTTGATTGGTAGTGACTTGTTATGGTTAAGTACTTTGGTTTTCTGAGAATCATCTAGTTGACATTGTCATGGTTTATGCTCTCCTTGTTTAACCCTATTGCATTGGTTGGTGTTGGAATTGATGTCACATGGCATTGAGTGAAAAGGAGGAGTGAAATATCAAGTAGGTTGACAAATTTTCAATGATATTTTGTGGTCACAAAGTGGTCTCATGGTGGTTTCTTGAACATTCAGGATTGTTTTAGGGTCTACATGGTTGGTTAGTGAGGTTGGTTCCCACTAGAGGTATGGGTCTATTTATTTTATTGTTCCAAAGTTCCCCATAGGTCTTAAAAATGTTTAAATTGTTTCTAAGAGCTTATAGGGTGATAATTACGTCATGTATTGTATGTCATAGGTGAATCTAGCTCATCTAGGCCTACTTCAGAGCTTGATGAGGTGTGTATGATCTCAATGAAGGTCATGACAAGCCTATGTAAGCATGGTAGGAGCCTAGGAACACTACCTAGAGAATTTATGAGCATATATAGGGCATATTTTATCTTTTGAAGGAAATTTTAAGCTTTCACTAAAAACGCCTTTGAGCATTAACGTGTGGAAGCTTAGAGAAATGAGATTGGTGTGGACCGTAAAAGATCATTTATGAGAAATCAAGCCATAAACCATGTGGAGGGAGGTTTTTTAGTTCTCTAGGTATAGTTTCATCAAAATTTGAAGATGATTGTTGAGGATATTATAGTTTTAAAAAATCAGGTAAAGTGATAAGGGCTAAAAAAGAGACCTGTCTGCTTAGCACTCAAACAAAATTGACAAGCCTTCTTTGTATAAATCATAAGATGTTTTTTTAAAGAGCAATGTAATAATAAATGTTTTCAAAAATATTGAGGATAAATGGTTGTTGAATAGTAAATTTCTATTACTTTTTCTATCAATGAACTTACTCTCACCAAATCCCCTCCATGAAGCGATTGACATAAAATGGACTTATTTGTCTCCAAGTCAGGTTTTCAAGTGAGTAAAACCTCTTAGAAGTGTATCAGCTTATTCTAGGTAAAGATAGTGGTATTTTTTCTATCCAAGCATGACTATATTGTATGGAGTTTCCCATGTTTTTGCAATTTTTGTATATATAGTCTTGTATTGATGGATCTAAGCTTAACCACTAGGTGTGAAAAAATCTATGTCATGTATACTGAATGCTCTCATTTTTTTAAGGAATTATCCTTGGTCATTTCTTGTGAACTCGATCCTTATTCCTTTCCTAGCGCTAAAGGGCAGTCATTTCAATCAATTCATGAAGGTTTTGAAGGTGTTTGAAAGATGTATTTGTTATCTCACAAAAGTGCACCCTTGTGAGGATTAACAACTTCTAATTTTACTTGTCCTATATTTTTCAGATATACAATGGAAACCCCTCATGGGATGTGGGTATCCAAAAGGTTAAGGTGAATCTCTAGATTTTAAGGGATGGTTCTCTTTAGCATATCCATAACTAGACATGACCGAGGTGAAGGTTAGAATGAAACTTGGAAAGAAAGGTGTGATACAAAAAAATTTGGAGATCATTGACATAGGAGTGTGTAAAAAATAAAAGAAACATTAATTTTACACGAGCCAAACAGATTTGAGTAGGTTTTGAAGGAAAAATAATAAAAATTTGTGAAGGGATGGCTCATAATACACAGGTTTTCGCATTGCACACTAAAAAGACAAAAACACTATTCTTTACAATAGAGGCGGATAGCATAAGTAATTAAATTAACAAATTCAATGATAAAGATCATGAAAATAAACTTTACAAATGTACGAACATTGTTTTATGGTCAAACTTGGATTTTTTAAGTGTTTTCCACAAGGATCATCAATTACACAGGGGTGAGGAAGGGAATAAGAAGATGAGCGAGAATAGCAACATTGAGAATTATAGATAGCGAGAATAATTCCTCGTGTATGCGAGAAGCTTCAAAGAATTTAAGACAAGATCATTTGCGTTGGCTGAATGAGATTAAATTTAAAGACACAAAGTTCCATAAATAACCTTCTTGATTTATTAATCAAGGACACAAAGTTCCTTCTTGGTTGTACAAGATCAATGTATTTGCAAAAGCCCAGACAGTATGCGATCGGAGAGACTAACGAGTTAGGAACAAAATGATCTTCCACATATTAAAGGAAAACACGAGAGATAACAAGAATTAGATAGACAAAGAATGAAAAGCCCTTTTGTATTGATTTCTTTAAGATCTATTTACACTTTCAAACAAATATTCCAAGTTCTTCCTCCTTTCAAAATGGCGTGGAAAGGCCATTATATAGCTTACTGAGTCGATTACTCTTCGTAACCGTTTCTTTTAACTAAAGAATAGTTAAGGACCACCGATTCTGATACCTTAACTAATTACAAAGAATACGAAAAGAAAGGGAAGAAGAGAAAAGAAAGGAGAAGGAGGCAGGTGGCGATTCTTGGGAGGGACCCACTTGTCTTGAGAATCCATTGCTGAATTTCTTGATGACTCGGCTATATCTACTGCCACGAGGGAGCGCGTGTTGGCTGCGGCCCGAGTCAAAATCCCGAGACATTTCTCCATCTCTTTATCAAACTCGCGTGAGTATGATAATCTTTGTTTGCTTCTTGATAGCGGTAGAAAGAGAACAAATTTCCTTCATCTTTTCCTTAGAGATGGAGCTTTCCTTGAATAGATGATCTTTGACAAAAGCTCGGGGCCCGAGCTTTGATTTCTTGCGAGACAAGGAAGCACGAGTTTTCATCTTGAAGATGACAATGCATATCTTTGAAAGCGGCGGTGCCGGTGTCTTGAAAGCTTCTCCCTTACGCCATTTGTTCTTCATTTCTCCCATGACTTCCTCCAGGACTTTGATTTTCCACTCTAGCTGTAGACCCAGGATTTTGATAGATTGTCTTTGGCATCATCGAAAATCTTTTTCGCCCGGTAAGATGTTCTCATCTGTCTGTCCCATGAGGCGAAGGTCTCAATCTGCAAGCTGCTCCGAGTTTAAGCTCTTTATCCATAACCCCAATAGTAGAGGATAGCTTCTGTTGCAAATTGTCTACCTTTCCATGTAGTTTAAAAGCTTCATCGATGAAGTTTAGCCCAGCAACAAGCATGTCATCCACCATGGCTTGATAGCTCTGCCATAGACGAGAATACTTGTGCATATCTTTAATACTTTGCACTTCATCTTGGCTTAGAATTACGGGAGGCGGTAGAGCGAGTCAAGGGTAGGGTCAAAACTTTGTCCTTAGACAAGAGTGACTTGATAAAACTTGTGAGAACTTGGGCTTGTTCTTCCAGCTGTTCAATAGTCTGCTGCCCTTTCTCTACCCTTCCAATGACTCTTGTGACTGTTTCCTGGAGGTTGTGAATTTCACCTTCAGGAGTAGACTCTCCCATAGGGATCCTTGAAAGCTCTAAGTCAGATGTCAGCAAGTCTGATTCTGATTTGTCTACTGTAGGCTTAGCAATCTCCAAGAATTGCTGACCTTGGGCATCGATCGACACAGTGGGAGGTGGTTCTGGCTTTCTTGGCACGAGAAGGAGTGGTGCCCAACAAGGCTGCTACAGCATCAAAATTTGGTCCCAAGCTTTGAGAGGAGGATTTCCTCTTCCTTTTGTCGACCAGAGGTTGCACCCAAGCAAAAGAGGAAGAAGAATCTGCAGGAGGGGCAAGGGGACCAAGAGACAGGGAGCTCATGACACTCGGTGTCTGCGCAGCAGTTGTTGACTCAAGGCTGAGGCGTGAGTAGAACACTTTGGAGGCGATGGCGGTAGAAGAATCGATAATAGCACACGAAGTTCGGTGCTCTGGACCTCTTTGTCCTTATCTGCTTTGATCTTCGGGAACATTTGCGGGAGTTGGCATCTCACTTTCTTCACTTTCACTTTGAGAACAATGATGTTCTCGGCCTATAGGCAACTCTACTGTTTTCTTGGAGGATCATTCTCTGCGGGCTCCTTCTTTACCTCTTTGAGTTTCTTCTTGTATACAGGTAGATGGAGAAGGAGTAGATTCTACGAGTCCCAGAGTGTTGAGGCGGGAGGGGTTTTCAGGTGTTCCGGACTGCTGGAAGGCCGATGCCTCTCTTATGGGTGTCGAATCATCCTTGGAGCTAGATTCTCTGAGTGCCTCTTGAATTCTCGGATCTTCTTCTTGGAACAGGACCTAGTCTGATTAAGGCTGGAGCAAGAATCTCGGCCGGAGATCATCTCTCTCTTTCTTGTTCCAATCCGAGGTCCTCCCGAGAGGAGGTGTGTTAATCACATTTTCATACTCATAAGAGTATAGCTCAAATTGTCATCTGGAGACCTTCGGGAACTTGAGTACGGCCCGAGTTCTTGGATCAATGCGGGGAGAACCTGCCCAATGCCTTCTTACGGCTTCAAAATCATCTGCACGATCGGCCCGGTAGTCTTACGTATACGCCTATGATGATAGACTATCTTGATGTTACATTCGATGAACTTCTTCAAGTCAAAAGCGGTTCTTGGCTTGAAGAAATGAAGCGATGATAGGGACGGGGGCTCTTTACATGTTACGAGCATCGAGAGCTGTTTTGCATGTGTAGTTTCCCGGAGAGATGGGAAAGTGCAAGCCGAAAATCTTCTTGTCTCTGCAAGTTACGTGCAACTTGTCTAGTTGCTGCATATTTCAATCAAAGCCATTTTGTCATTGCGAGAACATGGGAAGCCGCGAGAGGAGTGCTTTCATAGCAGCAAGCTTTGATATAGGAAAATTTCTGAATTGAATGAAATAGGCTCCATCTTTGCGATATCGGGTTCATGGCTTCATCGAAAACCTTCTTGCGATATCACCTTGAGCAATCGACCACGTACGTGGGTGAAAGCATCATTGACCCTTACGAAATTGCGGTTCTTTGGTCTCGAGGTGAGCTGCGGGCAATAGGCATACAACTGGATCATCTTTGTGTGCATCTATATAGGAGAAACCAAACCACTTTGCTGGATCTTTGCTAGGGTATACATCGATATGAAGTCATATAGAACTTCTTTGTTTCTTTGGACGTTGGATAGCTGCTCGGCCAAATTCATCTTGCGATGATCTCTGCCCGATTGATATTTTGTGTTCCCTCGCACACCATGCTTGATGGCGGGCACATCCGAAATGAAACTCATTGGTGGAGGGCAAACCCATAACCGAGCCAGCGGGATTATGAAGTCGCGGTTCTTCGTTGAAATCTGCTCGGAAGAGGGTTTGGTTAGGCGAAGCACCTTTCTTAGGGTTCTTCACCAAGACTTCGCCACTCGCGCCTTGTATTTGTCCTTTGTCTTGGTCGAACATGCTTTGCTTGATCTCGGGAGACGACTATAGCATTGTCCATCTCCGGAATCCTCGAGCAGCGCCCGATGGCGCGGCGTCCGCTTGCGATGAGTTCCCCATGTACATTTGTCAATTCGCTCGAATCGGGGTCGAAGTGAGCTCCACATGAAAGCAACTTTGTGTCGGCCTGCTTGTCTTGAGATTGGGAATCCTCGGCAAAAGCTAAACCACTATCATTAATCATCATTGCCATTGGTGTAGGGTTTGCATCTGTCATTCTTGCCCAAAAATCACCGAAGTCGAGATGACGAGCTTCGCTGTCCCCTATATTGCTAACGGCAGATTCAAGCGGAGAAATTTGCTCCTGTCCCTGGAACTTGATCTTCATATTGATAGTCTCGGAGCTGCAACCTAGACTTCTGGAAGGAATTTGCAAATGGAGGAATCGCGCGGGTTTTCAAATTGCGAGGTTCGAGCAAAGATAGCATGGAAGCAATGCGAAAAATGCAAGGGGAATGCTCGTTATATAGCCGTTTGGAGAGAGAAATGACTTTAATGCGCATTGAATACACAACCACCAATTTGAAAAGCATCATACTTGGAGTGAGCGGGAAAAACTAAGTGTGAATGACACTAGGTACGCTTGGGACATGTGAGACGCGAATGCGCGAAACACGCGGCTCGGCAGTTCGGGCGAAACCGAGGAGAGGGCGCACAAATGCATTTGGGACAAATGGGGCGAAAATGTGCGAAGTACGCGATTCGGGTGTTTCGGCCGAAATTGGAACAAAGGGCCCGTTTGGACTTGGGACATTCGGGACAAAAAGTTCAAAGTCTGTGACTTGACTTGGCCGGCTCGGCGAAATTGGGAAAGCTCGCACTTTTTCAAATGGGGCGGTTAGGACAAAATTGCGCGAAGGGCGCGGTTCGGGCAAATCGGCCGAAAAATGGGAAAGCTCGCACTTTTTAACTTTGGGACATTTGGGACGGGAAAGTGCACGAAGTACGCGGGAAGGATGATTCGGCGATTGGAACAACACGCAAAAATAAGTTTTGGGACACTTGGGACAAAATTTTCAGCGGGCCGAAAATGGGGCGGCTTGGGGATTTCGGCGATCGGGAGCAGTGCATTTTCGTACTTGGGACAGATGGGACAAAAAGTTCCGACAGGCCCGAAAATCACACAAAATGACCCAAAACACAGATTTTTTCAATTTCACGACTTAGGCACCTCAGAGAAAAACACTTAAACTCAAAATTTTGAAATTTTACTCTTATCAGAGCGGGAAATTTTGAGTAGACAACAGCTGGCTCCTTCTGGGGATGACTTGGTATAAATTCATGGAATGAGACAAGGCAAGAACTTAGATAACTCGGTGAAGCAGACCAGTGCCTTATCCATTGGGCAAAGGAGTCAAAAACAAACCAACACAGAGGGCAACACACACACAACGAAGAGGAAACACAGAAAGCGAGAAAAGCAAAAACAACATGTACGAGAATATACAAAGGGACTCCTAGTCACAGGACTTGAACAACTTCAAATACTTGCCCACTATAAGGAAGTGGGAGGGGGAACCATCCATGTAATCAAGATAGAAAGAGTTCTTACCAGCAAAGTGTCTTATCTTGAATGGTCAGAGCCATAGTGAATCAAATTTTCCATGGCTGCCCACGAGGTTCATGTCTTTTGTCCCATAACGACACGGTATCTCCACTTGGAACTCTCACGAACTTAGCTTTCTTGTCAAACAGAACCTTTACCTTCTGTGGTGAGCGGATATCTGTCGGCAACCTCAATCTATCCTCGTTCGGTTTGTGCGGTACATGATTCTTTTATCCGAGCATCACTTTGAAACTAGTATCCTCAATGGCCTTCATCGGTGCAAGGTGGCGGTTCCAACTGTCATTTGCAATTGAGCTTCCACTCCATACACCACTTGAAAAGGAGACATTCCAATGGCTCTTTTAGGTGTGATCTGTCTGCCCAAAGAGCATCATAAAGCTTCTTATGCCGGTTTATTTGAGAGACTCATTGACCAACTTCCTTATGATAGTCACCAGATTTTTGTTGGTGGATTACCTTGTCCATTTCCACAGGGGTAATAATCGAAGAATGAGCCGGAGAGATGCCATACCCGTGGCAAATCCATTATCTCGGTTGAGGAAAAGTTGAAGCATTATGCATTCTGATCTTGTTAGGTACACCATACCTTACCAAGATGTTCTCTTTGATGAAGTTGCATCTGACTTGAGTAGTGCTCTTAGTGGAATAGCTTCCACCCATTTGGTGAAGTAGTCGGTGGCGATTAGCACATGCGTGTGACCAGCACTAGAAGCGAGGTTCGATGCACCATGAAGTCTAGACCCCACTTTGCTGAAATGGTTCCTCAATCACAACCCGGCTTGAGAGGTAAAGATGCCAATTTAGGTCTTCCCACAAAGTCGACAAGCTTCACATTTATCCACCCACTTGGATGCATCTCGAACAAAGAAGGCGATAATATCCTCCCGGAGTATCTTGTGGTGTGATTTGTTGATGAATAGTGCCCTCCACATGCCTGATCATGGAAAGCTGAGAGCAACTTTCTCTGCTGCTCCTTGTCCACACACTTCAGAAATCTCCCATCTAAACCACGCTTGAACAAGGCATTTTCCCATAGTACATATTGTGTTGATCTCAATTTAACAGTCCTCTTTTCCTTGGCAGTTAAATGAGAGGGGCATTCCCCATAGGTGAGAAAATGGGCAATGTCAGAATACCATTCATCGACTGAACTAAGGAATAGAACAGTAGGAATGTCAACTTTCTCCTCCAGGCCCGACTCATGTTTGGCTCCTTGACAATGAGAGCTCACAAAGACCCTTTCCACGAACCAGCTTGGTTGGTTTGATATCAATGTCATACTCTGGACTTTAGCCACCCGGTTTCCTCTCTTGGACCCAAATTCTTGCTTTGTGTAAGAATTGACTTAACGATCGTATACGGAACCCGGCACCATAGAGTGAGAGTTGAGGATATAGAAAGCAGGGCTGCTTGCGGCTTTGACTCTTTGCAAAAGCATGCTTCTCCATCATGGTGTATTTCAGCTCATGATTCTTCAGGATATAGCTCATGAAGGCAATTGGTAGCTCATGTCCATCAGAGTCTTCTTGGGTTAAGACAGCAGCCAGGGTATTATCTGTAGCATAGCAATAGATGATGAAATCTTTGCTGAAATCAGGACAGGCCAAAACTGGAGTTTTAGCAATAGCTTTCTTGATACCCTCAAAGGATTCCTTTCCTTCAGAAGACCAACCAAATGCTTGCTTCCTTTCATCATCTGAGAGATGTTCAAAGTTAATTCAGCAAAATCAGGGATGAATCTTCTTAAAAAATTGATCTTACCGAAAAAGGAATGCACGCCTTTTTTACTGGTTGGGAGAGGAATTTGCTGGATGGCTTGAACTCGTTCAGGATCAATCTTAATACCATCCTTGGAGACAATGTGCCCTAATAGTTTTCCTTCTGTAACACAGAAGACAGATTTTTTAGGATTTAAAGAAATCCCATGCTCTCGGCATCTCTGCAGAACTGTTTCCAGGTGGTCGAAGTGATCTGCTCTTGTCTTTGAAAACACTGTCAGGTCATCAAGGTATATGACGATACATTTCCCTTTCAAGCTTCCAAAAGCCAAATCCATAGCTCTCTGGAAAGTGGCACCAGCATTAATCAGCCCAAAAGGCATTCTCTTGTAGGCGAAGGTACCCCAAGGAGTGGTGAAGGCTGTCTTGTGTTGATCTGCGATGTCAACCTCTACGATTGTATCCGAGAATCCATCAAGCATAGATAACATTTCAGATCCTGTTCTTTGCTTGCAATATTTGATCCATCATAGGCGGAGGGTAGTTATCTTTCGAGAGCTTTGATTCGGGTTCTGAAATCAACACGAATGCGGATCTCACCATTCTTCTTCCTAACGAGCACAATGTTTGCAATCCATGTTGAATGGTGAATGGGAAAAATGATTTTAGCCTTGACAATTTGAATCTCTGAAATATAGTGTCGGCTATTTTGGGATTATCTTGCCTTTGTTTACGCTTGAAAGGCTTGATTCTGGTTTGAGAGGGATAGAGTCTTTGCATGTCTTTTGGCTTGAAGGCTTTTAGATCCTCATAAGAATATGCAAGAACATCCTTATACTTCCTTAGAAGATCAATTGCTCTTCTCCTCTCATCGGTTGTGCAACATTTCCCAATATTTACCAGCTTGGGATCAGTAGAACTCCCTATATCAATCTTATCATACTCAGCTGATTGCTGAGGTCCAGTAGAAGCTTTAGATTTTACATATCTGTCATGTTTGTCAAACAACTCCTCCAAACTCACCAAACCTTTGGGAATCTTGTTTCCTTTGAGTTTAATGCACCCTTCCTGATCTGTTTCTTCTCCTTGGGTGACAGCTTGGTCAGAGGACACACTCTCACGAGGCAGGTTGTCACTTCCCTCAAAATATAGTTGTTCGAAATTCCCCTTGAGTTCCAGGAAGGAAAGCAAATGCTGGTCATCGTTGAAAACTTGCCAGTTATTAGTATTGTCAGGAACACTAGGCCGGTGGACCATTTCAATAGTGAACTTATCCTGAGAGAATTCAGGATGGGGAATCGATAATGACCACGAGACGGCCGGTGAATCAGCCTGCTTTGTTCTTTTCTCTGGGTATTGCTTGATAGAGAAGGCATCGAGGAATTCAATTGAATCCCAAACCTGATTCGGTAATGCTTGACCTCCCATTTTTACACGAAAAATGCTTGACTTGCTTTCACAATCAGCTCTGCATCACCACGAGCGAGAAGATTTTTACACCTCGTTCTTTGGCCACTTGCGGTCAGAATGAGAGCCTCATACTCTGCTTGTATTGTTAGTGTTTTCGAACTGCAACTTAAATGAAAAAGGGTGTAGGCAGCCTTCGGGTGACACTAGCGGGACACCGGCTCGAGAACCAGTAGAGGAACAACTTCCATCAAATTCTAAAATCCAAACACCATTGGGATCTTTGGGTGATACTTTGGAGGGTTGGATTTCATCAGGGGACAGAATCATGTAATTACCATGACCTATGTCTTCATAGAGTATTTGTGCCTTAGGATCATCTGTTTTCTGCACAATATACTCAGACTGTTTCTCAGGGAGTAACTTCTTCATTTGTCCATTGACAGGTATGAGGGCGTGTGACCAATCCATTTGAATCTCCCCACCCACATCTTTACAGAAGTTCCGACTTAGCAACATTCCATAAGAAGGAGGAATGTCTGCTACTAGGATGGTGGCCAAGACTTTCTTTTCAGGTAAAGCAGCAAAAGCCACTTGTGCATCTTTAATCCTTCCAACCAAAGGTACTTCCTTACTTTCCATGGAGTAGCAAGATCCATAAAATGCGAGTAAGGGTCAAGCCTAAAGCATGAGCTACCTTAGCGAGGCATCACATTATAGGAGGCTCGGAATCTATGACACAGTTACTGAGCCTATGGCCAGCTATAAGAAGTGTTACATAAAAAGGCTTGATTTTGTCACCAGGCGAGGTGACAGCAGCTACCAGACTAGGCTGTGGTATAGAAGGAGGAGTGGGCAAAAGGCCTTTAGAGGTGGTCTTGGAATGGGAATTTACAAATTGGATCATCTTGGCAAAAGCTTTGGGATGGGTTTGGTAGTATTCAGCTTCTGAAATTTGAACCTTGGTCCTTTTTAGGTGATCCACAATATCAAAGGATCCAGAGGTGGATGGGCCATCATCATTTGAAATTCTAGGCTTATCGACCTTAGGAGAAAAAGAAGAAGAAGCAACTTTGGTAGCGGGATTGTGATACTTACCTTTGGTGCGAGATGAGGTAGGGATAGGAGATCCTCTTACGGCAATTACGAGGAATAGTTCTTTGGTTGCTCCTTAGATTTCTTCATGGGCTGTGTTACTTTCTCCTACGCCTCATGCATTCTCGAGTCATGACAGCAAATGATTCACTTTGTTCATATCTGCTACCACTTCATCATAGTTATCTCCATCATCGGTGCCTTCGGTGGTAAAGAAATTAACCGAGATCCTTGAGTTCTTCCGCCTCATCATCAAATTCCTCCGGGAATTCCTCACGAGCTTCATCGTCCACATCATCATCGGGCTCTTCAACTTCACGGGTTGCATTCACGGGAACTTTGGCGGGGAGGACCTTGAAGTGCTAGTCTTGTGTGAGGAGCGAGGCAAGCGATTTACGGGCTGAAAATTTCTTCTTGGAACATCTGCATACGGGGCATCTTTGGGCCAATTGTTTCTTTATAGCTACTAGATCATTTGCAAGTTTACGGACTAATGGATCGAGTATTGGGTCGAGAGGTGGAAGAGGAAGAAGCGGCAGATTTAGATTTGGGAGGATCTCTCTTGACTTCACGACATGATCGAGTCATCCTCGACACTAACGACCGGTTCTTGATCCAGAATTAACGTTCCAAGATTAGCCCTTCTTAGAGCATAAGCTGACTTTGGGCGTTTGAGCATTTAGAAAGAAACATTTTTGAATTTGATCAAGCCAGTCGAGTATTTACGAGGAATTTTGTTGATCGATCTATTGAGCCAAGAGCCACAAATTCTCTCATGGGTTACGATGGATCTTTCTTTATCGAGAAATTTGGGCAAGCGGGCATGCACATCTTACTGCCGGCTTGAAACGGCTTTGAGCCCGAGTGAGTTCTCATTGTATTCCGATCGGTGATGGCACCAGTAGAAGGTGATAGAACCGATCGGCGGCATTATCTGTAACGTCTCAGCGAAACGCAGCCTTGCGAGGCGTCTTCATGTTCAACTCCCAAGACTCCACATGCAACTATGAAGGCTGCGATGTGTTCATCGGTGTACTTTGCCATCTCCTCTAAACTTGGGAAGTTCTTTCGGTTACCTCTAGGTAACTCATGCAAAGGGCGAGTAAGGGCCGAGGGCCCGACACGTTGACCCCATGGCAATTGTGCCGCCATTCTTGGAAATACGGCTTGGAGGGGAACTTTAACACCAGCGAGGATCAAAGCTCGTAGATTGGGACTACGAGGCTCGAAGGAATACCACCCGTAGGACTTCTATCTTGAGCAGGCGGAGTGCTCGTCGAGCGAGTTCTTATTTGAAGGAAAGGAAAACCTGTTGCTCAAAAGCTGGCGAGAATCTTCGATACGAGGTCCTTCTCCCTCGAGTGAAGCAGCGGAGTCGCGGATCAAAGGATGATCGAAAAATTGCGATCTTGGAATGCGATTTTCCCAGTAGTCGCCAAAAAACTGTTGGTCGTCGAATAGGACTTTTAGAAGAGCAGATCGGGGGACAAGAAGTCCCTCCTCTTTAATGGGAGAGGTTCCCTTATTCGAAAAGCGAACTTATTTACAAATGTACGAACATTGTTTTATGGTCAAACTTGGATTTTACGAAAGTGTTTTCCACAGGATCATCATTACACAGGGGGCGAGGAAAGGGAATAAGAAGATGAGCGAGAATAGCAACATTGAAATTATAGATAGCGAGAATAATTCCTCGTGTATGCGAAGCTTCAAAGAATTTAAGACAAGATCATTTGCGTTGGTGAATGAGATTAAATTTAAAGACACAAAGTTCCATAAATAACCTTCTTGATTTATTAATCAAGGACACAAAGTTCCTTCTTGGTTGTACAAGATCAATTGTATTTGCAAAAAGCCCAGAGCAGTATGCGATCGGAGAGACTAACGAGTTAGGAACAAAATGATCTTCCACAATATTAAAGGAAAACACGGAGATAACAAGAATTAGATAGACAAAGAATGAAAAGCCCTTTTGTATTGATTTCTTTAAGATCTATTTACACTTTCAACAAATATTCCAAGTTCTTCCTCCTTTCAAAATGGCGTGGAAAGGCCATTATATAGCTTCTGAAGTCGATTACTCTTAAGTAACCGTTTCTTTTAACTAAAGAATAGTTAAGGACCGCGATTCTGATACCTTAACTATTACAAAGAATACGAAAAGAAAGGGAAGAAGAGGAAAGAAAAGAGAAGGAGGCAGTGGCGATTCTTGGAGGGACCCACTTGTCTTGAGAATCCATTGCTGAATTTCTTGATGACTCGGCTATATCTACGCCACGAGGGTGAGCGTGTTGGCTGCGGGCCGAGTCAAAATCCCGAGACATTTCTCCATCTCTTTATCAAACTCGCGTGAGTATGATAATCTTTGTTTGCTTCTTGATAGCGGTAGAAGAGAACAAATTTCCTTCATCTTTTCCTTAGAGATGGAGCTTTCCTTGAATAGATGATCTTTGACAAAAGCTCTGGCCCGAGCTTTGATTTCTTGCGAGACAAGGAAGCACGAGTTTTCATCTTGAAGATGACAATGCATATCTTTGAAAGCGGCGGTGCGCCGTGTCTTGAAAGCTTCTCCCTTCTGCCAGCTGTTCTTCATTTCTCCCACAGCTTCCTCCAGGACTTTGATTTTCCACTCTGCGCTGTAGACCCAGGATTTTGATAGATTGTCTTTGGCATCATCGAAAATCTTATTCGCGATAAGATGTTCTCATCATGTCCCCATGAGGAAGAAGGTCTGAATGCTGGCTGCTCGAGTTTAAGCTCTTTATCCATAACCCCAATAGTAGAGGATAGCTTACATTGCAAATTGTCTACCTTTCCATGTAGTTTAAAAGCTTCATCGATGAAGTTTAGCCCAGCCAACAAGCATGTCATCCACCATGGCTTGATAGCTCTGCCATAGACGAGAATACTTGTGCATATCTTTGATACTTTGCACTTCATCTTGGCTTAGAATTACGGGAGGCGGTAGAGCGATCAAGGGGTAGGGTCAAAACTTTGTCCTTAGACAAGAGTGACTTGATAAAACTTGTGAGAACTTGGGCTTGTTCTTCCAGGTGTTCATAGTCTGCTTTGCCCTTTCTCTACCCTTCCAGATGACTCTTGTGGCTTTGTTTCACGGAGGTTGTGAATTTCACCTTCGAGGAGTAGACTCTCCCATAGGGATCCTTGAAAGCTCTAAGTCGGATGTCGGCAAGTCGATTCTGATTTGTCTTTGTAGGCTTAGCATCTCCAGAATTGCTGACCTTGGGCATCGAGACACAATTACGGAGGTGGTTACGGCTTTCTTGGCACGAGAAGGAGTGGTGCCCAACAAGGCTGCTTCTGACATCAAAATTTGGTCCCAAGCTTTGAGAGGAGGATTTCCTCTTCCTTTTGTCGACCGAGAGGTTGCACCCAAGCAAAAGAGGAAGAAGAATCTGCGGGGAGGAGCAAGGGGACCAAGGCAGACGGGAGCTCATGACACTCGAGTGCTGCGCATTGTTGACTCAAGGCGAGATGTGAGTAGAGCCTTTGGAGGCGATGGCGGTAGAAGAATCAATAGCACACGGAAGTTCGGTGCTCTGGACCTCTTGTCCTTATCTGCTTTGGATCTTCGGGAACATTTGCGGGAGTTGGCATCTCACTTTCTTCACTTTCACTTTGAGAACAATGATGTTCTCTGGCCTATAAGCGAACTCTACTGTTTTCTTGGAGGATCATTCTCTGCGGGCTCCTTCTTTACCTCTTTGAGTTTCTTCTTGTATACAGGTAGATGGAGAAGGAGTAGATTCTACGAGTCCCAGTGTTGAGGCGGGAGGGGTTTTCAGCTGGTGTTCCAGGACTGCTGGGCCCGATGCCTCTCTTATGGGTGTCGAATCATCCTTGGAGCTAGATTCTCTGAGTGCCTCTTGAATTCTCGGATCTTCTTCTTGAACCGGACCTAGTCACGATTAAGGCTGGAGCAAGAATCTCGGCCAGATCATCTCTCTCTTTCTTGTTCCAATCCGAGTCCTCCGGAGAGGTGTGCTTAATCACATTTTCATACTCATAAGAGTATAGCTCAAATTGTCATCTGGAGACCTTGGGAACTTGAGTACAGGCCCGAGTTCTTGGATCGGTGCGGGGAGAACACTGCCACGATGCCTTCTTACGGCTTCAAAATCATCTGCGGTCGGCCCGGTAGTCTTACGTATCGCCTATGATGATAGACTATCTTGATGTTACATTCGATGAACTTCTTCAAGTCAAAAGCAGGTTCTTGGCTTGAAGAAATGAAACGATGATAGGGACCGGGGCTCTTTACATGTTACGAGCATCCAGAGTTTGTTTTGCATGTGTAGTTTCCCGAGAGAGATGGGAAAGTGCAAGCCAGAAATCTTCTTGTCTCTGCAAGTTACGTGCAACTTGTCTAGTTGCTGCATATTTCAATCAAAGCCATTTTGTCATTGCGAGAACATGGGAAGCCGAGAGGAGTGCTTTCATGCCAATGAAGCTTTGATATAGGAAAATTTCTGAATTGAATGAAATAGGCTCCATCTTTGCGATATCGAGGTTCATGGCTTCATCGAAAACCTTCTTGCGGTATCACCTTGAGCAATCGACCACGTACATGGTGAAAGCATCATTGACCCTTACGAAATTGCGGTTCTTTGGTCTCCAGGTGAAGCTAGCTGCGGGCAATAGGCATACAACTGGATCATCTTTGTGTGCATCTATATAGGAGAAACCAAACCACTTTGCTGGATCTTTGCTTAGGGTATACATCGAGATATGAAGTCATATAGAACTTCTTTGTTTGCTGGACGTTGGATAGCTGCTCAGCCAAATTCATACTGATGATCTCTGCCCAGTTGATATTTTGTGTTCCCTGGCACACCATGCTGATGAGCGGGCACATCCAGAAATGAAACTCATTGGTGGAGGGCAAACCCATAACCCGAGCGGCCGGGATTATGAAGTCGCAGGTTCTTCGTTGAAATCTGCTCGGAAGAGGGTTTTGGTTAGGCGAAAGCACCTTTCTTAGGGTTCTTGAACCAAGACTTCGCCACTCGCGCCTTGTATTTGTCCTTTGTCTTGGTCGAACATAGCACATGCTTGATCTCGGGAGGCATGACTATAGCATTGTCCATCTCCGGAATCCTCGGAGCGGCCAATAGCGGCGGCGTCCGGCTTGCGATGAGTTCCCCATGTACATTTGTCAATTCGCTCGAATCGGGGTCGAAGTGAGCTCCACATGAAAGCAACTTGTATCGGCTGCTGCTGTCTTGAGATTGGGAATCCTCCGGCAAAAGCTAAACCACTATCATTAATCATCATGCCATTGGTGTAGGGTTTGCATCTGTCATTCTTGCCCAAAAATCACCGAAGTCGAGATGACGAGCTTATTGTCCCCTATATTGCTAACAGCAGATTCAAGCGGAGAAATTTGCTCCTGTCCCTGGAACTTGATCTTCATATTGATAGTCTCGGAGCTGCAACCTAGACTTCTGGAAGGAATTTGCAAATGGAGGGGAATCGCGCGAGGTTTTCAAATGCGAGGTTCGAGCAAAGATAGCATGGAAGCAATGCGAAAAATGCAAGGGAATGCTCGTTATATAGCCGTTTGGAGAGAGAAATGACTTTAATGCGCATTGAATACACACCACCAATTTGAAAAGCATCATACTTGGAGTGAGCGGGAAAAACTAAGTGTGAATGACACTAGAATACGCTTGGGACATGTGAGGCGAGATGCGAATGCGCGAAACACGCGGCTCGGCTCGGGTTCGGGCGAAAGCGAGGAGAGGGCGGGCGCACAAATGCATTTGGGACAAATGGGACGAAAATGTGCGAAATCGCGATTCGGGTGTTTCGGCGAAATTGGAACAAAGGGCCCGTTTGGACTTGGGACATTCGGGACAAAAAGTTCAAAGTCTGCGACTTGGCCAGCTCGGCGAAAATTGGGAAAAGCTCGCACTTTTTCAAATGGGACATTGGGACAAAATTGCGCGAAGGCGCGGTTCGGGCAAATCGGCCGAAAATGGGAAAGCTCGCACTTTTTAACTTTGGGACATTTGGGACAGGAAAGTGCGAAGTACGCGGGAAGGATGATTCGGCCGAAATTGGAACAACACGCAAAATAAGTTTTGGGACACTTGGGACAAAATTTTCCGACGGGCCCGAAAATGGGACAGCTTCGGGGATTTCGGCCGATCGGGGAACAGAGTGCATTTTCGTACTTGGGACAGATGGGACAAAAGTTAGGCGAGGCCGAAAATCACACAAAATGACCCAAAACACAGATTTTTCAATTTCACGACTTAGGCACCTCGAGAGAAAAACACTTAAGACTCAAAATTTTGAAATTTTACTCTTATGGTGATCACATTTTAAAAAACGTGTTTTTTTGCATGACCTTCTTTTGATCTAGGTGAATTCTTGCTTAAAACGAGAGATTGGTTTAATGTTTTCGAGTTCATATATGTGCTTCACAATTGAGGCTTGGGTGGATTTCCATGAGTTTGTCATCCTCTTAGGAAGCTTATATTTTTCTTCATGTCTCGACAATAGAAGGATTGAGTATTGGCTCAGTTGGGTACACTGAAAACTTTCTCTTCATTATTGTGAAGAGAACGTTCCTCAAAACTAGTAAGCCTTCCAAGTTTTTAACCCTACCTCTATTCTCAATGGTTTTTCATTCTAGGATGAGCTCCCTTTGGACTCATAAGGTGTTTATTTATATTACCAAACTTTTATGTAAATGGTTTATACTTGGCTTCCCACACTTGCATCTCAAACTTGGGTGCTTTGGTGTATTACCACCCATATATACACTATGAAACATAAACAATGATCTCCTTGTGCTTTACTATTATGTTTAGCTCAATACTTATATTATCATGCTTGGTTGACCAAACTTCATTTATATTGATGACCCAGATCTAGTTTTATGTCAAAATGTTTTACTACGACCTCCGTTTGATCTTAGCTGCTTGTCTTTGTTGAGCTCAGCATGTTTGTCTTTCATTGCTTTGGACTCAACTCATTTGGCTATTTTTTCATATGTAACTCGTGGTTGAGCTCGATTGTTTCTAAGTAGGAGCTCAATAATTTGATAATTGAGTGGCCTAGCTTCTTCCCAACTTGTCTTCTTTTTCAAAGCTTTCCAATTGCTTCTCAGAGTACCTCCATGGGATGTATTTTGGTTGAGACTAGACTCACTGTATTGAAATCTATAGTGTTCTCTCTTATACATGTGAAGATGACTGTATAAGTTCAAGTAAAACTTGTTAGCTCAACCTATGCATCGTTATAACCATTTCCACCTTGTAAACAAACTTAAGGGTTTTGCATTGTGAGTCCCTTGTCAGATATCCTGATATGTTTTTAAGTTGAAAATCAGCTCAACTCCTTTGACTTATAATGGTTCCTTTAAGTTTTTATATAGTTCATACTTATTATCCTTCTTGCCACTATAAAAACTTGGAACCTTGTTTTGTATTCTACCCTCAAATATGGGTTTTGCAGTGCATACATAACCTTATTCATTTTGTGCATATTTTTCCATACATGGACAAATTTCTCGATCATTATTTACTTCCACTCACTCATTTGCAACCAGTCTTTCTTACACTCATATAGTTTGATATTTGTGATTTTTAATTTAAATGTGTGCTTTCATAGATTCCAACGAGCTATTTTGCCTTCATTGGATGATTGTAGCTAGGTTTTATAATAGATTCTCTATTTCTTCTTGTATTAAGATTTAAGGAGTTACCAATATTTACTTTAATGGTGCCACTATCTTCTTGTTGTACAATTCCTCTATGTATTTTAAAATTTCTGGATTTTGAAGAAAATTTAATATGCTTCATAGCTCATATTGATGGTTGTAACTCTTCTTGACTATAAATCATCTCATTTATAAAATAGCTTGCTGCATTGTTAACATGATATTTAGAAAATTTTGTATCTTTTACGAGAAGTCCTTTAGCTTCCCAACCAATTAAAAATGAACTTTATGCAATGTTTCTCTTTTCATGGAGCATGTTTACATTGAAGTTGATAGTAATTTAGTCAATCTATACCTTCTATTTTGATTTGATTTTGTTTAACACTTGGAAACTATAGTCTGATTGCATTCTATAAATTACTTGCACACTTATGATTTTGAAAACATAATTGAAAATTTGTATCATTCACTGAAAGTTGAATAATTGTCCTTTTGATTTTCTTGACTTTTTATGATTATTTATTTCATCTCTAATCATTCTGAAAAATAAGTTCCTTGATGTATGTTTGATGAATTTTACATTCCAACTTGTTTACATACTTGAATTATTGGCCTATGAGTATAAATCTTGTTTGCTTTTCCATTCATGAGTTGGAAATTTATCTCATTCACGCAAAGTAAATCCCTATTGTGGATGTAAATCTAAATAGTAATATGGTTGTAGATGATCATTCTTTTTTATAGATCATGATGAGGTGTTGTGGTACTTCAATTTCTATCATCTCATACATGAATAAATAATGAACAAAATGTGGTCTTTAATACATGTACCTTAACATTAAAATAAAATAGTCAAAAAATATGGTGGAGGCCATAGGCCTCTCTTTTATTTAGTTATTCTCTTGACTGCTTCTTCATGATGCATTATTAAACATTCTTCTTCGATGCTTCTAGATGATGCTAAGCTATTACTTTTCTTTGTGTTTTTTACTTCATCATGCTCTAAGCTAGAATAATGTGTTCATTATGATCAAATTGTTTCTTATTACATATCTTACATCTTTCACTTTCTGATATACTTGTACACAAGACTGAAAGTTCATATATCTGAAGCCACATAGTGTATGAGAATGAAGATAACCCAAAGATCTCACAATATTTAAATCTCTATTTTCAAGTGATTTGGTACTGAAAGGCACTAGGATAAGAAATGAGGCAACTACAAACAATGGAACCACAAGTGACGAAAAACACCTCATTGCAGGAAATGATGGGTTTTCTTCCTTATTTTGTATTTATAGTTTCATATGTATGAAATTTATTTGTATGTACTTGATAATTCACTTCCATACTGCTTGTGTGTAGAATACATATAGTTAATTTACTTACGAATATATGTAAAAATTTAATAATGAGCTTTATGTTTTTTATCTTTTCTTTATCTTCAAATGCACTAAGAAAGAAAAAACATCTAAATCTTGTTGAATAATTTTTTTGCATATAATAACAAGTAATTCAATGGGTAACTTGCACCTTCTTAATCATGAAACTAAAATGAATCAAATCAAACAATCCAAATCACTTCAACTTGCAGCATGTGGATTGTCCCTCTAATTTATATGGGATGTCTATCTTCACTTTTCATGCCTTTTCTATCTCTATGAGGACCCTATATTTGTTATTGAAGGGATGATGCATAATCTTGATGAAGATGATGAATTTGGAAAGGAATTTAAGGTGGAGGATAGGCATTCTCAAACTATCATAGTGACAACATATGCTCACTTTTCCTTTCTTCCTTAGTTAGGTCCATCAAATTAACCCCTTCACTATGAGAAATCATTTTTTTGAGTTGACCTCTCATACATCATGGCTGATGTGTGAGAAATGTGAATATTTCCAGCGATTTTGTGGGTCAACTTCATGCTAGCTGAAATCATCTAGTGTTTTGATACATCTAATAGGTGTGAGCCAAAGCCCAAAATAAATTTTACCTTAAAACAAAAATTTTTTTCCTTTCCCAAACAAAAAAATAGGAAAATATCTAGGAAAAATCCATATCATGTTCATAAAATGCACTTATTGAAAACAAAACTATGTTAAATATGTGTAAGCTCTTATTGAATTGAAATCCTACCTACCCTACTCTTACCAGCATTGAGAATATTTCAGTAACAATTCTTGAGAAACATAGAATTCATAGGAATGGGAAGTTTTTCTCCATTCATCCTCATAGGTTGAAAGGAATGATGTTGTTTGTAGGATGAAATCATGTAGGGACCGATCCAAAGAGTGTTGAATTTTATACGATTTCCTAGATTTTCCTATCTTCATCCCACTTAAACACAATGTATCCTCTTAAAGACTCTTCTTTTCCTTCTTATCAAAGGTATTATTGAATTTTGTATAACATTTTCCCATATTATTTTGGGCTTGATCCCTTAACTCTAATAGTTCCATTAACTCTACATATCTAACTCCGCATAGGCTCATTTTTCAATTAACTCAAGCTAATATAATAAATACAAGGCTGATAGCTCAAGAGAGATAGTCATTCTTATGTCTCTTCCATAAACAAATTTGTAAGGTGAATTCACAATTGATATTTTGCGACTTACTCACAACCCACAGTATTGCATTTAACGTTATGTGCCAAGCTCTTTTGTACTCACGTGTTATTCTAACTATCCTCAACAAATTCTTATTTGTACTTTTAGCCAATCCATTACCTTGAGGGTAATAATTGGATGATGTACTTAAGTAAATTCCATGTTTTACAGCCCACTCAGTTACTTTTTCTCCAAGAAATGATATAGCATTATTTGAAATTATCATGGCTTAAACACCAAATATGGAAACATTACTTTCATAAAAAGAAAGAATAGATGACTCATTTAATTTTTTAAGAGATACAATTTTAGTCCAACGAGTGAAATAATATGGTTGTTAAAATCCAATTATAGCCTTGAGAAGAAGGAGGATTAATAATACCTATGAAATCAAGACCCCATTGCATGAAAGGTTGATCAACTGATATAGGATGGAGGGTGAGAGATACTAACCTTTCCTTACCAACAACCAAAGCATAATATTTGTATTTATTTATCCATTCATAGCAATCCTAAAATATTCTAAGAAAATAATACCCAACTCTCATGATTTTGAGGTTTTTTTCCTTGATGAAAATGATCTCTTGTTGATCCTTCATGAAAATTTTAAGCATCTTGTCTTCTTGATCCAAATCAAAAGATCTCAAAAGAATTCCATTTACATATTTCTTGAAAATTATTCCATCAATAAAGGGACATCTTATAAATTAAAGTATCGTCTTTTATTTTTGTCCATACTTTTGGGGTATGATCCATGCTACAAATAATTTATCTTATCAGCCATCCAACTTGAAATAGGGACTTGTTGATCAAGTTCGGGTTGTTAATTTTATGGATGTAATAAGTTTGCATCACTTTAAAGCTCCATTTATAAAATTATATGCTCACAAATTCCTTTTCCCTTAACTATTTTTACCACTCTTATATCAACATCATATTCCCTTATGTTAGTAATCCATACAAATCTCTTTTCTTTCAATTATTTATTTAGAAGGAAAGACTTTACTCTTGGATGAGATTCTAAGACATGTATCTTTTTGTTTGACAACATGTACTTAAAATTGTTAACTCCCATAACTATTGACAATATTTGCTTCTCTAGAAATGTGTACCTTGTTTCATAATCATAAATAATTTTCCAAAAAAAGGTAATTTCCTACTCAATATCATCATCATTTACTTGAGTAAGGATAGCTGAAATAGTTTCAGCTCTTGTAACAACATACATAATGAAATCCTTATCAAAATTTACGTTAGGTAATGTAGAATCATGAGAGAGCCATATTTATGGCTTTAAATTTTTTCCCCTCACTGTTCCATGAGAAATCTTGACCTTTCTTTAGCATAGAAGTCAATGGTTTGACCAAAACAACAAAATTTGGTACAAACCACCTTACGAAATTTATCTTTCCCAAGAAAATTTAAAGAGCCTTCTTGTGGTGTGGTAAATAAAATTGCATAATTAAATCTACTCTTTGTGGATCAATAGCCAAACCTTGCTTGGAAACAATGTGACCCAACAACTTACCTTCATGTACTAAAAATTTGATTTCTTTGGATTCAAAGAAATTCCAAACTACCTGCAAGTCTCGAAGGTATATCTCAAATGTATTAGATGATCATAATTTTTATTGAAAAAATAGTTACATCATCTAAATACATAAGAATACATTTTTTAATAATCTTTGAAAATCCATATCCATTGCATGTTGAAAGGTGACACCGACATTTGAGACATCGAAAGGTATTTTCTTATATGTGTAAGTCCACATCTTTAAGTGAAAGATGATTTACATCTATCTTATTTTCATACAAGTATCTGATTATACCCATGTACCCATCAAAAGGGAGGATCTATCGTAACCTAAAACTATCCTTAAAATCAATCCATATGGAGCAATGAATAGTGATCTTTTACGAAAGCCCAACTTAGGTATTTGAAATCTACACACAAGTGGATTTAACTATTTTTCTTTCATACAGGAACACGATTGGCTACACAACTAGAATTCTTAATGGGAAATATTTTGCTTGATTCAATTAAGTTTTATAATTCATTCCTCATCAAAGGCTCAATTTTAGGATTTCTGAATTGTTTTCTACCTTACAGATTTGAATTGGGCTATAATTCAATTTTTTTCTAATCCAAGCTAGGGTCAAAGCCTCTAAGATCTTGGTATCTCTAAGAAAACACATCTATAAATTCTTTTCATAAATCAACAAATGCTTTCTTTTCAGTAGTAGAACATACCTTTCAATTTGCAATGATTTACCATCTTCAACAGATATTTCTTATTAGTTATCAACATGAGTGGATATCTTTCCTTTGTATTTTCTTATTTGATCATCAATGTTGAAAATGTTTTCTAATGTAACAAGTCCTTTGGGTAAATTTCTAGTCTTTAGTATGTAATCTGATCACCATATTGTTGCTACAGTTTTTCTTTATTAGATGATGAAAACTCAATTTATTCATGTATAAATATGATTATCTAATTGTCATTCTCAAAACCTGCCATGTCTCCTCATTTTAAGGTACTAAAGGTCTAACAATCAGCTTTAAATGTGGCTATTTTTATTATTATGAACTTCTTCAAGAACATCAATACTAGCTCCAATTGTTGTAAGCCTATCTGCATGTTTGTTCCTTTCCCTTGGAATAGATTGAATGTTAAAATCATGAAAATATTATGTTAAGTCCTAAATTATGTGTTTATAAGACTTCAACATGGAGTTATTTGAAACGTTCAACTCTCTTACTTGGTTAGTAACTAGTTCTAGATCTCCAAACACTTGTAATAATCTAATTCCTCTTGTTTTGGCCCATTGTAGGCCATGAATTAATGATTTTTATTTATAAATGTTACAAGTATGACTAACGAAACTATAAACTTATGGATGATAATAACCTCTATTTTGTTTTGTGCTCCATCAAAATAGAGTGACACATTCACTCTTCAAAATTTTCTATTGTGGACAATGAAGGTATTGAGGTGTCTTCTTCATGAAAATAGTATACTCTAAGTAGTTTTTCCTCTATTTCACTACAAGAATCATAACCATAGTCTTCTTGTGTATCTGCTCATCTATGAACAAGTTCGAAACACAATCTAAAGAGGAAATTTCAGCATTTCTATTGAAGTATTCTTGATCAATTACAACATAGTTAGTAAATGTATCAAAATATGAGGATCAACATTAAATCATGCCAATGGTTCAAAATTAATAGTAAATTTTATACAATACCTCGTGGTGAAGAAAAGGTAAGACCAATTTGAAGAGAGGTAACCTCCAATATTTGTTGTGAAGTCTCTTGATAAGAAAAGTGCAAAGTAGGGAGGAAAATCTACAACTATTACATCTTGTAAAATTGTTACATTAGGACAAGCATGCAATGTTATATTTAGATCCTTGATTAAGCTAATTTTTTCATTGCCATCCAATCAAATTAAAATATGTTTTTTATAGTTTTCTCATAAATTAGGACAAGCTTGTTTGTTATGGCCTTTGGCATGACAATACTACTTACTCCACTATCTACCATGTAATTGTGGACCAAGTGATCTCCAATAATGAGTGAAAGGTAAAAAGGAGGTGGATTTTTGATATCTATAGAATTTAGTAGCTTATCTACCATCCATTTTACTTCTTTCATTATTCCACCTTATATAGTTATAAGAATTATGTTAACATTATTTAGTTCACTTTTTACCTAAATTTGATGACAGATCTGAACATAGAAGTTCCTTAGCAAGAATATCCTTTTGTCCTAGAATATTTAAAGCATCCCATAAAGAAATATTAACATTTATTTTCTTCATACATTCAACAATATTTAAAGAAGTTGTAATATTATTTGATTGAGCCTTGGAAAGAGAAGATTTTTCCTCTGCAGATTTAGAAATCATGGTACAAATTCACTTCTTACATTTGGGATTTTATGAGCTTCTTTCTCTTTAGGGGTTGTACTAAAATTGCTAGCATTTTAATCTGAAGTAGGAGGTAAATCTACACTCTTTTGTCTTCCTTGTTCCTCATTAAGGGCCCTTTTTTTAGATCTTTTCAAGACTACATAAATGATCATATTCTATAAAATTTATCATTGCTTGATTTGGCTTCCTCTAACTATGATTTTCTTCTTGGCCACCCTCCATTTGAGGCATGGCAGATGTTTCAGATTGGGGATGGGAAAAAATTCTTAGGTTAAGGTTTCCATTTGAGAAAGAAACTTGGGGATGGGCAAGATTGGAAGGAAACACAATCTAGTATCTTAGGCAACATTCATTAGAACAAGGGCATTATAAGAGGAAGGGCTTTAGGATTAGCTAGTTTGGGTTGATAAAGAGGTCTATAATTATGATTTTACTTGTAAAGGGGTCTAGAAGCTTGGTAAGGTTTCTATTAAGGTGTGTTAGGATGAGGTATTTACATATTCATTAATGTTAACTCATTTCCTAATGATTGTAAGGTTACTTTTATTTTAGTCAAATCATTAGGTTTAACGAAACAACAATTTCTATGTTTTGTAAAGGTTGTGGAATAGAATCCAACTTTGTATTAATGGGAATTGAGGGTATTGGGGCTAATTTATTAGCCTTGATAAAGTTGTTTTTATCCATAATGGTTATCTTATAAGAACCTAGGAGCGTGGAACCACCCATTAACTAAATCATTGATTGTTATGCCCTTAACCTATTGTTTGTATTAGGATATGAGTAACTGACTTGTGGCTTACCATATGATTTTATTATATCATTTATACTTTCTCATGCTTAATAGGTCGGCCTTGGTGATGGCCATAGAAAATGAATAGTATATATAGGGGATTGTAGGTAGTAGTTCATTATCATTTGAGCATTTGAGTCTTATTATATGGTTTGGAGGTTGCCCCCTTGAAGTGGTGAAGCTATTCTAATTGCATATTGAGATCATTATTTTGAAATATTGTGTTATTTTGTGTTCTATTGTTTCTCATAATCTGAATTATACTATTAATTTCATTACAATTGGTATCGAGAATCGATACTGGCAAAAATTAGGCAAAAACCCTAATTTATTGTTTCAACCATATATTGCAAACCGAGTGAATTGGTGGGAGATATTATTGCCATAGTTGTGAAATAGTTCAAGTAAGGTTCCCTAAACTTTTCAGACTTTTTGGATTTATTTGGCACAAGTTATTACAAATTTAGGGTTTTTCATAAAATCACTCCCTAGGGTGTAAATTGTGGAATGTTTTCAATTTCTTTACATTTTCGAAATCTCTCAAAATATAGTATTAGTATATTCTTGGTGTTATTTCTTGTTCGAAAATTTGTATCAAAACCCTAAACCCTAAGTTTTGACATCATGTGAGGCCTTCCACAAGAGCAAAAAATAATCTTGTTACTCCAGTAAAACTCTAGATAAAAATGGGGTAATGATTGAAGAGATGGAGTCGAAGGGGTAAATACATATTCCTCAAAGACTAAGGTTTACCTCGGTGATCATAAGGTAAGCCAACTTGAGTATGAGTCATGAAATGTATAATTTGAGATGGCCTCTAAATGAGACATAGACCAAATCAATCATCGGTTGGATGATATCATGAAACATGTAAAGGGTAAAAATTATGGCCCAAATCCGGCCCATATTAACCAAGGAGGATCTTTAGTTCAAAATCATGGACAAAATACCAATGTTGGATCATTTTTCCACCTAATTAGAATCCAACTTATTCACAACCATGGAACATGATGCCAAAAGTGGATATGCAAAATTTGATGGTAAGGATCCTCTAAATTTGATAAATCAAATCAAGAGCTTCTTTGAGTTACATAAAAAAATCTAGATAAAAGGTGACATTGGCATCCTTGTATCTTGAACTAGACCAATTTGTTTGGTATCGATGTTTTTGTGCTCGAGGAAGAAGAATGGTATCAATGTCACTTGGACATTTTTTACCGAGTTGAAATTACACTATGTTGGTCGTCAAATAGGACTTTTAAGAAGAGCAAGTCGAGGGGACAAGAAGTCCCTCCTCTTTAATGGGAGAGGTTCCCTTATTTACAAATGTACAAAACATTATTTTCTGGTTAAACTTGGATATTACGAAAGTGTTTTCAATGAGGATGTTCAAGTACAAAAGGACAGAGGAATGAGAAGACGAGAACGAGCAGAAAGGCAACATGCAGAATTATAGATATCAGAGTAATTCTTTATGTATGCGAAGTCACAGTGAATTGAAACAAGATCATTTGTATCGGATAAATAAGATGGAATTCAAAGACACAAAGTTCTGTAAATAACATCTGCTAGAACACAAAGTTTCTTAACATAACACAGACTCATTAATCAAGGACACAAAGTTCCTTCTTGGTTATACAAGATCACCGTGCTTGCAAAGTCGAAGAGTATGCAATCGGCAAGACTAATGAACTTGAGACAAATGATCTTCACAAAGAAAATAAATGAAAGCTTAGGAGTAACAGAGATCAGATAGACAAAGAATGGAAAGTCCTTCTGTATTGATTTCTTTATGATCTATTTACACTTTCAGAAAATATGCCAAATTCTTCCTCCTTTAGAATGGCGTAAGGAAGGCCATTATATAGCTTACAAATCAGTTACTCTTCGTAACCGCTTCTTTAACCAAGAACAGTTAAGGACCGCCAATCGCATACCTTAACTTCTTACAAAGAAAACGGAAAAAGAAAGGGAAGAAGAGAAAAGAACAAGGAGAAGAAGACAGGTGGCCAGTCACTGAGAGGGACCCACTGACTTCAGAATCCGCTGCTTGAATTTCTTTAACGCCTCAGCTATGTCTCTGCCACGAGGGACTGACGTGTTGGCCATTGACTGAGTCCAGAATCCAAGACATTTCTCCATCTCTTTATCAAACTCGACATGAGTATGATAATCTTTATTTGCTTCTCCAACGGCAGATTGAAGAGAGCAGATTTCCTTCATTTTCTCTTTGGAGATTGAGCTTTCCTTGAATAGATTATCTTTGACATAAGCTCTGAATTGAGCTTTAATTTCTTGCAAGGAACGGGACACACCAGAAGTTTCATCTTGAAGATGACAATGAATATCCTTGAAAACTGATATAACCAGCGTCTTGAAAGCTTCGCCTTTCTGCCAACTGTTCTTTAGTTCTCCCAAAGCCTACTCCAAAACTTTGATCTTCCATATTGATAGCAACTAGGAGGACAGAACCACAAACCAGGCTCGGAAAGGAATTTCAGAGGGAGGGGACACGCGCGCAGGTTTCAAATTGCAAGGGTTCGAGCAAGGGTAGCATGGAAACAATGTAAGAATTGCAAAGGTGGCTTGCTCGTTATATAGCCGTTGAGGAGAGAGAAGGGTGATCAATGCATTTAATGCATACCCACCAATTTGAATAAGCAGGATATTCGGGTAGAGCGGCAAAAACTGGTACGAATGACACTTGGTTCACTTGGGACATGTGAGACGCGAATGCGCGAAACACGCGGCTCGGCCGATTCGGGCGAAACAGGGAGAAGACGCACAAATGCATTTTGGGACATTTGGGACGAAAACGCGTGAAGTACGCGGTTCGGGTGTTTCGGCCGAAAATGGAACAAAAGGCCCGTTTGAACTTGGGACATTTGGGACATGAAAGAGCGAAGTACGCGGTTCGGGTGTTTCGGCCGAAAATGGAACAACTTGCACTTTTTGACTTGGGACATTTGGGACAAAAAGTTCCGAAATATGCAAGACTCGGGCGGTTCGGGCGAAAATGGAACAACTCGCACGAAAAAGTTTGGGACACTTGGAACATGAAAGAGTGAAGTACGCGGTTCGGGATTTCGGCCGATCGGGAACAGAGCGCAATTTTGAACTTGGGACAGTTGGGATGAAAAGCTCTGACGGGCCCGAAAATGGAACAACTTCGGGGATTTCGGCCGATCGGGGAACAGAGCGCACTTCGGAACTTGGGACACGCGGGACAAAAATGTCTGACAGGCCCAAAATACATACAAAATGACCCAAAACTGCAGACTTTTCTCAATTTCACGACTTCGGTACATTAGAGAAAACACTTAAACTCAAAATTTTGAAATTTTTACTTTCATCAGAGCAGGGAATTTTGAGTGGACAACAGCTGGCTCCTTCTAGGGATGACTTGGCATAAATTCAAGGAATGAGACAAGGCAAGAACTTAGACAAACTCGGGAAGCGGACCGTTACCTTATCCATTGGGCAACGGAGTCAAAAACAGAGACCAATACGAGAGACACACACCAAAACAAAAGGAAAGAAAAGCAAAAACGTTGTACAGAATATACAAGGGACTCCCTAATCACCTAGGACTTGAACAACTTGAGATACTACCCACTATAAGGAAGTGGGAGAGAAGAACCATCCATGTAATCAAGATAAAAGGAATTCTCACCCGTGAAAGTGTCGATCTTGAAAGGTCTGAGCCACAGGGAATCAAACTTTCCATGGCTGCCACGAGGTTCATGTCTTTTGTCCCATAACAGCACGGTGTCTCCAACTTGGAAATCTCTGAACCTAGCTTTCTTGTCAAACAGGACCTTTACCTTCTGCTGGTGAACAGATATCCTATCAGCAACCATCAATCTGTCCTCATTCAGTTTGTGCAGGTACATAATTCTCTTGTCCAAAGCATCTCTGAAACTAGTATCTTCAATGGCCTTCATTAGGTGCAAGGCTGGCAGTTCCACTGTCACTGGCAATTGAGCTTCTACTCCATATACCACTTGAAAAGGAGACATTCCAATAGCTCTCTTTGGTGTAATCCTGTCTGCCCAAAGAGCATCATAGAGCTTCTTGTGCCAGTTTCGTTGAGACTCATTGACCAACTTCCTTATGATAGTCACCAGATTTTTGTTAGTGGATTCTGCTTGCCCATTTCCCTGGGGGTAATAATCTGAAGAATGAGCCAGGGAGATGCCATACCCATAGTAGAAATCCATTATCTCAGTTGAAGAGAAATTGAAGCATTATCTGTTTCTGATCTTATTAGGTACACCATACCTTACCAAGATGTTCTCTTTAATGAAGCTGCACACCACTTCAGAAGTAGTACTCTTGACTGGAATAGCTTCCACCCATTTGGTGAAATAGTCAGTGGCAGTTAGCACATGAGTGTGACCAGCACTAGAAGCAGGATTAAGTGTACCAATGAAGTCCAAACCCCACTGTTGAAATGGTTCCTCAATCACAACTGGCTTGAGAGGCAAAGAAGCCAATTTAGGTCTTCCCACAAAAGTCTGACAAGCCTCACATTTATCAACCCACTTGGATGCATCTCTGAACAAGGAAGGCCAGTAGTATCCTCCACGGAGTATCTTATGAGCTGTAACCATTGATGAATAGTGCCCTCCACATGCCTGATCATGAAAAGCTGAGAGCAACTTTCTCTGTTGTTCCTTGTCCACACACTTCAAAAATCTCCCATCTAACCCACGCTTGAACAAAGCATTTTCCCACAATACATATTGCACTGACCTCAATTTAACAGTCCTCTTTTCTTTGGCAGTTAAATGAGAGGGGCATTCCCCATAGGTGAGAAAATGGGTGATGTCAGCATACCATTCATCAACTGAGCTAAGGAGAGAATAGCGGTAGGAATGTCGACTTTCTCCTCCGATGACTCATGTTTAGCTCCTTGATGAGAGCTCACAAAGGCCTTTTCCACGAACCAGGCTTGGTCGGTTTGATGTCAATGTCATACTCTTGGACCTTAGCACCCGTTCCCTCTCTTGGATCCAAATTCTTGTTGTGTGAGAATTGACTTAACGATTGTATCGGAACCAGGCACCATGGAGTGAGAGTTGAGGATATAAAAACGAAAGCCTTAACATGACTTTGACCACTTTGCAAAAGCATGCTTCTCCATCATGGTGTATTTGACTCATGATCTTTCAGAATATAGCTCATGAACGCAATTGGGAGTTCATGCTCATTAGAGTCTTCTTGAGTTAAGATAGCGAGCCAAGGTATTATACGCAGCATAGCATAGATGATGAAATCTTTGCTTGAAATCGGGACGAGAGCTAAAGCAGGAGTTTTAGCAATAGCTCTCTTGATACCTTGAAGGATTCCTTTCCTTGAGAAGACCAACCAAATGTTTGCTTCCCTTTCATCATCGAGAAATATTCAAAGTTAACTCTGCTGAAATCGGGGATGAATCTTCTCAAAAATTTATCTTACCAAAAGAAGAGTGCACGCCCTTTTTGCTGGTTGGGAGAGGAATTTGTTGGATGGCTTGAACTCGTTCAGGATCAATCTTAATACCATCCTTGGAAATGATGTGCCCTAATAACTTTCCCTCAGTGACACAAAAGACATATTTTTTAGGGTTCAGAGAGATCCCATGCTCTCTGCATCTCAGCAAAACTGTCTCTAGGTGATCAAAATGATCCGCTCTTGTCTTGGAAAACACTGTCAGGTCATCAAGATATATGACAATACACTTCCCTTTCAAGCTTCCAAAAGCCAGATCCATGGCTCTCTGAAAAGTGGCACCAGCATTAATGAGCCCAAAAGGCATCCTCTTGTAAGCAAAGGTACCCCAAGGAGTAGTGAAAGTTGTCTTGTGTTGATCTGCAGTGTCGAGCCTCTACTGATTGTATCCGAGAATCCATCGAGCATGGATAACATTTCAGACCTATAACTTCTTTGCAGACCTGATCCATCATAGGCAAAGGATAATTATCTTTCAAAGCGCTGATTCGGGTTCACGAAATCAACACGATGTGGGATCTCACCATTTTCTTCCTAACGAGGCACAATATTTGCAATCCATGTTGAATGGTGAATGGGAAAAATGATTTTAGCCTTCAACAACTTCTGAATTTCCTGAAAGATGGTGTCAGCTATTTTGGGATTATACTGCCTCTGTTTCTGCTTAAAAGGTTTAATTCCTGGTTTGAGAGGAATCGAGTGCTGCATATCTTTTGGTTTGAAAGCTTTCAAATCTTCATAAGAATAAGCAAGAACATCCTTATACCTCCTTAGAAGATCAATTGCTTTTCTCCTCTCATCTGTTGTGCAACATTTTCCAATATTCACTAGCTTAGGGTCATTAGAACTCCCAATATTGATTTTGTCATACTCAGCTGATTGCTGAGGTCCAGTAGAAGCTCTAGACTTCACATACCTGTCATGTTTATCAAACAGTTCCTCTAAGCTTACCAATCCTTTAGGAATCTTATTCCCCTTGAGTTTAATGCACCCTTCCTGACCTGTTTCTTCCCCTTGGGTGACTGCTTTGTCAAAGGGCACACTCTCACGAGGTAGGTTGTCACTTCCCTCAAAATACAGCTGTTCGAAATTACCCTTGAGTTCGGGAAGGAAAGCAAATGTTGATCATCATTGAAAACCTGCCAGTTATTGGTGTTATCAGGTACACTGGGTCGATGGATCATCTCAATGGTGAACTTGTCTTGAGAGAAATCAGGATGAGGAATCGATGGCGACCACACAGAGGCGGCTAGTGAATCAGCCTGCTTGTTCTTTTCCTAAATCTTGCTTCGATAGAGAAAGCATCAAGGAATTCAATGGAATCCCAAACCTGATTCCGGTAATGTTTCAGCCTTCCATTTTTTACTTGAAAAAGGTTTCTGACCTGCTTTACAATCAATTCTGCATCACCACGAGCCAGAAGATTCTTTACACCTTGTTCTTTGGCCACTTGCAATCCGAGAATGAGAGCCTCGTATTCTGCTGTGTTATTAGTATTCTCGAACTGCAACTTAAATGAAAAGGGGTGTAGGCTTCCTTCAGGTGACACCAGCAGGACACCGGCTCCGGAACCAGCTGAGGAACAACTTCCATCAAACTCTAAAATCCAAACCCCATTAGGATCTTTAGGAGACACTTTGGGGGGTCGGATTTCATCAGGGGACATAATCATGTAGTTACCATGCCCCATATCCTCGTAGAGTATTTGTGCTCTAGGATCATCCGTTTTCTGCACAATATACTCAGACTGCTTCTCAGGCAGCAACTTCTTCATTTGTCCATTGACAGGCACGAGTGCATGTGACCAGTCCATTTGGATTTCCCCACCCACGTCCTTACAGAAGTTCCTACTTAGCAACATCCCATATGAAGGGGGAATATCTGCCACTAAGATGGTAGCCAACACTTTCTTCTCGGGCAAAGCAGCAAAAGCTACTTGTGCATCTTTAATTCTCCCGACCAGGGGCACTTCTTTACTCTCCATGGAGTAACAAGATCCATAAGTGCGTGTGAGGGTCAGGCCTAAAGCATGAGCTACTTTAGCAGGCATCACATTATCTGAGGCTCCGGAATCTATGACACAATTACTGAGCCTATGACCAGCTATAAGAAGTGTTACATAAAAAGGCTTGATTTTGTCATTAGGCGAGGTGACAGTGGCTACCAGACTAGGCTGTGGTGCAGAAGGAGGAGTGGGCAAAAGGCCTTTAGAGGTGGTCTTAGAGTGGGAATTGACAAAGTGGATCATTTTGGCAAAAGCTTTGGGATGGGTTTGATAGTACTCAGCTTCTGAGATTTGGACCTTGGTCTTTTTCAGGTGATCAACAATATCAAAGGATCCAGAAGTGGACGGGCCATCATCATTCGGTACTCTAGGCTTATCAACTTTAGGAGAAAAAGAAGAAGCAACTTTGGTAGCAGGATTGATAGGACTCACCTTTGGTGTAGATGAAGTAGGGATAGGAGATCCTCTTTTTGCAATCACGGGAATAGTTGTCGACTGCTCCTTAGATTTCTTGATAGGCTGTGTCACTTTCTCCCTCTGATTTGTCTATTCTCGAGTCATGACAGTGAATGATTCACTATTCATGTCTGCTACCACTTCATCATAATCATCTCCATCATCAATGCCCTCAGTGGTGAAGAAATTTACTCGAGATCCCTCAAGTTAAATGCCTTCGTCATCAACTTCTCTCATGAAACTCTTCGAAGCTTCGTTATCTTCATCGTCATCTGGTTCTTCCACCTCGCAGGTCGCATTGACAGGGACTTTAACAGGAGGTCCTTCAAGTGCTAATCTTGTTTGAGAAGCAGGCAAATGATTTCTGGGCTGAAAATTTCTCCTTGGAACGTCTGCATAAGGAGCGTGCTGAGCCAATTGTTTCTTTATAGCAATAAGATCATTTGCAAGTTTCTGAACTAATGGATCAGTATTAGGTCCAGGGGTGGAAGAGGAAGAAGCAGCAGACTTAGATTTGGGAGGGTCTCTTCTCAACTTCCCTGACATGATCAAGTCATCCTCGATACTAACAGCGAGAGTTTGATCCTCGACCAATGTTGCGAGATTAGCCCTTCTTAGTGCATAACTAACTTTGGGCGATTGAGCATTTAGGAAGAAACATTTTTGAATTTGATCAACAGGTCGGGTAGGCTGCGGAATTTTATTGATCAATTTGTTGAACCGGGCCACAAATTCTCTCATGGGCTCTTGTGAATCTTTCTTTATCTGAGAGATTTGGGCTAGCAAGGCATGTACATCTTACATCCGGCTTGAAGCGGTTTTGAAGCGAGTTCTCATTGTGTCCCAGTCGGTGATAGCGCCAGCCGGAAGGTGGTAGAACCAATCAGCAGCATTATCTTGTAACGTCTCGACGAACAGCCTTACGGAGACGTCTTCATATTCGACTCCCAGAACTCCACATGCAACAACGAAGGCTGCGATGTGTTCATCAGGATGCACTTTGCCATCGCCTTTGAATTTGGGAAAGTTCTTAGGTTACCTCACGGGTAACTCATGCAAAGGCGAGTAAGGGCCGGGGCCCGACACGATGACCCCATGGTAATGGCGCGCCAGCCATTCTTGGAAAAATGGCTTGGAGAGGGACTATGACACCAGCGAGAATCAAAGCTTGAAGATTAGGGCTAGGCGGCTCACGAAGGAATACCACCCGTAGGAATTCTGTCTTGAGCGGGTGGAGTGCTTGTCGAGCGAGTCCTTCTATTTCTTGTTGAAGGAAAGGAAAACCTGCTGCTCAAAAGCTGGCGAGAATCTTGACACCAGGGCCCTCCTCCCTCGAGTAAAGCATGAGTCGCGGATCGAAGGATGATCGAAAAATTACAGAAGCTGGAATATGATTTTCCCAGTAGTCGCCAAAAGCTGTTGGTCGTCGAATAGGACTTTTAAGAAGAGCAACGTCGGGGACAAGAAGTCCCTCCTCTTTAATGGGAGAGGTTCCCTTATTCGAAAAGCGAACTTATTTACAAATGTACAAAACATTATTTTTGGTTAAACTTGGATATTACGAAAGTGTTTTCAATGAAGATGTTCAATTACAAAAGGGCGAGAGGAATGAGAGTAGGGAAAAGCGAGCGAGAAAGGCAACATGCGAGAATTATAGATATCGAGTAATTCTTTATGTATGCGAAGTCACATGAATTGAAACAAGATCATTTGTATCGGATAAATAAGATGGAATTCAAAGACACAAAGTTATGTAAATAACATCTGCTTTAGAACACAAAGTTTCTTAACATAACACAGACTCATTAATCAAGGACACAAAGTTCCTTCTTGGTTATACAAGATCACCGTGCTTGCAAAGTCGAAGAGTATGCAATCGGCAAGACTAATGAACTTGAGACAAATGATCTTCACAAAGAAAATAAATGAAAGCTTAGGAATAACAGAGATCAGATAGACAAAGAATGGAAAGTCCTTCTGTATTGATTTCTTTATGATCTATTTACACTTTTCGAGAAAATATGCCAAATTCTTCCTCCTTTAGAATGGCGTAAGGAAGGCCATTATATAGCTTACAAATCGAGTTACTCTTAAGTAACCACTTCTTTAACCAAAGCAGATTAAGGACCACGATCGCATACCTTAACTTCTTACAAAGAAAATGGAAAAAGAAAGGGAAGAAGAGAAAAGAACAAGGAGAAGAAGGCAGGTGGCGATCAGAGAGGGACCCACTGACTTCAGAATCCATTGCTGAATTTCTTTAACGCCTCAGCTATGTCTCTACGCCACGAGGGACTGACGTGTTGGCCATTGACTGAGTCCAGAATCCAAGACATTTCTCCATCTCTTTATCAAACTCGACATGAGTATGATAATCTTTATTTTCTTCTCCAACGGCAGATTGAAGAGAGCAGATTTCCTTCATTTTCTCTTTGGAGATTGAGCTTTCCTTGAATAGATTATCTTTGACATAAGCTCTGAATTGAGCTTTAATTTCTTGCAAGGAACGGGACACACCAGAAGTTTCATCTTGAAGATGACAATGAATATCCTTGAAAACTGATATAACCAGCGTCTTGAAAGCTTCGCCTTTCTGCCAACTGTTCTTTAGTTCTCCCAAAGCCTACTCCAAAACTTTGATCTTCCATATTGATAGCAACTAGGAGGACAGAACCGCAAACCAGGCTCGGAAAGGAATTTCAGAGGGAGGGGACACGCGCAGGTTTTCAAATTGCAAGGGTTCGAGCAAGGGTAGCATGGAAACAATGTAAGAATTGCAAAGGTGGCTTGCTCGTTACATAGCCGTTGAGGAGAGAGAAGGGTGATCAATGCGCATTTAATGCATACCCACCAATTTGAATAAGCAGGATATTCGGGTAGAGCGGCAAAAACTGGTACGAATGACACTTGGTTCACTTGGGACATGTGAGACGCGAATGCGTGAAACACGCGGCTCGGCCAGGTTCGGGCGAAAGCAGGAAAAAAACCTGAAATGCATTTTGGGACATTTGGGATGAAAACGCGGGTGTTTCAAAAATGGAACAGTTCGGGTGTTTCGGGACAAAGAAAATGGAACAAAAAATGGCCCGTTTGAACTTGGGACATTTGGGACATGAAAGAAGCGAAATCTGCGGTTCGGGTGTTTCGGTGAAAATGGAACAACTTGCACTTTTTGACTTGGGACATTTGGGACAAAAAGAAGTTCAAGTCGTGACTCGGGTGGTTCGGGCGAAAATGGAACAACTCGCACGAAAAGTTTGGGACACTTGGAACATGAAAGAGTGAAGTACGCGGTTCGGGGATTTCGGCCGATCGGGAGGAGCGCAATTTTGAACTTGGGGCAGTTGGGACGAAAAGCTCAAGCGGGCCCAAAAATGGAACAACCCGGGATTTTGGCCGATCGGGAGCAGAGGCGCACTTGAACTTGGGACACGCGGGACAAAAATGTCAAACAGGCCCGAAATACATACAAATGACCCAAAACTGCAGAGACTTTTCTCAATTTCACGACTTCGGTACATTAGAAAAACACTTAAACTCAGTAGTATCTCTTCCCTTCATTTTCTAGGCCAATTCGAATGACTCCTCAACAAATGGAAGAAAAGAGAGAAAAAATATTACGTTTTAACTATGTGATAGAAAATATGGACTGGACACAAATGTGTTGAGAAGAAGTTATTCTATATTGATGGAGGTAATGAGGATGATGAGGAAGCTGAAACTATAGGAGAGGCTGAGGAACCAGTAGCAGATGAAGTCAAGGATCACCAAACTACAATTTCTTTCCATGCATTTTCAGGTATTAGTTATCCTTAAACACTCAAGGTTATTGGCTATCTCAAAAAATAGAAAGTGACAGTGTTGAGTACTCATAACTTCATAAATATTAAGTTATCTTCCCACCTCAATTGTTTTATTTACCTCAGCTCTAGAAATGCAAGTTATGATTACGGATGGTGGACAATCAATTGCACAGAAAGTTCCATAGTATCAATCTTTCCATCAGAGACTACATGTTAGACTCACCTATGTTTGTTATTTCTATGGGAGGGGCAAGATATTGTTTTGGGTGTCTAATGGCTCACAACCTTAGGTACTATAGAGATGAATTTCCAATAATTGTTCATGTGATTTCATTTAGATGGAAGGACAATACAATTGAATGGGATGGTAGCTAAGTCTCCACAAATTATTATCTCTCATCGATGTAGAAGGTTCTCAAAAAAAGAGTAGGTGGATTTATAAGCAAAGTTATTTTCCATAGAAGTACAAAATATAGAGTCTTGAATACCACCCGATCTTCATAAGATTTTTGATGCTCACTCATCTATTTTTGATGCTATTCCAAAGGGAGTACCACTAGTTAGGGATCATGATCATGCCATTTAGTTGATTCTAGGGAGATAAACACCTAACATCAGACCATACAGATACCCATATACCCAGAAAAGTGAGATCGAGAAAATGGTTAGAAATGTAGAAGGAAGGTATCATCAAGCCTAGCAAAGTGCATATTCTTCACCAAAGTGGTGATGGTACGTATGAAGGATGAAACATGGAGGATGTGTCTAGATTAATGAGAACTCAACAAGTACACCATAAACGATAAGTTTCTTATTCCAGTAATTGATTATTTACTTGATGAATTACATGGTGCTATTTATTTCACAAAATTAGATCTTCGTTCGTGGTACCATCAAATTATAATAAAAGAGGAAGATGTTCATAAAACGCTTTCGTGGATTCATGAGGCCATTATGAGTTTTTATAATTCCTTTTTGTCATACAAATGCACCATCAACCTTTCAAAGCTTGATGAACACTGTTTTTAGGCCATTTTAAGGAAATATGTATTAGTTTTCTTTGATGACATATTGATTTACAGCAAGACATGGGAAGAACACTTACACATGTAAATAAAGTGTTGATGTTTTAGAAACATACTCTCTATGAAAATCCATCCAAATGGTCTTTTGGTGTACAATAGGTAGACTACTTGGGTCATCATTGTATCCCATGAAGGCGTTAAAGTTGATCCTCAAAATATCAAAGCTATGGTGGAATGGCAAGGCCCAAAACTCTCAAACATATTCGTGGGTTCCTAGGACTAATAGGTACTACGAAAATATTTTTGGGGAAGTGATAGAATAGCAACCCCACTCATTTCATTGCTAAAGAAGGGTGCTTTCCATTAGACAGATAGCCATTGAATCCTTTGAGTAGTTTAAGGAAGCCTTGTGCAAGACCCTAGTTTTGGCTACTCCCAACTTCTCAAAAACCTTCATTGTTGAATGTGACGCTTCAGATCAGATTGGGATTAGTTATAATGTAGGAAGGAATACCAATTGCATTTGTGAGTCATGAATTCAAAGGAAAATATGTTCTCAAACCTTTCTATGAGAAATAAATGATGGTTATTCCTCATGCGGTCAAACAATGGAGGCCCTATCTCATGGGTAGACACTTCAATGTAAAAACTTGATCATGATAGTCTCAAATAATTATTGGAGCAAAGGTTATCATCTCGAGGAACAACAAAAGTTGGTAACAAAAATGCTGGGTTATGATTTTGAAATCATATACAAAAAGGGTAAAGAAAATGTAGTAGTTAATGTGTTGTCTAAAAGGGATACATCCGCAGATGCCTTACTATGTGGAATGTTCATGTTGATTTGTTGATTAGGTGGATGAAGAAAGATTTGAATGGGATCAAGTAAAGGATGCAAAATCTATAATACGAGAATATCAAGCAAGGATCTATGGCATTTAAAAAATTTAGTGGAAAGATAATTCCCTATGGTACAAGGATAGGTTATACTTGAGTAAAGATTATGAGTTGAAGCATAAGACTCTTGCAGAGCTACATGCCTCTCTTGTCAGAGGACACTCTGGGTGTTTGAAGACATATGATAGAATAAAAAGAGAATTATTTTTGAAGGACTCAAGGGGGATGTACAAAAGTTTGTATCAGAGTATTTAGTGTGCCAACAAACAAAGGGGAAAAAATTAAGACATCAGTCTGTTGCAACCCTTACCAATTCTTAGCTAGAGATGGGAGGAGGTCTTCATGGATTTCATCACTGGATTTCCTTTTTCAGAGGGTAAAAATGTTATTTTCATGATTGTGTATAGGCTCACAAAAATTCCCATTTTTGTGCCCTATCACATCCATTTACAGCCAGTATAGTCACAAGTACTTTTTTGAGACAATTCAAAGGCTACATGGAACCCCAAAGATAATTGTAAGTGATCTTGATCCTATTTTCACAAGTAATATTTGAGGGAATTATTTTCATGTTTGGGTACTTAGCTAGCTCACGGTTCATCTTATCATCCTCAAATTATGGTCAAATGGAAGTGGTCAACAAATGCTTAGAGGGGTATCTATGTTGTTTTGTATCAAATAATTAGGAAAGGTGAATTAAATGGCTACCACTTGCAAAATGGTGGTATAAGACATCTTTTCATACCTCTTCTCAAATGACCCATTTTTAGCATTATATGGTTACCATCCACCTTCTATAAATTCCTCCTTAAGGGTGCAAACTAAGGTTAGATATGTTGAGGAACACATTCAACATCAACAACATGTTTTTGCTAGTTTGAAGGAGAATCTAGCATTAACACAAAATAGGATGAAACAACAAGCAGATCAACACCGTAGTGAAAGGCATTTTGAAATTGGTGACTAGGATTTTTGTACGTCTCCATCCTTACAAATAGATGTCCCTAAAGCAATAGAAAAAGGACAAAAAAATTGCTCCTAAATATTATGGCCCTTATCAAGTTCTACAGAAAATTGGCAATGTTGCTTATATACTAAAGTTGCCTCTATATACACACATACACCCAAAGATTCCATGTTTCATGCCCGAAGAAGGTTATTGGAAAAAATTTGAAGCCTAGACAGAGTTACAAGAACTTAACGAGGAAGGAAGAATCATTTTGGAGCCAAAGAAGATTCTGCAAACACATACTAAGAGGTGAGAACCGAGAGACATTAAGGAATATCCGATCAACTGGAATAATCTAAGCATAGAAGATGTAACCTGGAAGGATCAAGGTTTTCTGAAACATCCAGGATTATTCAAGGTTGAAGACATCATTGATTTGAAGGGGAAGGGCATGTTATACACTTAACCTATTGCTTGTATTAGGATATGAGTTGCCGACTTGTGGCTTACCATATCATTAATTATATCATTTATACTTTCTCATGCTTAATAGGTCAGCCTTGGTTATGGACATAGCATATGAATAGTATATATATGGGATTGTCAGAGGTATTATTTTATTATGATTTGAGCATTTGAGTCGTATTATATGGTTTGGAGGTTTCCCCCTCAAGTGGCGAAGCCATTCTAATCGCATATTGAGATCATTATTCTGAAATATTGTGTTATTTGATGTTCTATTGGTTCTCATAATTTGAATTATACTAGTAATTTCATTACATTGATGCAATATCACTATTAAGTGCTCTTAGCTAATAAAATAAATCATGTTCAGCTAAATCCTTTACAATTGGCAATATTCTATCCCATGTTCTAGCAAACCTCAAATTGAAATTAGCCATAAACTCTTATGGTTCTCTTGTAATTGTAATCACTTGTTCTATTGATGATAAATTATGTTATTTTTCTTCTAACTACTTACAAAAATTGTCTCCAATGTGTCCCATGTGGTAATACTTCCTATGGCCACATTTCTATACCAAACAAAATATTTTCCTTTAAAATATGCAGAAATAACCTAAATGTGATATTCTCTTGAATTATGTTATTAACAAAACACAAATTTGATAAGTCTCTCATATGCTCAAAAGGTGTTGTTTGGGCCTCACCAATAAAATAATAGAGACTTTTAAGGTTAGGTTATGGTATTGCATCAATTGAGAAAGAAACAAAGTGATTCCACCAGTGAAATTTATGAAAGATAAGTTTCTTTAGGCAACCATTGTAGATATAGGGATTTTAATAAAAAAAAATTGGACGGTAGTAGGAGTACTTCGCCTATTATAAGGGTAATATTCCTTAATATTTTCCTTTTAGTTAAATTAAGAGGTAATTACAAGAATTCAGATTGAATACCTATAACCGAAGACCTTGTTGTCACCTTAAGCATGGAACATGTAGTACTTGTATGAAATTAGCTTCTCAGAGTCCCCAGATGTGTTCTGCTTTGAATCTTCAATTTTTGAACAATCATCAATATTAGTCCTCGAACATGGAAAAAAGTGCAATTAGTTCCTCTTGAAGTAGCTAATCTTCACTATAATAGTGTTAATTTGTCAAAATTCTTGTCCATAATAGTTAAGTCAACAAGCAAGTGATCTTGTAAACTGATTGAGTGGTTCTTGGATGATTGCAGAACTCAGTAAATTTGCATTTATGTCCTCTTGAGTGTTCATAAATCCTATAAAGAATAGTTCAAGTTTACAATTTGGAGTAACTGAACTTTTAGGTACAACCATGATAAAACACTATCTTTGTCTACATGCTGAAAATAATCACTCAAAATTAGATATGTTTTCCAACCAGAGCATGCCAAAAACGGTTATCTTACGAAGTGCACCCTTGTGAGGATTATTTACTTCTAGTTTTCTTTCTCCTCACTTTTATAGATATATAATGGAAACATCCCATGTTGTGGGTATTGTAAAGGTTTAGGTGAATCTCTAGATTTGAAGGGTTAGATTCCTTTAACATCATCTTCTAACTAGATTTGATTGAAGTAAAGGAGAGAATGAAATTTGGAAAGAAATGGGTGATACATCATAAACATTGATAGTGTTGAGATAGAAAGTGCAAAAACTAAAAACACATTAATTTTACACGAACCAAAGGGATTTGAGTGATTTTTCAAGCCAAATTAACATAAATCGTGAAGGGATCACTCACAATACACAATTTTTAGTTGGTATACACACTAAAAAGACACAGAAAACATTGTTTCTTGTAATATAGGCCGATAACATAAGTACTTAAATTACAAAATTAAAAAATAAATATCATGAGAATAAAATATATTAGTTAACAAGATTGAAAAGAAAATTAGGAAAGGTAGAACACTTTATTACCTGTAGAGCACTTGCTGAAATTTTTTTTGGAACAATTTCTTACAAAAGTTGAATCTCCTTAATGCTTGAAAAGCACTAGTATATATAAGAAAATGTGAGGAGTGATGAGAAGAATAAGTAGAGATGAAGATCTTAACACTTTCAGTTACAACATCAGTTAATCTCTTGCATCCCTAATTTTAATGCCCTTTACAAAATACAATAATAATAAAGTTGAAAACTAGTGCATACTACTATGAGGTCGAAAATAACCTTCGATGCTTTTGGTCAAACTGCATTTGACTACTTTTGGAAAGCCCAAAGTCATGTGTATTGACCACTTAGCATAGTTAAGGTAATTTTGAACTTATTAAGGAAAAGCCCACTTTTTCTTATCTCAAAATCTAGTTTTACATCATGTGCATTTTTGGATTGCATGTATTGTCAGGCATATTTGGTGTCTTGTACATTGGTAAAACCCACTCGTTCCCACTTATTACCCACTCATTCCCACTTATTACCATGAAAATAATAATTAATTCAATTTTCCCACATATGTGGCCATTGAAATAATTCAAAGTTAACTAATCAATGGTTAGCTCACCGTGTCAATCATTACTTCAGTAAAGCATTTGGTTAGGGCCTTAACCCCTAACTCCTCTTTTAATTTGGTATTTGTTTTGTTTGTATTCTGAAAGTTCGAGAGGCTATGAAGATGTTGGCAATATAAATTTTGACGAACATTGTTTTAGCTCTGTAAATTGTGTGTGGGGCCACGATTAGTGCATTATGAGCTCTCATATTTGACTTGCAAGTATTTGAGGATATGTCTTTCTACTATAGCTCACTTTATGGGCATGGCCACTATGTTGGAATTTAGGATATTTTGAGTTTTTTTTTTGAAATGCATACTTGAGTTGCTTCAAATATGGGTTTTACCCATGTTCAACCATGGCTCACACCTCATCATTTTATACTTTGGGTGGTCACATTTTTAGAACCCTATTTTTCTTCATGACCTTCATTTGATTTAGATCAGTTCATACTTACTCTGCCATTTGGGTTTAACATTTTTGGGTATATATCTGTGCTTCACAATGGAGGCCTTGTTGGCTTGCCATGAGTTTTTCATCCTTGTAGTTATCTCATATGTGTCCTTCATAGTTGAGCTATAAAAGGCTTGAGTATTGGTTCTGATAGGTACAGTGAGAACATGCTCTGCATTATTATTATCAACTCGCCGCTCAAAACTTGTAATACTTCTAAGTTTTATACCATGCCTATATTCTTAATCTTTTTTTTCATTCTGCGGTAAGATCAATTTAGACTTACAAGTTGTTTATCTATATTACTAGACTCGATTGTGAATGGTTTATACTTGATTTCCCACACTTACATCCGGAACTTGGGTACTTTTTTTGTTTGACTTCCCGTGATCTGCATTGTGAAAGGTAAACGATGAAATCCTTTTTTTTACTATTGTGTGTAGCTCAAGACTTATATTTTCATCCTTGTTTTACCGAACTCTGTTTATATTGCTGACCTAGATATGGGTTTATGCTAAAATTTTATACTACGACCTCGATTTTATCTTGGCTACTTGTCTTTTTGAGCTCAACATGTTTATCTTTCATTAGTTTGGACTAAACTCATTTGGCTCATTTTTCATGTGTAACTCGTGGCTGAGCTTGAATTTTTGAAGTAGGATCTGGGTACTTTGATAATTGAGTGGCATAGCTTCTTCCTAGGTAATCTTATTTTCTTCACAGACTAGCTCAGTGGGGTGTCTTTTAGTTGAGACTTGACTCACTCTATTGAACTTTATATTGTGCTCTTTATACATGCAAAGATGAGAAGTATAAGTTCGATCCCAACTTGTTATCTTGTCTCGTAGCTTAACCTAGTCATTGTTATAACAATGTTTATATTGTAAACAAACTTAAGGTTTTTTCATTGTGAGTGCCTTGTGAGCTATCATGATCCATTTTCAAGTTCAAAACTCAACTCGACCCCTATGAATTATAATGTGTAGTGCCCACTTCCCTTTGACACCTTTTGATACTAATTATGATACTACTGATTATATTATAGACATGAATATGGACCTTATTATAGTATGATTATAGATGTAGATAATGATTATTGTTGATTTGATTCAGTTATGGTGCATGATGATTATTAGATGCATTTTGGATATTGATGAGGCTATACTTGTTTGACATGGTTACATTATTGGATGTTGTGTGGATTGCTTGTAATATTTGGATATTGTGAGTAGACCTAGAAATGGAAATTATTGGATGATGATATAGTTGTTGAATAAAATTACAAATGATATTACTAGATTGCTTTGATGTTGTTGTGATTTATATATCTAGATGATTTTGAAAATTATATTTATAATATTTTGGATGTTGTGATATGGCCATGAGGGTGAAGGAGGTATTTGTGTTTTGCAGGTTAAAAATATCACAATAAACATCGAGGATTGAGACCAACCACATTAGAATTCTACATGAATTCAACAAGGTCACCATGGTCTAGTATTTTTTGTTGCAATCTTGTTTGTGTGTGTTAGGGATTCCCATGGGGGCATCACCTTTAAATGTGACAAAGGGGTTTTATGTATTTATTTTATTTTGTTCCTTTTGTTTAATGTTGCATGTGTTTATTTTGTGATGCATTTACCCTTTCTTTACTTATCAAATGTTGTATTAATATTGTGGGTAAGCATGTTGTTAAATTAATTAATTAATAGATATCATGAGAAAGTAATTAATAGAGTTGTTGGCCTTGAATTAAATTATTGTAAGAGATGTGTAAGTGATGTGTAAGTTAAATTTTGAGTGTGAAACACTCCACCTTCTTGGAAATTCAAAATTGTCCTTGGAGGCTGATTTTGTTAGGCTTGTGGGACAAGTTAAACTTATCTCATAACTCTTAAATTTAATTACCAACCATACCTATGGTTGGAGAGTTGAGATTAGAATTTTATAATGCTTTTGAGAAGGCAAATTATGTAGGTTTTAATTGCACTTTTCTTACATGATTTATTTTATATCCTTTAGGGGTGGGGTTGATTTGAATGTGTAAGTAAACTATCATATTATTCACCCACCTATTTATTGTGCATTGGAGAATGAAGTTGACTTTTGGGTTGGGGTTGTAGATGTGTGATATGAAATCCTACGTGGATCTGCCTCATCCTCTTCCTTCCCTCTAATATTAAATTCGAATAGGTTACCTTGTTTTGGGGTTTCTTCACTTTGGAGAGTTCATTCTTGGGTGAATTCTTTTGTTGTTTTGGGAGCTCTTGCTGTGAAGAAATTTTTGGAAGATTGTTGCATCTTTGTGCTTGGCTATTTTAGATTTCTTGCATTGGGTTAACTTGCTATTTGGAACTTGGAACAACTCCATCATGGAGAGATAAGAGCTTTGCTCTTGAAATGATTCTCTTTGTCTTATGAAAATGTTAATGTGTGAATGTTTTGGCTTGTTTGTGGGATGTTGGGTAGATGGCCTAGGAATGGTGTAGGAAGACTATGGTAATATTTTGTGGGAGACACATGTGTGTTCAGGGTGGTATAAGGGTGGAGGGAGTTAGGATTTTGGTTCCACCTTACAAAGAAATAGCTTGCATTTCTTTACTCATTATGAGGTGCCATAAGAGGTTGGGGAGACATAAAGAAATGTGAGGAATAATGGGTACTTGAGGGAGGCATAAGGGCATGTCAGGGATTTAAAATGATATATATCTACATATTTTGGTGGTTTGTTCCAAGGTGGTGATACCCATTTCCCTTTTACGAGGCATATAAGCAACATCCCCATATTTTCTTGCTCCTTTGGCTTGCTTGATGAAGCCTTTGTATTATTTGTCATGTTTTAATGTAGTTGTAAACTACATTCTTTTTTGGACTGTGTTTTATTGTGAAAGTGTTGCTTGTGTGTTTATGGAATCCTGTTGTTGCCATGAGTTAGATCACATCTTTTATTGCATTGTGGTTGGGGCTTGGGGGCCAATGAAGAAGGATGGCTTCTCCTCTTTATTAGATGTCTTGGTTTGGTGGAGAGCATTGCCTTTCCCCTACTCTTTTGTGATTACTATTTGGAAGAATGAGAAATATGCACGTTGTTGTTCTAGAGCTAGGAAAAAGATAGTTTTACAGTCCTTCTTAGATAAAGTTTATTTTTACCTTTCCCACTTGAAGTGGAGAAACTTGTAAATGTTTTGTAATAGAAAGATGTTGTATTGTCTATGAAAGTTGTCAAGTTAAATGTAAAATATGTGAACTTTGTTTTCAGCCTTTGAAATGATGTGAAAGAATTGTATTCTGTATGATGAATTCAAAGAATGAAAGAAAGGTTGTAAAGTTGTATTTTGGAATCAATAAAGGATTGCATTACCTTCTCAATTTGTGTTGTTGTTTTAAGATTGAACATCTAAATGTGAATTGAAATCTCTGTTGAAAGAAATAAATGCGTATGAAGGAAAATGCAAACTCTATCTCTTGAAATGTGTAAAGTTGGAAATCAGAATTGTAATTTGGTTTTGAATAATTGGAATTGAATCAAATAAAGGTATTAGATTGGAATTGGAATGAATTCCCAGACATGGATAATGAGAAATGATAAATAGGCCCTACGAAACTTGATCTCTATTTTATTTCACAACCGGAAAATAACTTACCTTAAATGCAGAGTTCAAACCTATAACAATGAAATAATAGATTAAATGATTTAATGGAAGAAGTCTATCCTAAGTGAATTCAATTGACTTTAACATTTAAGAAGAAATCCATCAAAACCTTGGAAAATTGGGCTCAACCCTCTTACATACATTTTCCCATCAAGAAACGAAAAATGTTCAAATTACAAATCAATCGATAAATTGAATCTTGAAATCCTCCTTAAATCCATCTAGGTACAATCATCCATGTCTATTTGACATGTTGAGAGAGAGGAAGAAGATAAAATCGAACAAATTTTAAAAGTTAAAATTTACCAATTCGTTCTATAAAATCCTCCGCAGACCATTTTCTTGAAATTAAACTTTATCAAAATAAAAACATTATGATCCCTAAGTAAAGAGGATGTCGAGAGATTTCTAAAGTCCTCATTTTCCCAAAACTCGAGCTCTTTATCAAAAATTATGGCCCTCTGAAGATTTTCTTCCTTGGCGTAAAAAAAAAAATTGGGAAAAATTTCCTTTGTGGGCCCGCGGGCTAGAATTTTTCCCTTAGCACTTAGGAAATTCCTTTTGGAAATTTTTCTAATTTTCTCGCCACCCCGCCACCCGCAACCAATTAGAGGCTGCCATGTGCCACCACGAGGTGTCAACGACTGGCAAGACCCCTTTTTAGACTTAGTGCTTAGGAATATTTTTTTGGGAAAATTTTCCTAAGTTTCCCCGATGCCCCCACTTGCCACCTAGAGCTATTCATAGGATACCATGTGGCACTAGGAGGTGTTGGTGGAGGGGCCTTTTAACTTAGCACTTTTGAAAATTTTTGGGAAAATTTTCCAAATTTTCTCCATTGCCCTCTGCAACCAATCAGGTGATGCCATGTGGCATCATGAGGCATCGCGCGAGGAGCCGGTAGCCTTTTTCCTTTTGTGTTTCAGAAAATTTTGGGAAAATTTTCTAGAGTTTCCCTAATGCCCCGCTAACCCATAGCCAATCAGGAGCCGCCATGTGGCATCGTAGGTGCCGGCGGCAGGTTGAATAATACCCTCTTAGCCCTTCGGGCGTTAAACTAATTTTCTCCATGTCATCCCACCTTCCCCACATTCTCTTCAGAGATGCCACATGTCCCTTATTGACTTGTGGGAGTGTGGGTGCAAGGTCGGCTTTTTTCACCCCACACAGGAAGAATTTTCAAAAGGTTTCTTACCACCTCGCTCTCCCCGCGCTGACTTGGAAGGTGCCACATGTCCCCGGTGGAGTTGAGGACCCATGGGTGCACAGTGAAAACTTGGTTTTTTTCCCTCGGGTGGGAAATTTTCCAAAAGTCTCCCGTGGCCCACAGACCTGCCCTTGGGGAAAATTTCCACCCCTATGCCCACAAGCCCACTATTGGGGAAAACTTTCACCCTAAGGCCCGCCTGCCCATAACTCAAAAAAAAAAAAAATATGAGAAGTTAGGAGGACTTCTTTATATCAATGGAAAGGTGAGGAAATTTCCTATTCAATGAGAAGGATTTAGGAAATTTTTGAAGGCGTTAAGTTTAAGAAAAATGAAGTTGAATCTCTAATCCTGTCAAAGAGTGAGAATGATTAGGAATTACCCTCTGAACCTAATGGAACCTTCTAGCCCTAAATTTTGGACCTTATGACCTCTAATAATTTTAATAAAAGAAAATTATGTTCTAGTGGTTTAGAATTGTTCTAGAACTTGTTAGTGATAGTTTTTTCCCGTAACCTAGTTGTAGACTCTTTTAAACATAAAAATATTATTCCATAACTTTCCTAACTAATCCTAGGTTGTCCTCGGGTCTCAAGTGGGTTATTTTAGTGGTCGCTACACTTGGTAATCGTGAGCATTGGTTCAAAATATTGGGCCATTGGGAACACTAGAAAAATTAAGACATATGAACCTTAAACCTAGCACACTTGTAAATCTAGAAAAAAAAAAATTTTAGAAATTCCATATTTTAGTAAACAAGGAAACTAAATAAAACTTAAAAAGATGAACTAACTCTCACCTTGGTCTAGTACATGCAGGAGGTGCATACAGGGATGAGGGGTATTTTCACATAGACCTAGACTTACCACTACCAAAACATGTTGTAGCAGAAACCATCCTACCCCAGATTTTGCAAACTCTTCAGTTGTTAATGATGCTCTACGCAGGGATCGTAGAGGACATGCAGCCGTAAATTATAGAGTCCCTTCCATTGAGGGTTAGGTATATCTTCGACCTAAAGAGGAGCATGGAGGAGAGAACTCCCATGCAGAGTCATCCAGAGAGAGTCATCATAGAGGAGACAAGGTGACCAAGATTCGGGACATAGAGAGAGGTCTTAGATTCCTAGGCTTAGGGATGAGCATGTAGAGAGCCTAGAGGCCGTCGACCACAACTACGCAGATCACATCGGGAGATCTTGAAGCTTCGGCCATCACATTATTCTAGTGACATAGGTGGAATTTGGGTAGAGGCCTTGTTGGTGAGCTTGAGCGGATGTTTCAAGATTTTTCCTTGTTCTAGCAAAACGAAAGCTCGTGTTACAATCCATCTACTGCGGGATGGAGCCGGTGTCTAGTGGAGGACAAACAAGAAAAAGCTCCATGTTGATTCTTAGACAGCTTACTCAGGAGCTCTTTGAGGAGCGTTTTAGGAATAGATACTTGTCATGGAGGTTCATACAACAGGGGATAGATGACTTCCATGACCTTCGATAGGAATCTCTTACAATGGTTGAGTATGAGAGTATATTTTTGGATCTACTCCAATATGTTGGTTACATGTAGGATGATTAGGTACAGATCCATAGGTTCATCTAGGGCCTGAACCTAGACATTGGAGGATCATATGGATCCATTGTCTACAGATGTTAGCTGAGGCCATCGAGAAGGCCTATATAGCAGAGGAGACTCGGGAAAGACCCAACAAGCTACAAAATGAGTCTGGAGCTGCATATAGAAGATGCAAGATAGCAAATCGAGGGGGTCAGTACATCTTCCTCATGGTTGATAGGGTTCAAGCACAATCATCTTTTAGTCCACAAAAACAATAGTAGTTTTAGTCCCACCCACCTTATAGAGCTTCACAGAGATTTGATGCATAGAGAGGTCAGAGTATGGGGCCTTCTCCTAGGGTTCCCATCAGGACACAAGGTGCCCAAAGAGCTCACTCAACAAGATCTCGTCGCAGATACCTTAGTAGACCATAGCCGAATCATCAAGATCCACACCATAGATCTCTAGAGTATCGGTCGACCTACTACACTGGGGAGAGGAACAAACGGTGGTTTTTGGTTGTGGTGTTACTGGACATTTTTATATAGACTGCCCACAAAACCCTAATAACAAGGGTAAGACATAGATCTCAGAGCCTACTATTCGTGATATGGGGCATAGTCATAGGATGTATGTAACGGTCAAGAACCGTCAGACAGAGCATCAGAGTATAGTTATTGAGACTGCAGGTAACATTGTGGTATTCCTACCTCCATTTTGTTTGATTCTGGTTCTTCTGATTCTTTTATTGCACCATCTTTAGTAGAGCGATGCAAGCTAGTGGCAGTTAGGTAGGGTCATAGTTTGGATGTTGAGATGGCTTCTGGAGCCAAGATCTTTGTAGAATCCATAATTAAAGAGTGTGTGGTGGATTTGGACCTTTCACCACTACCTCGGAATCTCTGTATCCTTCCTTTTGGCTCTTATGGAGTCATCTTGGGTATGGATTGGTTTTCTGCACACAGGGTCGGGATGGATTATTACCAAAAGATCATATCTTGTGTAGATGATTTGGGATTTGAGTTGGTGATTTCAGGGTCAAGATACCCATTTCTATTCGCACCATCTCTGCTATATAACTTAAATAGTGTGTGTGTGCAGGGTTGTCAAATGTATGTTGTTACAGTTAGTGACAAATTAGAGGATGGGTCTAGTGGACCATTACTAAATGATCACCCCATTTTGAGAGAATTTGTATATGTCTTTCTAGGGGAGCTACCGAGGCTACCACCCCCACGTGAGATTGATTTTCACATATATATAGTTCCTTAAGCAGATCCTATATCACGAGCACCTTATTGGGTGACCACACTAGAGCTCTATGAGATCAAGTTGCAGCTTGAGGGCCTTTTGGAGAAAGTCCTTCTCCATCCTAGTGTATCACCTTAGGGTGCACTGGTGATCTTTGTGAAGAACAAGGATGGATCCTTGTGGTTGTGTATTGATTACCGCCAGCTGAATAAGGTAACAATCAAGAATCATTATCCCCTACTACGCATTGATGATTTATTTAATCGGATGAAGGAGCCACAACTTTCTCTAAGATAGACCTTAAGTCAGGTTACCATCGTTGAGGATTTCATAGTCGCACATTCATAAGACCACTTTCCGTACATATATAGCCACTATGAGTTCACAAAGTGGTGCCTTTTGGTTTGATTAATGCCCTCGTAGTATTTATTAGTTTTATGAATGGGGTATTTAGGACTGTTATCACCGAATCACAACACCCCTGTGTTTATACAAGTGCATATACTTGAACTCACGGTGTGATTGGATAACATGGGTACTATCTCCAAGTTGTGGGACTTTCTACTTGAGATAGACCTCCAGAGAAAGCTGGTTCTTGCTCCTAAACTACCTGCCACAATCTACTCTAATGCAGGGGAAACTAACTATCCTAATCTAAATTTCCAAGGGACCAGAGAGAGAGAATGCATAAAATGAAATCCTACACTAAAGCGGTGATACACCAGAAAAGGAGGGTGTGAGAGTAGTCCCCAAATGTGTGAAATACAGAGGTAAAGTGCACACTAGAAGAGGTGATGACAGTTCTCCATAATCTAGCAAAATGCATTCACAACAATATTCCAAGCATACATAATGATAAAGAATCCCTGCAAGAACATAATAATAGACACAATATTCTTGTAGAAAGATTAAAGGGGTAGGAAGAATGCAAGAAAACACATTACATCCACAAACCGATACTTTATTGCTTCATGATATGCATGATTCAATCTATTACAAGATAAGCACTGGATCACCATGCAAGGAGTCCACTACAAGGGCCTGCAGCACATTGGCTTCACAAAGCAATTTTGGTAGAGCTTTGCTACAAAAACTACCTCCCTTTTACAATGAGCCCAACACTCCAATTTATAGAAAAATGAGAAGGGAAAGAGAAGGGAAAATGGAAATCCCGAAATCTATCCTTCAACCACCTATAAGAGGCATTAAATGGAGTAAAATTATTATATATTACTTTCAAAAGGCTCGCCATACTGTCCCATGTGCTTCAGCAGAGAAAGAATGATGACCATGCCTCTTAATTGCACTCCCAACCACCAAATGAAACACTGTTGTGAACCCAGCCACGTTTTCTAAAAAATCTCAACCAATTTCTGATCAAATCTAGAATTTCTTAATTTCCATGCATTGGGATCGGAGCCACGATTCCAACAGTACCAATTTTGTGTGATTTCGTTGAGAAATACAAAAGTTATGGCCTTCTCCGAGTGCGGGCGGCTATTTTTTGGGCACAGCGGGCATTTTCGTCATTTGACGGGAATGAGCATTAACTGACTAGATCTGAATATGTTTCATTTATTTAAATATATCTACCCTCACTTAAATATATATGTGGCATAGAGGACGTTGTGATCATTCCGTAAAGTCCAATTTTGTGAAAATCGAGCTCGAGTCAAAAGTTATGGTGATTTGATTTCACGGGTCAAGCGTTGACTTTTCTTCTTTGCCTTGGCGCTTGAGCTTTCCATGTCCCACGTGTACCTTTGTCCCAACTATCCCGGATGAAAATCTCCCCTTGCCGATTCAAAGGCTCCCTTGTTCTCTTCTGCGCCATCTCTACGAAAGACACGGGCGAGATTCCATTCGCTCTCGACTCTTTCGGCTTTTTCGTCCCTCGCGTACTTTTGGCCCGATGTCCCAAAGATTTAAGTCCTCTGTTTCAACCGAACTGGTAGGTTCGCATCCTCTACACTTTTTCCCAACTATCCGGGACTACAGACAAATTTCTCTAAACCGCCCGAAATGGACTTACACTGCGCCAAACCTACCGATCTGCGTCTTTTCGTGTACCTTTGTCCCAACCTGTCCCTGACTATGTGAGACAAAGACTTAGGAAATTTTTTTCCCCTTTTCGACCGGTTCACCTTTTCACGTCCCGCACGTCCCAACATCCCGGATGCCCCTTTGCTCTGCAGACTGCCTGGCGGCCTTTCGTCCGATTCGCGCCCAGATGTCCCTCATGTCCCGACTGTTGCGAGGACTAGGACTTAGCCATTTTTCATGATTTTTCCTAGCCCAAGCTTGTTTTCTGCAACTTTTTCACATTTTTAAAACTTGCTGGGTTTTCCTCTTGGACAAGAGAGTTAGAAAGAAGCCGAGGGGACCCCAGAAACACGATTTTTTGCCTTGAATCAATATAATTGCTTGGGACTAAAGAATTTGATGCATGTTATCAAAATTACCTTAAGGGGTGAATTTTCGATAATGGGACCTTCTTATATCACTTCATGCTCATCTTCCTTGATGATATTTTGAATTATTCACGTACACGTGAGGAGCACGAGGGGCACCTTCACTAGGTTTTTAGTGTCTCTGAGAGAAAGAGCTTTAGGGAAACTTGGAGAAGTGTGCATTCTTTCGATAGAGGTGCAGTATTTGGGTCATATCATTTTTTGTGAAGGTATAGCCATTGATCCTTCTAAGATTAGAGTAATTATGCATTGGCAAACACCCACTACTATGACCGAGGTGCACAACTTTATGGGATTAGCAGGCTACTATAAGAGATTTTTTCAGGACTTTTGTCGGATTGCACACACCCATCACTTCCCTTCAAAGAAAAGGGAAAAAGTTTGTTTAGCCGAGACAAGTATGAGTAGGCCTTCAAGACACTAAAGGAATGTCTCACTACATCATCTATCCTTGCAATGTCGAATCCATAGGGTGAGTTTTCTCATTTGCACGGATGCTTCTTAGCAGGGCTTAGAGGTGTGTTGATGCATGAGGGCAGAGTAGTGGCTTTTGAGTCTCACAAACTCAAATATTATGAAATTAATTATCTGACTCGTGATCTTGAGCTTGCGGCATTTTTGGATGCCTTGGTTTGATGGAGGCACTTTCTCCTTGGTCGAAGATTCACACTCGTAACGAGATCACTTGAGTCTTCGCCACATCTTCACATAGCCCAATCTCAATGCTCGTCAACGGCATTGAATGAAGTTGTTTCATGATTATGATATGGAGATAGAGCATGTGAGAGGGAAGGAGAATGTGGTGGTGGACGCTCTCAGATTTAGACATGTGGCTAAGGCTACCTCGGTGAGCACAAATTTAAGGAGCACGATTCTTTAGAAACTTCCTCTTAACAACTTCTACATTATAGTTCGAGCAGCAGAGATTGAGTCTTAGATACCCCTAGAGGGGAAGTTTGATGGTTTCTAAATAGAGGCAAATGGCCTTCTCAAGCATAGAAGTCAGATTTATGTTCCCAAGATGGAGACTTGAGGTACGACATTTTCGTGGAGGCACATTGTGCACCCTATTCAGCCCATCCCAGGGTGAAGAAGATGTATGCCACCTTGAGATAGTTGTATCATTAGAGAGGACTTCGTAGAGACATGGCTCGATTTTTGTCTTGATATTTAGAGTGTCGAAAGTAAAGGCCGAGCATCATCGGCTAGCCGGCCTTCTTTTCCCTCATGTTATACCATAGTGGAAATGAGACACCATTTCCATGGACTTCATTATTGGGCTACCGATGTTGAGATATCACCACGACACCATCATGGTCATGGTTGATAAATTGACAAAAAAGTGGCTCACTTTTCTCCGGTGAAGACCACTTATATAACTAGTGTAGTGGCATGGGTATACTTGGATGAGATTGTGAGGTTACACAAAATTCCACGAAGATCATTAGTGACCTCAAATCCTTTGTACACTTCCCTTTTTTGACTACCATGCAACATGCCCTCGGGATGAAGATCAATTTCACCACAAAGATATCACCTTGAGACAGATGGACAAACTGAGCGAGTGAATCATATTTTAGAGGACATGCTCAGGATGTATGTGATGGATCATTAGTCTAGATGGGAGGAGTACCTATACTTGGTGGAGTTTTCCTACAATAATAGTTTTCAAATTCTATAGGCATGGCTCCTATTATGGCTTTGTCTGTCTGCAGAGAGTGCATGACACCTCTTAATTTGGGACAGTTAATGGACATGATTTCTCTTAGACTAACTTTGTTGCAAGACATGGAGCAACAGGTGGTTTTGATCAAACAGAGATTGCATGAGGGCATAGGACAAATAGAAGAAATATGTAGATCAACATAGGACCGACCATAGTTTTGACATGGGAATAAAGGTTTTCCTTTGTGTTAGGCCATATAAGATCCCCATCCGTTATGGAAAAGGTTCTAAGTTAGCTCCTAGATTCATGGGTCCTTTTGAGATCTTGGAGCATATCGACCCTTTGGCCTACCGTCTAGCATTGTTACCTAGCTTATCTCGCTTACATGATGTATTTCATGTTTTAGCTCTTACGAGATATGTTACAGATCCTTCTCATGTGATAGATTAGACATCATTGTAGGTGCACAATCGGGGTAGGTGACGGTGGAGCCCATTTGCATCCTAGATCGCAGGATCCTAGGCCTTTGAGGCAGATAGGTTGATCAGGTCTGGGTGTAGTCGGACAAACATTATGAGACTACAGCTACATGGGAGGATGCTACTTTGCTACGAGTTCAATTTCCACATTTGTTCCAGTGACTTCTAGGAGGAAGTCGAGTCTAAGGGGAGGGGGATGTAATGCCCACTTCCCTTTGACACCTTTTTGATACTAATCATGATACTATTGATTATATTATAGACATGATTATGGACCTTATTATAGTATAATAATAGATGTAGATCATGATTATTGTTGATTTGATTCAATTATGATGCATCATTATTATTAGAGGCATTTTGGATATTGATGAGGGTATACTATTTGACATGGTTATATTATGGATGTTGTGTAGACTCGTGATATTTAGATATTGTGACTAGACATAGAATGAAAATTATTAGATGATGATATAGTTGTTGAGTAAAATTACAAATGATATTGCTAGATTGCTTTGATGTTGTTGTGATTCATATATCTAGATGATTTTGGAAATTATATTTATAATATTTTGGATGTTCTGATATGGCCACAAGATACCGAAGGATGTATTTGTGTTTTACAGTTAAAAATATCACAAAAACATCGGGGATTGGAGACCAACCACATTGGAATTCTAGATGAATTCAACAAGGTCACCATGGCAACTAGTATTTGTTTGTGTGTGTTTGTGTGTGTTAGGGATTCCCATAGGGGGATCACCTTTAAATTTGACCAAAGGGTTTTATGTATTTATTTTATTTTGGTCTTTTTGTTTAATGTTGCATGTGTTTATTTTGTGATGCATTTCCCTTTCTTTATTTATTAAATGTTGTATTATATTGGGGTAAGCATGTTGTTAATATTAATTAATTAAAATATATCATGAGGAATTAATTAATAGAGTTGTTGGCCTTGAATTAAAGTGTTGTAAGAGATGTGTAAGTTAACTTTTGAGTGTGAAACACTCCGCCTTCTGGAAATTCGAAATTGTCCATGGAGGCTTAATTTTGAGGCTTGTGGGACAAGTTAAACTTGTCTCATACCTCTTAATTTAATTACCAACCATACCTATGGTTGGAGAGTTGAGATTAGACTTTTATAATACTTTTTGAGAAGAAAATTGTAGGTTTTAATTGCACTTTTCTTACATGATTTATTTTCTATCCTTTGGGATGTGGGTTGGATTTGAATGTGTAAGTAAACTGTCATATTATTCACCCACCTATTTATTGTGCATTGGAGAATGAAGTTAAATTTTGGGTTGGGGTTGTAGATGTGTGATATGAAATCCTACATGGATCCGCCTCATCCTCTTCCCTTCCCTATTCTATTAAATTCAAAGTGCTTTTCCTTGTTTTGGGGTTGCTTAACTTTGGAGTGTTCATTCTTGGGTGAATTCTTTTGTTGTTTTGGGGATCTTACTTTGAAGATTTTTTTGGAAGATTGTTTCATGCTTGTGTTTGGCTATTTTAGATTGCTTGCATTGGGTTAGGCTTGCTAGTTTGGAACTTAGAACAAATCCATCATGGAGAGGTAAGAGCTTGGATTTTGAAATGCTTCTCTTTTTCTTATGAAAATGTTATTGTGTGAATGTTTTGGCTTGTTTGTGGGCTATTGGGTAGATGGCCTAGGAATGGTGTAGGAGAAGACTATGGGGTTATTTTTTGGGAGACACAAGTGTGTTTAGGGAGGTATAAGGGTGGAGGGAGTTGGGATTTTGGTTCCACCTTACAAAGAAATAGCTTGCATTTCTTTACTCGTTATGGGGTTCCATAAGAGGTTGGGGAGACATAAGGAAATGTGAGGAATAAGGGGTACTTGGGAGAGGCATAAGGGCATGTCAAGGATTTGAAATGATATATATCTACATATTTTGGTGGTTTTTTCCAGGTGTGATACCCATTTTGCTTTGGGAGGCATAAGCAACATCCCCCATAGTTTCTTGCTCCTTTGGCTTGCTGATGAAGCCATTTATATTGTTTGTCATGTTTTAATGTAGTTGTAAACTACATTCTATTTTGACTACGTTTATTGTGAAAGTTTTTCTTGTGTGTTTTTAGAAAAGTCTGTTGTTGTCATGAGTTGGATCACATCTTTTATTGCATTGTGGTTGGGGCTCGGGGGCCAATGAAGAAGGATGGCTTCTCCTCTTTATTGGATGTCTTGGTTGGGTGGAGAGCATTTCCTTTCCCCTACTCTTGTTGTGATTACTATTTGGAAGAATGAGAAATATGCACGTTGCTGTTTTGGAGCTGAGAAAAAACAATTTGATAATCCCTTGTTGAGATAAAATTTATTGTAACCTTTCCCACTTGAAGTGGAGGAACTTGTAAATGTTTTGTAATAGAAATATGTTGTATTGTCTATGAAAGTTGTCAAGTGAAATGTAAAAGATATGAACTCTATTTTCAGCCTTTGAAAGAATGTGAAAGAATTGTATTTTGTATGATGATTTCAAGAATGAAAGAAAGGTTATAAAGTTGTATTTTGGAATCAATAAAGGATTGCATTACCTTCTCAATTTGCGTTGTTGTTTTAAGATTGAACATCTAAATGTGAATTGAAATCTCTGTTGAAAGAAATAAATGCGTATGAAGGAAAATGTAGAACTTTGTCTCTTGAAATGTGTAAAGTTGGAAATCAGAATTGTATTTTGGTTTTTGAATAATTGGAATTGAATCAAATAAAGGTATTAGATTGGAATTGGAAGGAATTCCCAGACTTGGATGATGAAAAATGATAAATAGGCCCTACCAAACTTGATCTCTGTTTTATTTCTCAACTGAAAATACCTTACCTTAAATGCATAGTTCAAACCTGAAACAATGAAATAATAGATTAAATGATTAAATAGAAGTAGTGTGTCCTAAATGAATTCAATTGGACTTTAACATTTAAGGAGAAATCCTTCAAAACCTTGCAAAATTGGGCTCAACCCTCTTAGAGATGTTTTCCTCTCAATAAACGTAAAATGGTCAAATTGTAAATCAATTAGAAAAATTTAATCTTGAAATACTCCTTAAATCCATCTAGGAACAATCCTCCATGTCTATTTGACATGTTGAGAGAGGAAGAAGATCAAATTAAACAAATCTTATAAGTTAAATTTTACCTGTTCGTTCTATAAAATCCTCTGCAAATCATTTTCTTCGAATTGACCCCCTAAAATTTATATATAAACATTTAAGAATTTATGATCCCTAAGTAAAGAGGACATAGAGAGATTTCTAGAAAGTCCTCGTTTTCCCAAAATTGAGCTCTCTATCAAAATTTATAGCCCTATGAAGTTTTTCTTCCTTGACATAAAAAAAAGATTTGGAAAATTTTCTCGGTGGCCTATGGGCCCAAATTTTCCTTTAGCACTTAGGAAATTCCTTTGGGAATTTTTTTCTAATTTTCCTTGCTTTGACATGTAACCAACCGAGAGGCTGCCACATGGCACCACGAGGTGTCGGCGGAAGGGCGGACCCATTTTAGAATTAACGCTTGGGAAATATTTTGGGGAAAATTTTCCTAAGTTTCCCCGATGCCCCCGCTCATTGCTCGTAGCTATTCGAGAGACTACCATGTGGCACCACGAGGCATTAGCGAAGGATATTTTTAACTTAGCACTTCCTAAAATTTTTGGGAAAACTTCCCAAATTTTTGGGAAAATTTTCAATTTTTCTCTCTTGCCCCACAAAAATCGGGTCATGCCACGTAGCATCACGAGGCATCAAAGTGGAGGAGCATGTACCCTTTTTCCTTTTGCATTTCAAAAAATTTTGAGGAAATTTTCCAAATTTTCCCCACCACCCCACCGACCAACAACCAATCAGGAGCCACCACGTGGCATCGTGAGGTGCCGACGGAGGCATGAGTGAATAGTACCCTCTTAGCCCTTCGGGGTGTTAAACTAATTTTCTTCCCATCATCTCACCTTCCCTTCCCCGTGTTGGCTTAGGAGATGCCACATGTCCCTTGCAGACTTGTGGGAATGTGGGTGCAAGGTTGGCTTTTTCACCATGCGTGGGAAGAATTTTCAAGAGGTTTCTTACCGCCCCCTCTCCCCATGCTAACTTGGGAGGCGCCACGTGTCCCTAGTGGACTTGTGACCCGTGGTGTGCGGGCACCAAATTGGCTTTTTTCCCCCATATAGGAAATTTTCCAAAAGTATCCCCATGGCTCATGGACCCACCCTTATGGAGAATTTCCACCCCTAGGCCCGTAGGCCCTCTTTTGGGAAAACTTTCACCCTAAGGCCCGCTGGCTCGTAGCTAGAAAAATTTGAGGAGTTAGGACTTATTTATATCAATGGAAAGGTGAAGAAATTTCCTATCCAATTGGAATAGTTTAGGAAATTTTTGAATTCATTTATTTTGAGAAAAAATCAAGTTGAATTTCTAATCCTGTTAGAGAGTGGGTATGATGAGGAATTACCCTTTGAACCTAATGGAACATTCTAGCCCTAAATTTTTGACCTTATGACCTCTAATAATTTTTAATAAAATAAAATTATGTTCTAGTGGTTTAGAATTGTTCTGGAACTTGTTAGTGATAGTTGTTTCCCTGTAACTTGGTTGTAGACTCTTTTAAACAAAAAAATTTATTCCATAATTTTCCTAACTAATCCTAGTTTATCCTTGGGTTTCAAGTGGGATGTTTTAGTGGGTGTTACATAATGGTTTCTTTTAGTTTCTATAGAGTTCTTACTTATTATCCTTGTTGTCACTATAAAAAATTGAAACCATGTTTTGTATTCCACCTTCAAAGCTCAATTTTCTACTACATAACTGGCCTTAGTCATTTTGTACACAATTTTCTGTATATGGATAGTTTTCTCAATTAGTATTCACTTCCATTAACTCATTTGCAACTAATTTTTCATACACTCATATAGTTTCTTATTTTCTATTTTTAGCCTAGCGATTTGTTTTTGTAGATTCCAACAAGCTATTTGTACCTTCATTTTATGATTGTAGCTCGGTTGTATAATGGGTTCTTTGTTTCCTCTTAAATCAATATTGGAGCGTTACTAGTATTTACTTTAATGCTGACACTTTGGATTCTTGTTGTACAATTCCTATGTGTGTTTTAAAATTGTTGGATTTTGAAGAAAATTCAAAATGCTTCATAGCTCGATTGATGGTTATAACTCGCTTCACTATAAATCTTCTCGGTTTTAAAATATCTTGCTACATTGTTAAAAGATATTAAGAAATTTTTGTAGCTTTTATGAGAACTCATTCAACTTCTCAACCAATTAAAAATGAACTTAATGCAATTTTTCTATTTTCATGGAGCATGATTTCTTTGAAGTTTATTATAACTTAGTCAATCTATACCCATTTGTTTATTTCATCTTTTTGAACACTTCCAACCTTTCTTTTTACTCGCATATTGCACTTTACTCAAACCCTTATAATTTTGGAAAACATACTTGAAGATCTGTATCATTCCTTTAAATTTGAATAGATGTCCTTTTTCTTTACTTTGACTTTGTATGATTATTTCTTTCATTTCTAATATTTCAAAAATATGTGCATGGATGTCTATTTGATGACTTTAGAATTCCAACGTGTTTACATAGTTGAATGATTGGCCTATGAGTATATATCTTGTTTGTTTTTCCATTCATGAGTTGAAATCTATCTTGTTCATGAAAAGAAAATAAGCTCATGTCAATGAAAAGATGAATTGTAAGATGGTTGCGAGATGATCATTCTTTTTTCGGTATCTTTGAGGCGTTGTGGTAATTCAATTTATATCATCTTAGACATGAATAAATCATGTCTAAAATTGGTCTTTAATACCTATACCTTCACATTAAAATAAAAAAGTTAGAAAATATGGTGGAGCCCATAGGCCTCTCTTTTCTTTAGTTCTTTTCTTCACTTCTTCTTCATGATGCGCTTTTGAAAGTTCTTCTTGGATAATTCTAATTGATGAATTTTTTAAATTTTCTTAGTTTGTTATTTAATTCATCATGATTGAAGCTAGAATAATATTTTGATTATGATCATTACATTTCGATTTCATATCATGCATCTTTCACTTTCTAATTTTTTACATGAAGGAAAGTTCATAGATATGAAGCTACATATGTATGAGAATTGAGACAACTCGGAGCTCTAACAATATTTGAATATATTTTTTAGCTACTGTGCTACCGAAAGGAAGGAGGACAAGAAATGATGGTAGCCACAAATAAAGGAGCCATGAGTGAAGAAAATACACCTCATTCTAGGAAATGATGGGTTTTTTTCCTTCTTTTGTATTTATAATTTCATATGTATGCACTTTCTTCATATGTACTTGATAAGTCACTTTCCACCACTTGTGTGGGGAACATGTATAGTTAACTTAATTTTGAATATATGAAATAATTTTATAATGATATTTCTCTGATTTTATCTTTTCTTTATCTTCAAATGCACTTTGAAAAGGAACATCTCAAATTTTGTTGAATATAATTTTTGCATATAATCACAAATAATTTAATTTCTAACTTGTAGCTTTTTAATCATTAAAATAAAATGAATAAAATCAAACAATCCAACTCACTTCAACTTCCAGGCATTTGGATTGTCCCTTTTTTTCTTTGGGATGTCTATTTTCACTTTTCATACCTTTTTGTATCTATCAGGACCGTGCATTAGTTATGGAAGGGATGATGCATAATATTTATTTATATGTATTTGGAAAGGCATTTAAGGGGAGGATAGGCATATTGAAACTATCACAATGACAACATATGCTCACTTTTCCTTTCTTCCTTAGTTAGTTCCATCAAACTAACCCCTCTAATTTGAGAAAAAAGTTTCGAGATGACCTCTCACACATCATGGAAAATGTGCCATAAATGTCAATATCATCTATGAATAAGTATGAGGTTTGATATGATAAGTTATATATGACCAAAATTGTTTGTTGGAGCTCCTAATAACTTTCGTAAAGTAATATGCAATCATAGTTTTCATTGCTCCTCAACCCCTGTAAGAATCTTGTCAAGAAAGTCTGAATCTTGAGTTTTGATTGTAATTTTCCCTTTTCAAACTATGAATTCAAGAGATTTGAGGTAGTTTAAATGCTCTCCTTGAAGTTTCCCTAGCATGGTTGGTCATTGGAATGAAGTTTTGTTAGAAAGAAATCCCCAAGTTAAGATTATCCTGTTGTCTCACGAAATGAGTGACTTGAGTCCCAAAAATGTTTATTATTTATGAAAATTTTGCTTAAGTTTGTGATTGCAATCAATATCTAAGTTTTCTACACAAATAATCTTCTAAGAAATGTTTTTAGATGATAATGACAGAGTATCACACGGGTATAAATTCTTCTTTCTTTAAGGTAGGTTTTAGTCTCTTGTGAGATTAAAGAAGGACCGTATTTTTTTCCTTAAACCAACATGGTATCTCTTCATCTAATAAAAGGAAGGCTTGGATCCTAGAGTAAGAGCATATACTAAAGTGATCATACATGAATATGGGCACAAAATTGAAAACTAAGGTGTTGTAAGTATTCAAATAACAAACTAGGGTTTGGATCTTAAAACCCTAACTATGTAAAGCTTACAGATCAAGTAAACTCGATTGAATGAGCATGATATAAAAATATTATTTGACATAAGGAAGCTATATAAAATCATCACTCTTATTTCATGTTCTCTAAAAGTCAAGGCTAACTAATTTTGGGTGTATTTTGGTTCAATTTCTTGAAGACATGGAACAGTACATGAAAGCTTGATAATCATCTTTCTCAATAAGAATGCTACTCCATGAAGTGAGAAATGATACTATGATTCTTCTTGACAAGTCAAGGAATTATAAAAAAATTTATGTCATGTTAAGATATTGATAAGCCATTGAATGCTTCTTCTTTTAGCTTTTAAGCTTTCTCATGTCTAAGATGTAGACCTCTCTGTCTTAGTGTTTATTTTTTATAACGAAAGAGTGAAAACACTTCTTCATGCATTGTCTCATATTTATTCCATGAAGTACCCTATTATCTTAATGGTTAAATCTGTCAAATACTTCAAAACCTCCTACTCATTCTTGAAATCACATGAAAATGTGATCTCTACAATATCTCAACTCAAGGTTAACTATGGTATGAGTTATCTCATTTCTATGCATCCAAAGATTGTTGTTAGTTGAAAATGACACTTCAAGCTATGATGCATGGAATGAAAAATATTATTTATTTATTGAACAACCTTGTAACTTTGGTTTAAGTAAGAATTTAGATAACTTTATCTTCTTCAAGAAACAAACTGTCACAACTTGCTCTTGCACTCATTTTAATTCCATAGACTCAAATGAATATAGAAGCTCAATAACGAAGGAGTATATTTTTAAAAGGATATACATAACCTATAGAGACTCTAATAAGGTACAAACATCCGACAAAGAGGTTTCGTGCTATAAGAAAAATAGATTCTCATGGAAGAGAAGGCAAAATGTCTTATGAACCATTACAATTATGAGAACATGGGTTTGAATGGAATATCAACACTTATGGAAGAGTGTAAGGGAGTTCAGGATCCCTCATCCCCATAATTTGAACTCAAATAATCTTGAATGATTGTACACAACATGAATACATAACTAAAGCATGAAATATTTCATTATGACATCCTAAGGTAGTTATATTTGAAGTCTCTTCATCTCACTTTTTATGTCTTGTCATGTGTGTCATTTGAAAACTTCTTGAACTTGAAGTGGAAAGGTCATGTAAAGAGGTCTCAGGAAGTCTAAAAAAATATAATTTTTATGCTTGTAAATGTTATTAAATGATATATGATCTAAGTGTGATATTGATAAGGTGAAGATAGAGGTAATATGTATTGAAGAAAGTATAATTAGAGGTGATATATGAAGATATATGAGCCGATCTAGGATCATAATTTGTTGTTTCAAAAAATAAGCTAAGTGTGTGATCAAAATGGTTGTAATGTATAAGTTGAAGCTCAACAAGGTCTTAAGGTAGGTGCTTTCATGCAAGATGTTTCTTGTAATTAGTCAAGTAGTTGTTTGAGTTTTGAAGTCAGGTGTTTCATGTCGAGTTGTTTCTAAACTAATTTGTAACCTTTGTAAGCATAGTCCATTAGTTCAGTGAGTTTTCTCCCATCTTGGTTTTCCCACATAAAAATATGTCTCTCTATGTGGTATTATTTTTTAATTCATGTGATCTATATTGCTTCTATTTCATATGAAGTTTAACCAATTTGTTTTGGTTTTGAATTGTAGTGTAAAGTTTGAATTCACACTAATCCACCCACCTCTTAGGGGCATATTTTCCAACACTCATAAGTTGGCATGAAGTCTTAATGAGGTAAAAAATTGTTGGTATGTTGTGTCAAAGGTGTCCAGTGTCTCGCATATAGTTTCCATGGCTAGTTTTTGAGGTTTATGGGTTATATTAGGTCATTCTTGGCCTATTACTAGACCTAGACCATGTGGTTTGGAATAAAGGAATGAGAAATGGAGAAGTAAAGTCCTATATAATAATGGGAAAGGTGTCGGGGCATGTTATAATAGGTTTATGATGAGTTTTAAGTCAGTTATCGAGGTATGATGATGTTTACACTCCTTAAGAAGAAAAAAAGATGAAGGAAAGGTAGGTAAGGACACATAAGACATTGTGGATAGAGAATTTCAGGCCTATTTGAGAAAGGTGGAATTTTTGTAATTTAGAGTATGTTTTCATGGTGCTTCACAACAATTTTTAGGTGAAAATGAAGAATAAATTACAATTTAGGAAGTTTTTCTTCAAACTGAGTTTTAGAGAAGGTTAAATAAATTTGATATATCAACTTCAACTCGATCACATACTCTCACACACTATGCATGGAACCCTAGGTATTAAGGATGATGTTAAATTTAGCTAAGTGTGTTTAGGAAAAATACTTAGGTGATTTGATAGTCAAATTTTTATAACCAATCATTAAAAAGATAAAGTGGTTTGATACCCTAGTTAAACCCTCATAAAGCGAGTGACTTAGAAGAATTATTTGGTATGGTATTGAAATGACCTAGAAATTCTAATGTGATTATTTGGGCTTCTATTTAATTATTTAGAGCTTGTTTTAGTGGTGGTTTTGTGTTAAACTATTTTGGAAAGAGGGGAAAAACCATAGTTTTGTGGTTTTTACAGTTTTAGGGTTAAGATGGAAGTTACAAGTTGAAAAGTAAACTATTAAAAAATCATTGGGAGATGTTATAGTAAGCCACGAAATGGTTCGGGCATCTTTCTATTATATTTTTTGAGTTATAGGTTCTCAAAATAATCCTACTGAGATAAATTTGGCCTAAAGGGATTGTTAGTACGGAATCACACTCCACCTCGAATGGCCTCATATTTGAGTGGGACATTAGGTGTGACTACATAACATGGGACCATATCTCAAGTTGTGGGAATTACGGGCTTGAGATGGCCCTCTAGAGAAATTCATATTCTTCTTCCTTAACCTAATGCTAAACTACATCTAAGGAAATGCAACTATCTACTCCTAATTTAACAATGCCAAGGAGACGGGAGACAAGAGAGCTTGAAAATAAGGAAATCCTACACTACAGAGGTGATAGCACCAAGAAAAGCGGGGTTGCTAATCACAATCTTAGCTTCCTGAAGTGGAGAGAGGTGAGAAATGGAGAGGATGGGTAGATGCATCACAGACCAAAGATAGATTTCACATAGAACACCTCTTCAAACCATTAAACATGGCTCTCAAAACCTACAATAGAAATCAGAAATATACACAGTATACCATGCAATGATGAGAGGAAAGAGGAAACAATAAAAGAAGGAGGGATGGGAAAAATGTATCACAAAACATATTTTATTGCTCCATGAGTTCATAGAGTACATCATCAGTGGGAAAGAGGCAAGAAAATTCCATTACAGAGCCATGAAAGGAGGCTTAAACTCCACATTCGACCCTAGGGAAGAAAGAGAGAGGGAGGCAGGAGGGAAGAAATGACCAACCTTTTGAAATATGCCCCTCCTTTACAATATATAGAAGAATGAGAGAATGAGAGAGGTAAAATTTGAACCCTGCTTCAACCACCACAAGATTACATTGAATTCACCTACTCCAACCACCCCAGAAAGCATTGAAATTCACTTACAACAATGATGGGCTTCACTACAAAACCCATGCCCCCATGTGATGTTCCTTGCTGGGAAAGAAAGGAGGCTCATTCTTCATCATGGTGGCAAGTAAGAGACTTGACAACCCCAAAAATGGTGAACCGAATTTACCATTTTTATTAATGGTGGCGGGTAAAAGACTTGATAGCCTCAAAAATGGAGGACCAAGTTTACCATTTTTAAAATGGTGGCGGTAGGAGACTCAATGCACCTCAAAAATGGAAGACCAAATTTACCATTCTTCATTAATGGTGGCAGGTGAGTAGAAGGCACCAAGAGCTTTCCAAAAGTACTCTCTCACTCAAATCCAAGCTTCGGTTTAGAGTCTATTCGCATAAGATCCACATGGTGGCCTGCACATCTTAAGATTTTACTACCTCCTTTCACTCTCTAAAGTTGCAAAACTACATGTGATGTCGTCTATGCCTTCTCTATTTCCTTTGTATTCTACCTAAGCCCCTCTTGTTGGTGGAGACACTATGCCTGACCTAAGACACATGGAGGCTCAACGCACATTTGGGACCTACCTCTAGATTTTACCTTTGCGATTTGACCGATGAGGCACATGGAGGATTTTAGAGGATTTTGGAATTTTCATCAATCGAGACGGCCTTACCTTTTCAAACTTTGACCACGTGGTGATTTTGCACATGTTTGGGGTCTACCTCGGGATTTGACACTTGAAGGTGCATCGTTGAGACATGTGGAGGCTTCTACCAACCCTGTTGTACTTATACTCTTGAATGGCCAGTGCTTCGTTTTGGACTCTGACCACGTGGTGAGCCCACACTCATTTGGGGACCTCCTTTTTATTTTACCCTTAAAGGTGCGCTGATCGACATGTGGCTTCCCCATGGCCTTGTTGTTGTTATTCAATTTTTCAATGTCCGATGTAACTTTTCCATGCTTTGACCACATGGAAGGTTGACGCTTGTTTGGGGTTTTTGTTTTGTCGCACCTTTTCGAATTACATCAAGCTAACACATGGCACATTCCACAAGTCTATTTCTTTGATTCAAGTCAACTCATATGCGAAGTTCAAATACTTTGAGATTTTCCATTTTTCTTACTCTCGAGCTCCGATCCCTTCAACATTATTTGGCCACATTTTCAGACCCTGCTTCTCTGTTGTCGAGCCCACCTACCACTTAACGTTTTGGGGCCAAAAGTGAGCTCATGCAATCTAAGCTGAACCTTTCCATTTCACTTGTGCAAGGTCATGTTTGATCAAACTTTTGAGGGAAAAAATTTGATAACACCACGATCGACTACCCAAGTTTCTTTCTCTCTAGTTGTCCATTTTACCAAAGGGGGAAAAATGGATAACAATTTGGTGACTCATGGGGACATCTACCTACTAGATAAAAAAAATTCCAGTTAGCCTTAGTAGTATCCATTGGGTATGGAGTCATGAATGATAGCCTGATACTAATATTTTTCTTGAAACTTGAACCTGACTCCTTGCACTTGGTGATCCTGAGCTTGCCCCACTATCTACACTCTCAATTTTCATAAGAAAATATTGAAGATGAGATTTCTGAGAGTAGAAAATTGTCTGACGTGGAGCATTCATGTGTCCCCTGAAATGGATTGTCTCAAAACCTGATTTAGTTTCTCTACATTTTCCTTCTTTTGAAATTAGCAACTGATCACATGCAAATATGAGGTTCTTGCTACAACAACTGAAGGGTATGATATATTGCCTTAAAGCAAAGCAATACAAACAAAAGGTATGTACAAAAATAAAGACATACATGCTCCAAGTGGAACATGTAGAGTGTGAAAAATCACTTGTTCTGCTGAAAGCAAATCTACTCCTACTCCTACACTAACCCTAACAAAGAAAAGCTAAACAAATCCTGCTACAAGCAGGGAGAAATAGCTTCCTTTCTCAAAATAGGCAGCCATGTATCTGATTTGGAGCTAAACATGGCTGTCATTATGAGTGAAAAACTTACAAGAGGTCGATCCTCCACCCATATCATCAAGGTATCAACTAGAAATAAGACAAATTCCTCTTTTAGTTGCTCTACATTTGTATTGAAGAGGCATGGCAGGCTGATCCTAATCCTTGGTACTTTGAAGCTCATCCTCATGCTCAAGAGTAAGCATGACAAGTTTTGGCTTCTCCCTTGGCTCTAATGAAGCCAAGTACCTGATTGGGCATGATCTGATCCAATGGATGTGCCCATTGCTCTGAACTTCAACTCCAAGAATGGATTCTTCTTGCGGACCTTCTTGGATGAATGGCATGGAAGAGATGGTATCTTCGTACTCTTTTCCTTCCTCCGTTGTTTCTTGAAGACTGACTTGCTCTTGGATAACCTCTTCCTCTAGTATGAAATTTGTCAAATTGAAATCTTCAATTTGCTACTCTAGAGGACTAGTTGGGGTGGAAAGGTCTTCTTGATAGCTCTCCTCCATCATGGATTCATCAATCAAATCAGGCCCTTCAAATGAAAGAAAAAAAAAAATTTTGATAATGCTTTCTTCATCAAGTGACCTCAACTCTGATTTGATCTCTTCCAACTACTCTTCTTCAATGGGACTTGGAGCTGTTGTGAAACTTGGATTAGATTATCATCTTCTCCAGACAAAGTTCCTTTATGCATATACATTCACAGTATATAGATTCTTGATCTTTTTCCTATTGTTCTTGTTCTTCTTCTACTCCAAACTCATCTTCCACCACTTCTAGTCTGGCCTCGGCCTCCTCTCAAGATTTAACCACAAGGGGACTTTTGTAATCCCAAATATGGGAGCCAAGCTTACCAAGATTTTTATCATTTCTTTTCTGTTTGGCTCTCCTTCTTGCTTTCTCTCCTTGATTGGTTTTGGGAGAAGTGGGTGGAGTCTCCACTAGTTGTTTGTTTATCTATGGTTGAGGGGAAGGTATTACCTTTGGCTCTTATGGAGGGGACTTGGATTTTGAAGGAAAGTGGGAAGAGGAAATGAGATGAGATATAAGATTAGAATATGGAGAAGGGAAATCAACACTTAGGGCATAAAATAAGAAGCTAGATTCATGAAACTACTATGATGATACTGATTGGGGAAGAGGAAAATAAAAGCTACGAGGTGGCGAGAATTACCCATTGACAAGGTTTGTGCAGTACCAAGATGATAGGCCTCTATCTCCTCAGTCCATTGCGCAAGTTGGGGTAGCATCCCAACCATGAATTCAAGCTTCTCCTGTGGGCTATAGTGTCTTGGAAAAGGACCTTCCCATGGACAAGGTGCCCTGCAACCAATCCTGAATGCTTTCATTTGAGTGTAGCCTTGGACTGCACCATGCTAGCCTCCATTATTTGAATCTTCTCTAGTAGATCAACATTTTCCATATAACTATTACCATTGTATGCGTCCCCCTGTTCTTGATAGGATTCATACCCAAAATGGTTTGGACACTTGCTCATATGGGTAAGCATAATGGTTCTAAATTTGATCATAACGTTGATCTAGAGGAGTTGAGAAATACATTGGAGGTGGATTACACTTATGTTTACGTAAGTGTGAGTTCAAATATGGAAATGAATCCATGATAGTATAACTTCACGCAGATGGAAGAAGAAGATGAAAAATGTGGATAGATGATTAGGTGGAAATGGATAGAAGAAAAGCCTGTAACTTTAAAGAATGGGTCCTTAATGAGATGGAGTCACTAGATGTGCTTGAAAGTTCCTCCAAAGGCTGTAATTTTCACCGACAACACATCAAAATTGATGAAGTGAAGTGGTAAGGTGCTTAAGACCTATCCCAAAGTGCGTGTCAAAACTCTTAGGTGTGGTCACATGGTAGCTTAAGATATGTTATTTGAAAATGAGACACCTTAGAAATATGAGAAAAATCTAACTCCGTGTCCCACCGGGCATGTCAAAGTTGTTAGTGCAAAATCACATCACCCCCCGAATGGCCTTAGATCTAAGTGGGGCATTCAGTGTGACTGCATAACATAGGACCATCTCTCAAGCTATGGGACTTGCGGACTTGAGATGGACCTCTAGAGAAAGTTAGCTTCTTCTTCTTGATCCTAATGCTAAACTACTTATATGGAAATAAATGTGACTATCTACTCCTAATCTAACAATGCCAAGGAGACAGGGAGAGAGAGAGCATGAAAATAAGGAAATCCTACACTATAGAGGTGATAGCACCAAGAAAAGGGGTTGTTGATCACAATCTCAACTTCTTGAAGTGGAGAGAGGTGAGCAATGGAGAGGATGGAAAGATGCATCACAAACCAAAGATAGAGTTCACACAACACCACTTCAAACCCATTAAACACGGCTCTCAAAACCTACAATAGACATTAGAAGTATGCACAATATACCCTAATGATGAGAGGAAAGAAAAGACAATAAAATAAGGAGGGATGGAAAAAATGCATCAAAACACATATTTTATTGCTCCATGAGTTCACACAATTACATCATCGGCGGGAAAGAGGAAAGAAATGCCATTATAGAGCCATGAGAGGGGCATAAACTCCACATTCGACCCTAGGGAAGAAAGATACATGAGGAAGGAGGAAGAAATGACCAGCATTCTGAAATATGCACCTCCTTTACAATATATAGAAGAATGAGAGAAGGAGAGAGGAAAATTTGAACCATGTTTCAACCACCCCAAAGATTACATTGAATTTACCTACTCCAACCACCCCGAAAGAATTGAAATTCACCTGCAACAATGATGGGCTTCAATGCAAAACTCATGCCCCCATGTGTTGTTCCTTGTTGGGCAAGAAAGGAGGTTAATTATTTATCATGCTGGTAGGTGGGAGACTTGATAGTCTTGAAAATAGCAGATCAAATTTACCATTTTTCATTAATGGTGGCATGTGGGAGATTCAAAAGCCTTGAAAATGGTGGACTGAATTTACCATTCTTCATTAATGGTGTCAGTGTGAGAATCATGCACCGAGATATTTCAAAAAAGTCCTCTCTCGCTGAAATATGAACTTTACTTGAAAAAGATATGTCTATATGAAGGTGCTTTGGTTTGTACTCTATTCATGTAAGATCCATGTGGCGGCCCCATGTGTCTTAAGATTTTGCTACCTCCCTTAACTCCTAAAGTTGCACGCTTTGAACTAACACATGACATCATTTATGGGCTTGCTCTGTTTCATTTGTATTTTACCTAAGCCCCTCTTGTTGGCGGAGAAACTATGCTTGACCCAAGACACGTGGAGGCTAAGTGTACATTTGGGTCCCGCCTTCGGATTTTACCTTTGGATTTGTGTCGATGAGGCACGTGGAGGCTTCCACAGTTTTTTGAAATTTTCAATGGCTAGCCTTACCTTTTTAGACTTTGAAAACGTGGCAATTCTACACACATTTAAGGTCTACCTCTAGATTTGACCCTTGAAGGTGTGCCATTGAGACACGTGGAGGCTTTCCCTGGCCCTGTTGTACTTAGATTCTTCAACGGTGAGTGCTACCTTTCAGAATTTTACCACATGGTGAGCCCACGCTCATTTGGGGAACACCTTTAGATTTGATCCTTGAAGGTGCACCGATCATACACACGTGGCTCCCTCCACGGATCTCGTTGCTTTTGCTTTGAGTTATCAATGACCGATGCAACTTTTATGTGCTCTTACCATGTGGAAGGATGGCACTCGTTTGGGGTCTCCGCTTTGTAGCGCCTTTTGTAATTGTGTTGAAGTGACACGTGGCACATTCTTCAAGTCCACTACTTTTCTTTGAGTCGACCCGTATGTGAAGTCCGAAGACTTCGATATTTTCTCCATTTTTCTCCCTCTCGAGCTCTAATCCCTTCAACATTGTTTGGCCTCATTTTCTGACCCTGCTTCTCCATTGTCGAGCCCGCCTGCCACTTGATATTTTGGGACCAAAAGTGAGCTCGTGCGACTGAACTGACCCTTTCCATTTCTCCTATGCAAGTTCGTGTTTGATCAAACTTTTCCTGAGGGAAAAAATTGGATAACACCCTGTCGACTACCCAAGTTTTTTTCTCTCCAGTTGTCCATTTTACCAAAGGGGGTAAAAATGGATAACAAAGATAAAATGCTAATTTTATGGTTTAAAGTGAGTTTGACCATTTTACATGTTGCAGTGCTTGTTTTTTTCATGGATAGTTGATTGGAACCTAATATTAGGTGTTGAAGCTCTTGGTGTTATATGGTTAACTAATTTTTAGTTGAATACCTAATGACTTAGTAATCATCAGTTGGTTTTCTCAAGAGGGTGATTGAAATAGGTGTGTTGAGTAAGATTTATCCACATGAGATATGCTTTTTAGTTCTTGTAAATGTTGATACAATTTTCCTTCATGTGATCTAAGTGGTGGTTTAGCTTAGAATTTTTTTAAAGGAGATGGAGTAAGTTTCTTTCAAGACTGTTTTTTAAGTCGTAAAACCCTAAACGAGTAGTTTTAGAGATTTTCTTAGTTGAAGGACTTCCACTATGGGTTGGAAGATAAAGTGAGTTGTTCTATAAATTATCCTCAAAGATATTTATAGTGATATCTCGTATTGATCCATGATGAGGTTATTTGATAGATAACAACTATTTTTGTTTTGAAGACCTAGTTTTGGGGTCTTGAAGCCAGTTTGGAATAGTTGTAGAGATTGATTTGTTTGGAGGTCTTCCACTATGAGTTGGATGAAAATGTGAGTTGTTACGAAATTAGAATCAAATAAGTTTTTAATGGTACTTTTTTTAGAAATTGGTAAAAATTGATGGTTTTGAAAGGACCCACATCCTTTTACAAAATTCCCAAATGGCTAGATATAACAAAGAAGTATTATAATAGAAAATCGAGCAGCAGCCCAAGAAAAAAAAAGACAAAAAGTCCCAAACCGAATGATGAAAAGAAAGAACGGGGAATAAAAAATGGAAGAAAGAGGTTCAACTACTTATCCAGGCACACTAGTAAACAAAAGCGAACTCAGCTACTAGTAGATGCAGTAGGGAGGAACACTAAAGAGAGAAGAGATACAACTGAAAATAAGGTACAAACATCAAAGAGGTGGAAGTATCCAAGGAGGTAACCACAAGAAAAGAAGGAGGAACAAAAAGAAAAGGGAAATAAAAATCAGCGCTTACCAATCTTCCCCTTCTTCAATCACACTAATTGCCAATTTCTAGGTGTATGTACCTTCGAATCAAGATGATTATATTTAGATAAATTCATAGGATCATGTATCTACAATTACTTGTCCAAAGAGTGGGGACCATCCTTATCCGAGTCGAATGATCAGATTCATGAGGTCTCTTGATTCTGAAGTAGGTTTCTCCAAAGAGGGAGGATGAACCAAGGGCTATCCTGCCTCATTAACATTCAACAATAATGGATTGAGTAGTGGTCAAAGGAGTTGTTACTTCTACTTCTTAAACGTATGAGTCAAATTCGTAGTCATCTTTAAGATATAGAGGATCCATCTTTTGGGAATGAAACCTTTTTTATTTGAAGCTTGGAATTTTTTATGAGCAAAGACAACCTAAAGGTGGCCTTACGAGTCCTATAATTCATACATCAAAAAGTTGTGTTTTCATAGTCAAGAGTCTGGATGTGAGTCACATCTCCCATCTTGAGAGTCATTTTATCTCGAATACCTTTACTAAGATCCACTTCTAAAAAGATCCTAACAGAAGTAAATAGGACACTTTGTAACCTCTTTTCATATTGTTTTAGCTCACAACATTTTAGGTGTGAAATTGGGAGATGGAAATCTCCTAAAGAATAATGAAGAAAGAATATGCATGTTTTGCAACAAGGAGGTAGTAATAACATAATGGAACTACATCATGGAGTACACAACATATCATGACATCTGTAATGGGTATAAGGATTGTTTTAAAGTAGAAAAAATATCATCCTTGTTTGAGGAGGAACTTCTTGGCCAAGATGCACAATAAGATATGCAACTTCAAGAAGGATCTTGGGCAGGATTTGAAAACTATAATTCTGAATTTGGGTCGCATAGATGAATTGGTCTCACATAATTTATTAAAATCATTAATTCAATGTTTTGTGTATCATAATTTATTACCATCAATTTCACATATTGGTATCTTTAATTGCTATCTTTTATTAGTTTTCACTAGTTTTTTATTAATCTTATTTTGATATATTTTGTATTTGAATATGTTACTACATTTTGGATAAGATGAGCACATTAATTTTTTTATAAAAGGTAATAAATTTGTAGTGCGAAGAATTATTTTATACAATAATAAAATTAATTGCAAATACATGGGATACCTTGTCCATTGTTAGTGTAAGAGTGTTGTTGTATGGAAGAATGAGATATACCTACTCATATCAAGAATAAGGAATACTTTATTCCCTCACAAGAGAAGGAAGTGATCATGTTTTCAATTTCAAATATATCACCTACGGTAATTTATCATATGCAATACATCATGGAAAATGAATTTGAGGAAGGATTCAAATATGATGAGGGACGCATTGATAATCTAACTCCAAAAGATAGACTTAAATTTTCTACAAACTACATTTGAGGGGTTTAAACATATATGTACTCCAAAGCACGGTGACATAATAGAGGGGTTTATATCTCATGTACCACATAATCAAAAGATTTATAAAATTATGTTAAAGGGGTTTATAAAGTGGAGGAGCATACCACCTTCCAAAATGTTGAATACAATGTGATGTTCAGAGGTGTTTCAACGAAGTTGATACAATTATTTTCAATCAAAGAGCAATTTTGTTACTAATGGGACAATTAATAAATTTCATGAAGAAGATATGTTGCTATTTCAAAATTTGAATGACGATGCATTTGGAATTTAAATTGAAAAAAACAACCCGAATTTCAAGGGTAGATCTATATCATAAAGATATCTGATACACTATCCTATTTAGATGGTTTAAATTTAGGTGTCAGACTAAAGGAAATTATAGAAGAGGTGATTACATGCCCCCATACCTAGAAACATTATCCAAAATTCGTCAACATAATAAATGATACAATTATTAGATTCAAAGTTTTACACATATTACTGTTCCTATAGAATGAATTTAGAGTTATAGCCTAATGGATTCTACAGCATTACGCATGGTAAAATGGAAACGATGAAAATTGCAATACGAAAGACAAACATAAAGAAAATTCTATCAATAATTTCATGAAACATTGATTGATATGTTGACAGTTATTGAGTAGGGAGAAAAATTTACATTCGCATCCAAAACTAACGAGTACGGTGATTTAGTGTATAGTAATGTGTCTTCCAAACACCTATTGTGTCATGTAATTTTACAAACATAATTCTGCGAAAATGGCATTAAAGCGATAAAAGGATAAATCTACAAATTTTCAAACAATTGATGCTGCAAATAGAGATAGTGATCCATTATAAAAAGAAACCAACGGTGTTTTACTTGTAACTAGGTGATTCAATAAAATTTAAATCTCTAACAAAGAATTGAGACCAAATAGATAATATCAAAAACACGTGAGTACTAATATGCAATGGTAAGAAACTGTAAATAATGAGAGGATGAGAGATAGATATCTTGTATCTGACTCTCTAAGATGATTTTGGGATGGAATAGAGTTGAAATAGGTTGTATCTTGGTTGTATATGTTTCATATGGAAAAATATATTTACAACTCCTCTAAATAAAATATCCTAGAAGGGGACATGACCGCTCGGGTGCTAGTTTTTATTCTAGGCGCTAGTGTCTTGTTTGTGATTTTGGATCTAATTTTTAAAGATTTGATAATCTCACTTTCACTTGAATTTTTGTCTACCGAATTCATTGTAGGGATTTTGTCACACAAGTACCTCTAAAATTAAACCTAACTACCTGCATAAGACTCAGGAAAAAATTAGATGGAATAGAATATGCATATTCTTGATTTTGACAAACCTAAACATTCACCTTAGTGTGATTTTCACTAAGTTTTGCACTACATTTTAGACTCAATGTAGTTCTAGTGTGTGTGATAGAATTGTTTCCATCGAATATAGGTTTCCCTTATGTTAGTCACACCAAGATAACAAGATACAACTATTTTTCACCAAAGATGAATGTTTGAGATGGAATTCAGAATTTCGCTTCCTATATAGTGAATGATGTAGCCCAAATGCATTGCTTGAATGTTTCACTTTTTCCAAATAGTAGATAGGAAGAAATAGCCCAAATTGCCCAACCCCTTATAATATTGATTTTTTAAATATATATGACTCCTCTGTTTAAATTTAGAAATTTAATGACAAAAAAGCCAACTTAAATCATAAAATTAGAATTAGGAAATACCCAAAGTTAAGCACCAAGTGGAAAATTACAAAATAATATAAGATGGAAAAAATTTCCCATAAGGGGCATTAAGAATTAGGCACTAGTTTCCTTAACGGGTGGTACTTGTTCCAAGGACAAGAAATAGAAATATGACAAATGAGAGGGATAAGGATCCATGTGAATCAACCAAAAGAATACAAATTAACAAAATATAAGACAATGTCACAATCAAATTGACCCATAAATAGGGGTTAAATTGATAACCATCCACAGATCCCTATAAGCAATGAAATATTTTTACTACAAATATATTATCAACTTCAAATGGAAATGCAATGTAAATAGATATAACACACACACACACACACACACACACACACACACACACACACACACACACAAAATAAAATTGATAACGGAGTTTGGAAATTCCTACATCTCCATGTTCATACAAACCGATTCATTACACTTTGGATTTGTAAAATAGTACAAAATATAATGAAGCTATGAATCTAATGAGGATATAGCAATAAACATATATGATATTATACTCAAAGGATAGTTGTTTAGGGATTATGCCCAATGATAGTTAATAGGTATTATGTCCTCGATGATCACATACCTAGCCGATTACCCATGAATCGAGCTAGATAAAGAAATATGGCCATCGATCAAGTTGGTTCAATATGAATCCAAAATAGAACAAGATGAAGAAAAAATGTCCTCAAATTCCACCAAGTAGAAACACCCGACGTATAGTGACAATTGTAGAAGTATGAGTCTCCAATAGGCTTCCTCGAATGATAGGAATGCTTGACGAAGACTCCAGATGGATGCCAAACATTGATGTGACTTCAGAGATTAAAATGACATCAAATTTCTTCTCAAAATTAAGAAAAAAATACCACCATTGGAAGCGTGAGGAAATTCTCGGAATATCTCATTTTTTCACCAAGGCCTAATTCAGCCTCTAAGACCTCCAAAAATAGTGATATATAAAAACTAACTTTTGTAACCTATGGCTTTGCACATGACAATCTTGTTGATCAAATAGCCCGAGCTCCTTTTTACATTTGTTCCCGCTAAGGTGGCATGGCTGGGAGGTATTAATATTTTTAATTGGGTGGTGGGGATTTGATTCTCCCCACTAACCTTCTTTCCACCGCTTAAGCCTTTATTAAGGATTTTTTATATTTTTATAACGTTCGCTCCTTTTTTCCTTGTTCTATGCCTCCCCCTTTCCACGTGGGTTTCCATTAACCGGTACACCTCATAACCATAACATTGGCCTAGTCCCGCCCCACGTGGCTTCCAACTTGCATGGTTTGGTCGGTCCATATGACCTTTTTGTCACCCAAGATATCCACGTAGGTTATATGAATGATGAGGTTGTTTTAATCCAACATACATGGGTGGAAAAACAAATGAAGCCTTTTAAAGATTGGACCGCTATAGGTTATTGTGACATGGGCCATGCAATATTAGTTTTCCACCATTGAATATACTAGCATTCGAATGTGAAGTGTGTGATGTTAATGCACGAAAGGCGCCCTAAGAGAAGGTTGATTTTGAGGGAGATCAATATAAAAGGAGGAAAAGGGGTACATATGAGAGGGGGCTTAGAGGGAGGAGAAGAAATTGGGAGAGGATAGTATTGGGTGGAACTATTTAGTGGAAGCCATCTTTCTTATGACAAGGAGCATCCATAACATATGTATTTTTGTCAAGTTTTTAAAGAGAAGGGGATACGACATGTAGGGCATCATGACAAAATAGTATGGATATATTTTAGAAAGAAATTTATTATAAATGAATACTTCAAAGGAAAACTTGAATTTTTGTGTTTAATCTCGAAGTCAACATATGTTAAAAACTTCAATTTTACATTTATGGTTCATTATGTTGTCGGTTTCATGTTCATTTATGATTATGGTTTCTCTATAGCCTAGAATTTTAAATTACTTTTATCCAATTTCACTAACCTAGTGAAATTGAAAAAAGTGCTAGATTCCATGAGAGAACTCTCATATCAAGCATTGCATGAAGGGACAGGACCAATGTTGACCTATATTAGATTGAGCTCGACTCGATTTCATCATCGAGCCCACTCTATAAACAAAAGGAACCAAGGCATAGTTAGCTTGGCCAAGATCATGCAAAGATGAGAATCGATCTCTTCACATGTTGTTTAACCGAGTTGTTGAATCGTTCATCGAGCTCTAGCCGAGCTCATTTCCCAATCGATTTGTCCTTATAAAATGCCACAATGGGATACATTACAACAAAGAGGGCTCACCGATTTATTTAGAGAAGAACAAGCTATTTAAATGATAAAATAGATGTTATGTAGAGGATCCAAGTTCTTTCATACACGGTCGATTTTTTCCATGGCTCACGAGTCATCAAACGAAATGAAGGCTTTTGTGGAAAAGGTAGAAAAAATTGGACTAGGTGGCCCAAGGAACATGAGGGCTTAAGAAGACCGAAATGGCCATGGGGATGACATATGCAAAGAATATAGAGTTGGAAGGACCAAGTTGCACTTGGGCTTCTCATGTGTACAAAATCCAAAATGCTTGCAGGAGTAAAATGTGGAAAAGCGGTGGTCAACAACCCTCATGGTGCAGTCGATGTAGAATGGCGACTCAAAGAAGTTTCTAAGGAGGTCGGGTAATATTAGAGTAACAACCATGACGTGGGCCCACATGGAATGGAGGAGAACCATAGGGATTGCCATGCGGTGGCATGGCACAACACCAAGAAGTCGAAGCGGAGAGGAATCCCTAGAGGAGTGTGGGCTCGCCATGTGGAACAAAGTTCCTCATGCATATCATGGGTGAATGTGATACATGGTCAATGTCCCAAGTTTGTCATGTGGGAGTCGGGAAAGATAGAGGTGTCATGTGAGCTTGATGCCCAAAGGGAAAATGGAACACCCAACCCTTGAAGTTTAAACGTGCATAACTTTTGACTAAGAACTCTTTTTTCACAAAATTGGACTTTTCAGAAAGGGTACAACATCCTCTACACCCCAAAATCTAGATTTATTAAATTTAATTAGGGTATGTGGGTGAAAATAGAAGAAACATCTCCAGCTCCAGAAAAATAAATGCTCAGTCCTATAAAATGCAAGAAATCCTTCGCAAATTCACAATTGTTGCTCACACTAAGAAGGTCATAACTTTGCAATTCTCAATGGATTTTTACAAAATTGACCTCATTGGAATCATTTCTCCAATATCAATAAAAATTTATTGAGAAATCTATAATTTTAAGTGGATTTAATAGAGAATTTTGAGGAAAATGGACCACTTTCCGAACAATGTTTTAATTGGTAGTTGGGAGTGCAATTAAGAGGCATAGTCATCATTTTTTCTCTTTGCAGAAAATGGGACAACATGGGGATCCTTTTACAAGAAACATACCATCAATTGCACTCATTTATAATAACTTGTAAGTGGTTGAAAATACAAATATGGGATTATAATTATCTCTCTCCTTCTCAATTCTATAAATTGTATTCATGGGCTCATTTTTAGAAGAGTTGGTCATTTTTCTCTCTTTCCCCCTCTCTCTTTCTCCTCTAGGATTGAATGTGGAGTTTAAGACTCCTCTCATTTCTCTGTAATATCATTTTCTTGCCTCTTATCCACTAATGATGTACTGTGTGAACTCATGGAGTAATAAAATTTGTTTTATGATGCATTTTTTCCATCCTTTGCTTATTTTATCGTCTCTTCTTGCTTCTCACCATTGCAAGGTATACTATGCATATCTCTGATGTTTGTTATAGGTTTTAGGAGTTCTATTTAATGGGTTTTAAGTGTTTTTCTGTGTGTGAATCTCACCTTTGGTTATTGATGCATCTTCTCCATCCTCTCTATTTCTCACCTCTCTCCACTTCGATAGTTGAGATTTTGATTAACAACCTCATTTTCTTGTGTATCACCACTTTAGTGAAGGCTTTGTTTTCATGCAACTCTCTCTCCTGGTCCCTTGGAAAGTTATATTAGGATAAGATAGTTGTTCCTACATTAAAGTAGATTGTGGCAAGTAGTTTAGGATGAGGAACCAACCTTCTTTGGATGGTCATCTCAAGCTCGTAAGTCCCACAACTTGAGAGATGATCGAATGTTACATACATTACACTAAATGCCTTGCTCATATCTAAGTCAATTTAGGGGTGCTATAATTTTTTGATAGCAGGTACATCCTCATGAACATTTCTATTAAGAAACGAGAAAAGGTGTGGGATATGATGAAGGAAGTATTGAGTATCAAGAGAAAATAAAATAGAAAAAATATCAACCTTATGAATAGAATTTATTACGTTAATATCAACCCATACATAGGTGTCACTTAGTATGTGTTAATAACTTATCCATAAGTTGTATGACATTATAAAATGGCCACACATAACTAAATGCAATGGAATATTTTGAAATAAAAAATGGAAAAGGGGTCTTTCTATTATTTTATTTTATCTTTTAAAGTGTTAACTTTTTTGATTGGATGACATTTAATATGTTAGATAAGTTGGAAAAGATGAATGGAAAGTTGGAAATAAATAATAAGGGAATTAATTGTTATGTGTTCCACACCTATTTCACAACTCATATTTTTCCCACCCAAATAATATTTGTTATATTTGTTCCACTACATCATCTCAATCTCGGTTGCATTATTTAGGTGAATGTAATTTTCACTTAAAGGTGCCAAAATATAAAAGAGGAAAAATATACTAAGTGATAAAGGTTAAAAGAATTATATTTTAGGTTTATTATGTCATCAAATTAATACACATTTACGAACTTAGTTTTTAGTTTAGATAATAAGATAGTGATTATGGTTTCCCCTCATTGACATTCCTATTTATCTACGGAACAAGTGTGGAGCATGATGAAAAAATTATTGAGTTATATAAGCCGACTATATTAAGAACAACATTATCTCGCATCTATGTTAAGCCATATGGAATGCTCAATCAATCAATGAAATAAAATTGTATGTCGATTATAGAGAACTAACGATCACATTAACACTACAAAAAACAATAAAATATTTTGAAAAAATATGGGGAAAATGGGTTTTTCTATTATTTTTTTTTGTTTCTTATGATGTTAAAGTTTTAGATTTGATGGAATGTAAAATGTTACAAAATACAAAGACATGAATGAAAAGTTAGAGATACAAAATCTGGGAATTAAATACTTGCATGTCCCACATCTACTCCATGGTTCATATTGTTCCCACCTAAACAATGTTTGCATATTCTATTGTAGTTTATCATCTCAATTTCACTTATATTATTTACGTGAATGTCATCTACCCTTTAAAAAGAATAAAAATATATATAGGTAAAATATACCACAATGATAACTTATTATAAAACTTTGTGCCCATAGTTTTGAGTTTTAAACTTAATAAATTAGAAATAAACAAGTGACAATCAAGCCCATCCATGAGTTGTTCATATGATTGTTTTGGAAATGATCTGGATGATGAATGGCTCTTGGGTTGATTCTCGAATGCTCAATTTTTTTAATAGGGTTGATAAAATTAAAAGTTGCAATATTTTACTTTAGGCACTTGAATCTAATAATAGGTTAATGTTAGACTTCAATATGTTATAAACAATGTGGAAAAACAAACATAAATAATTCCAAAATATATTTAATATATAAAATGTTAGTTTGAAAATCAATATATTCCAAAACCTTCCATGCTTCCACAAATGATTTTTGTCCCACAATTACAATGGTGTTATCTTAAACATTTAAAAAAATCCACTTTGAAGTTAAGTAATGTGGAAGATGCCACATGGAAAACACTCGACACTTATAAAGTATTGTCTTCCTAGGAAAAGCCTAATTGTAAAATATACTAAACGGATTCCAAGTCCTTTTGTGAAGTAAGTTTTAAACAACGCGTTCCTACCACCGATTTTTATAATTTGCAGCTAAAAATGTTGTAGTAATAGATAAGGAAAAAAAAAAACTAAATCTACTAAGATTCAAGATCACGCCTAGAACAAATATGTTTGGAATCACTGTTCATTTATTTCTATGGTGTTAATCCTTTGGAATTGTTTTTAAGCATAAGATGTTAGTGATCAATTGAAATAGATCAATATGTCAACAATTAGTAAAAAAATTATGTGCCTTGCATAAGGTTTGACATTATGCATACATTCTACTAGAGCATTTGTAAAAAAACATCTGAAAAAACTCGTCTATCCTTTATGATTTGATGTAGGGTTTATTTTTAACTAATAACTTTTTGATTGTGGTTTCCCCTCTTCAACTTTCATATTGATGTATAGAACAAGTTTGGGACATGATGAAATAATTATTGAGTAACACAAGTTGATTATATCAAAAATAGTAGCGAGCTTATGAATAAAATTGCATTAAATCTATGTTAAGCCATATGGAGGGTTGACTTAGTCAATGCAATAAAATTATCCATCAAGTGTAGGGAACTAATAGTTGACCTGAACAATACAAAAAGAAATAAAATATTTTGAAAAAATATGGGGAAAATAGCCTTTCCTAATATTTTTTGTTGTTTATTATTGCATTTTAGAGTCGGTGAGTACATCTCATTAAAGGTGAGGTACAACAACTACCTTTGTCAATCATAGATCATGGCTAAGACCCACAATTTTTTTTTTTGTGAAGCCTATAATTATCCTTATAGGGAAGGTGTTTATCCTTCCCATATCTCTTAATTCATTTCATTCAAACTTTCCTTAACAAAAAACCCAAATAAGACTTTTCTTGTTATATGGAAGAATTTCTTGAAGAAAGAATGGTTGCATTACTAACAATTTTAGATGACATTCTGATCAATATCTTTTTAAAGATTGAAATTCTTGATATCTAGCAATTTAGCTTGTGCATGCATAAAATTTAGGTCATTAATACGAATAATATACTAGGGAAAATAATGTATATTGTAGATCTTGAGAATCATATGATATTTTATTGAATGTGCACAACTTCTCACTAAGATAAAAGAGATGTCCTGGTGGGCATGTAGAGCTTCAAAATCTTTCCGTGTGATGCCCCGACTATTGGTATATTGGAGTCTTGCTAGAAATCTAGGATTATGACCTTGAATGAGAGATTGGCCCCAGGGCCGAATTAAGGTTTCGAGCGCCCTAGGCAGTACTTGAGCGTGCGCCCCCCTCCCACTCGGGACCAACGACCCACCTATATGTGAATGTTTTTTAAACAATTATAGACTTAGTATAACTCTTGACACATTTTATTAAAGCTATAAAGGTTTTTTTCTTGCCTTTGCCATAGCAAAACTATCAATGACATCATCATAATTTATTGTTGTAGCGATGTCGCGTTCAATTGTCAAAATAGAAAGGCTATTCAATCTAGTTTCACCCATTGTTGACCTTAAATTGCTTTTTACTCTTGTTAGAGTGGAAAATGCTCTCTCAGAACTACAATTTCCAATAGGAATGCAAAGAAACATTCGTATTGCAACATCTAGATTTGGGAACGTGGTGTCTAGTCCACTTTTTCTTAAATATTTTGACATTGATGATATACTTGTCAAGTTTTCACGTCTTGCTAATGCCTAGAAATGGATGCATTCAATGTCAAGGGAGGTTTCCAAGTTTGTGTTATATGTTTTTACTAAAGAATTAGAGCATTTCAATATTGTCTCATTATCAAGATCTTTTAAATTGTTCAAAAATCCAAACCTATCATTTAACACACTATATGCTTCATTTCTTCTTGATAATTCCCTTATTAAGTTGTCTATAATAACATAAAATACCTCCACCCTCATACGATCCCTTCCTATTTGTGGAATTTTGACATCTCTCATTTCATCAAAGTAAACTTTTCTTTTTCTTTTTCTTTTATTATCAATTTCGTACTCTTCTTTTCCACTAATGATCTTAGCATGTTGCTCATATGTATCGAAATTCTCTCTAATATTTTGAATATAATCTATCAATGAATTATATTGAGTCACAACCATGGTTAAGTCAATGTCTACCTTTTGTAGATATTTTCTAGTTGCATCCATTCTTTCAAGAATACTATGCCAAATACAACACATCACACAAGTTTCTAACTTGTCTAGTTTTTCGTGAATACACTTTGCTTCATGTCGCGTGGTAGTTGTTTGATTTTTGTCTTGTGCTATATTTAGGAAAACATCTTGAATTTTACTATATCCCAAGAAAAGTGCTTTAACTGCATCAGCTCTAGCTGACCATCTTGTTTCAGAAAGAGATTTTACAACGGGACAAATTCCATCCAAAAAATTTAATAAAATTTCCCACCGATAAGTTGAGGCACTTAGGAAAGTGTAAATAAGTTGAAGTACTGAAAAAAAATCTATAGTTGTTGTACAACATTCTGTAGCTAAAGATCCAACAAGATTTAAGGAATGCCCTGAACAAGGTACAAACTCAGCCATACAGTTGTGATTTTTAATCCTATTTTGTAGACCTGTGTATTTTCCAGACATGTTACTTGCATTATCATATGCTTTCCCTCGATAATATTTGATATTAATGTCATAGTCATCTAGTGTTGTAAGTACAGAAGCTTCTAAATCACATGATTTGTGTCCAACCGAAGGAATGTATTTTAAAAATCGTTCAACTGGAAAACCTTCTTGAGAAACATACCTTACCACAAATGCTAACTGGTCAGTGTGAGATACATCAGGTGTTGAGTCAACAATAATTGAAAAATATTTTGCGTTGTGGAGTTCTTCAACTATTTTGTTTATAACTTTTTGTGCCATAAGGTCAATAAATTCATTACATGTTGTCATAGATAAATAAGATGGAACTCCTTTTCCTGCATTTCCATATTGTGAAATGTGATTTGCCAAAAATGGGTCAAACTCTGCAATAAGTTCTAAACACCCTAAAAATTTCCATTTCTAGAAGATCCTAATAAATTGTCACCACCACGAAAGGCAATACCTCTAGTAGCAAGGAATTTCACAGTTGCAACAATACGCTTTAAAACATTCCTCCAATACTCTACTTCATTTTGGTATTGACTTGCAAGTGTAGAATCAACTCTTCCCAAAACATTACTTCGAGTGATGAAATTAAGAATTGAAGTCCTGTGATCAGGGGAATCCTCATGCTCTCTTAAACTAGCCGATGCATTTTTCCAATCATTAAATCCAATTTTGGAAAATGTGGTTGATTTTGCTTGAAAAAGGCGACAAGGAATGCAATAAACAACTCCTTTTGACTCTGAGTAAAGCAACCATTCTCTTAATTTTCGTTCATTGTTTAAAAGTTTCCGTTGAAACAAATCTTTAGAAACATATCTAAAACAATCTGAGTATTGGCGTTTTGAATTTGAAAAATCAACATTCATATCTTGTTTTGGTGTATTTAAAATTATATATTCTATTGTATCGTTGTCTATTACCCATTTTGCAGGATCAAGATCAACAATGAAATGTTCATTAACGATGGGTTGAACAATAGTATTTTCATTGTTCTCTTCTTGTGTGTGTTCTCCTTCTCTTGTGTGTTTTCATCTCCTATTGACTTTGATTGTGTATTTTTGTCACTAACCAAAGAATAATTCTCATTTTCATTAAAAACTACATTTGACTTTAAATTTTCATTTGATGCACTTAAAAATATATTTATTTTAGGTATCTTTTTCAAAAGGTTTTTTTCCTCCTCAATTTTTTGTTTAGCTTTTTTTTCAAAATTGAGCACCACTTAATTTTTTAGTTTTATCCATTTGAACTAAACAATTATCAAGTTACAATAACTACCCGAATACTTGTTGATAATGTATTAATGATGCTATAAATTATAATCAATGACAATACTATTCCAAAATTGAAATAATATAAATACAATCAATAACAATTACATAATAAGAATAATTAAAAATTTAAATCAAAATGTAATAATATAATTGATGCAATTGAGAACAAAATTAATGCAACATCAAATGTAAGATGCTAGAGCAGTTAGGGTTTGATCACTTAGCTTTATGTTCTTCCCCCAAGACGAATAATGATCTACCACTACCAGATCCAGTGTTGAACTTGATTTAGAATGAACTTGATGGCCTTAGGCTTTGCTGCTTTGGACTTTGGAGAAAGATCTTCATTTGATGCAAGCACATTGTAATTTGCAGCCATAGGGCTAGGAGATTCAGAGTCATGCAGGAGAATATGATATTTTTCAATCCATTTAGAGCATACACGATGACTGTAGTCTCAGGTCTATAGTTGCACAACACATATATCTGATTCTCTGAAAGACTGAATCAGTGAATCTCTAATACTTGATAGTCTGATAGAATCATAGAAGCTGCTCACTACTCAACTACCTCACCCTCACTGTCTCTGTCTACAGTCTGAGTCACAAACTCACAATACACCAAGGGTGAAGGGTCCACCATCCAAGTCCAACAATATGGCAAAAATAAATTCCAACTGTCAACATGAATAGGCTGCAGGTTGATATATCAAAATCTTGTTACTGGATGCAGTATTTATTCTTCATTTTTTTCTTAAAAATATGTATCAGGTAAGAAGTTTTTGATTTTTGACCTTTACCCCGAGCCCACTTACCTAAAAGGCCACGCTGTAAACACTAACAAGCTTCGAACCCACGTCTGGGTGGAACTGAGATCTTGCTAGATGAGGTTGTAGGCACGTTGAAACAACTCAAGTCTGCACTTTAAACTTTTAAAGAATAATGCCAAAACCCTAAACGTTGCAGCTTGGCCTTGCTAATTAAATACAGTGTATAAAATTATAAACAATAAATTTCTAATTTGTAAATAGCTGCCAGCGATGTCATTGATTGTCAATAGTCAGCTGAGGGAATCACATAAACATTCACAAATATGAAATCACGAATCACAGAATCATGAATTTGTCTCCCGAATCAATAGCTGAGCAAATCGGAGATCAATGGCTGAGTGAATCAAGGCATCAGCGAGAATCATGAATTTCTTATTTGAAACTTCAAACTGTACACTTAATATCAATGCAAATTATTTTTTGTAACGGATACCAAACCGACTGCAAGGCTACCACATGCAGGCGGATTTTTTTAAAAAATGGTGCCCTCCCTTTTGTGCGCCCTAGAAACTACCTAGGTTGCCTAGGGTAAGACACACCCCCCCGATTGGCCCTAGCCACCACTATAAGATTAAAACCCACCAAGTGCAAATCCATTCAAATGGAAAATCAACTAGAAGAATCCAAGCTTCTTGGAATTTGTTTGATGATCTCCATTTTGATCTGGAGTATCAACATGAGTTAGGTTTTCTAAAAAATAGCAAAGAGATTGTTTTAGAAGATAATGTCATGGAAAATCAAATTCAAGAAAGTAGGCATGGCGCTATGGAGTAGGCATGTGAGTTTGAGAAATAAACACATGGAAATACTATTGGTGTAGTGAATTATGGATCGATAATGTAGAAAACACTCACTGGGAACACGTGGATGATAGATATTAATTCAAGGTTGTATATGTGGGATAGTTTGTGGACGGACATGCGAGAATGATGAGAAACACTTTTGGTGGTTGTGCCTATCTTTTTGGTGTTTTTTCTAGGCCCTATGAAGTCATCCTTTTTAAATTTTACTACCATTTTCACTTCTGTTAATCCAATAATTGTGGAAATTTTCGGGCTTGATTGTAAGTTAAAGTGGGAGTTTGGTTTTCTTTGTTCTAGTTTTGCGGAGGAAACACTTTGGTTATGGATAAAAATAACATTGCCTTATTAATATACCGTAGTTGTTATTAATAGACTAGAGTTGTTGTTTTATAAGCATGTGATATTTAGGTTGTTTGTGGGGTGAAGAAAACTTTTATAATCATATTATATTTAGGTTGATTATGGTTGAAGAATTTTTTACAAAGAGATGCACAAGTTATATATATGTGCATGGATTTATTCTTTGTTTTATGAAAAAGAGAGAGAATTGTATTGTATTCCTCAGGGATTACTTAAAGGAGAAGTGTAGATTATTTCTAGTGGATGCAACCCAAAATGGGTAAACCACGTTAAATCTTGGATTTATCTTGTGATCTTTTATTTCTGTTTTAATTTTCTTTTATTTCTCATCTTTGTTTCAATCTTAACAATTGTATCGGGAAGGATTTGTTTTGGTAGAAAAATTTTACGCCAGAGGGTTTCTCGTTTGAGTGGGAGTGATGGTAGAAGATAGCAATTTTAGGGTTGATAAGTTTAATGACCAAAACACTCATCTATGGAAGACGAACGGAGGAATACATATACTAGAAGGATATTTTTATACCATTGAAAGGGATAGCTTTGAAGCCATCAAAATGAAAGATGATGACAGGGGATGTTCTTGATCGAAATGCATAGGAAGCATACTGATTATGTTTGGCAAGCAATGGTAGCTTTCAATATTTTTAAGGAAAAGACAATGGTATATCTAATGGAAAAATTGGGTAAATTATATGAAAAACCCTCACCTCAATTAAGGTATTTCTCATGAAAAGTTTGTTTAATATGAATATGTCATAAGGTGCTTCAGTAAATGATGCTTTAAGTGATTTCAACATGGTTACTAATCAATTAATCTCTATACGAGTAAGTTTTGATGATGAAGTTAGGGATCTTTTGAATTTTTTCTTATTGCCTGAAATTTGGAATACATTGCTTATGGTTGTGTGTAATTTTGTTTCTAATTCAAACACTTTAAATTTTGATGATGTTATTCGTGTGATTTTTAGTGAAGAGATGAGAAGAAAAAACACAGTGTCATCATTTGGTAATGCGCTTTGAGTGTAGAGATCACGCGAATAAAAAGGAAAAAGGAAAATTCTTGGGTCTTGGAAGTTTTAAAAGGGAGATCTATACCTAAAAGTAGGATGGTATGTTGGAATTGTGGAAAAGCAAGACATGCAAAGAAGGATTCTTGGCCTTTAAAATCGGGAAAGATAAAAAATAAGGAGAAAAGAGGCAACCATGGCACATGATGTGTTGCAACATGCTCTTCTTCTTTCTTTGGATAGTAAATTAGAATCTTAGGCTTTATATTTTGGTGCTTTATTTCATGCAAGTTCTCATAGACAATATTTTCAAGATGATGTTTAAGGGAATTTTGGGCATGTATATTTTGGTGATGATGAGCAATGTAACATTTTTGGCAAAGTCAAAGTTCAAGTTGAATTGCATAATGGTAAAAATTTGGTGTTGAAGAATGTAAGGAATGTTCCTAGCCTTAAGAAGAATATAATTTCTGCAACGCAATTAGGAAATGAGGATTGTATGGTTATATTTACAACAAATTCTTGGAAATTTACCAAGGGTTCTCTTGTTGTTGTAAGAGGTAAGAATGTAGGTACTTTATATTTATCCATCCAAGAACTGATCCCTCTTCTATTTTATCTACTACATGCACAGACACAACTATATGGCATCATAGACTTGGCCATATGAGTGAGAAGGGGATGAAAATTTTACATCCACAGGGAAAGTTGACAGATTTGAAAAACATATACCTAGAACTTTATGAGCATTGTGTGTATGGGAAACAAAATCGTGTGAGATTTCTCGGGTTGGATCAACCAAGAAAGAGAAAATTTAGAGCTTGTTCATATGTATGTGTGTTTAGGATGGCTTAGGTATCTTCTCTTTGTGGTTCATGGTATTATGTTACTTTTATTGATAATGCTACTAGAATGGTTTGGGTTTAGTGCATAAAGAAGAAATATGATGTATTTAATACTTTCAAGAATTGGAAAGCTCTAGTTGAGAATGAAACATGTTTTAATTTGAAGTGTCTCGGATCGGATAAGGGTGGAGAGTTTTGTAGAAATTACCTTAATAATTATTTCTAAAATAATGGAATCCATAGGGTGAAGATGTTTCCAAGAACACCACAACATAATGGTGTGTCAAATAGGATGAACAGGACAATCATGGAGTGTGAAAGGAGCATGACATTAAATGTTCGATTTCCTTTATAGTTTTTGGTGGATGTTGTAGATATTTTGTTTACTTGATAAATAGAGGACCCTCAGGTTCTTTGGAAGGTGGAATACCAAAGGAGGGTTGGGCTAGTAATAAGTTAAACTATTCTTTTCATAATTTATCTAGTTGTGAAGCATTTGCACATATAAATAAAGAGAATAGGACCAAACTAGAAGCTAAGTAAAATAAATATACTTTTATGGGGTATAGCGAAGATGATTTTGGATTCTGTTGTAGAGTTTGGATGAGAAGAAAATCTTTAGGAGTATGGATTTTATTTTGAATGAAATTGTTTAGTACATGGAACAACTATAGGATAAAAAGAAGGAAAAGTATGAGTATATAGCACTTGATGAGATAAAATATAGATAAATTCTCAAAGGCCTGAAAATCAACAAGTTGGCATCAATCTTGACATAGTAAGTGATGATTATATAGATCAAAATCAAAAATAACAACAAGAGCCTCAAACTCCAGAAAATATTGTGAGATGTTCTACTAGGGTAAGTATACCTCTTGCAAGATAATCTTCTTATCAACTTTACTATTGTTTATTGATAGATGGTGGAGAACTAGAAAGTTTTGAAGAAGCAATGCAGGTAGAAACATGGAAAAATTTTGAGTAGAGAATGCTTGAGGAGATAGACTCCTTGGAAAACAACCAAACTTATCATTCAGTTCAATTACCTACAGAAAACAAGTCTTGGAAAACAAGTGGGTTTACATGTTGAAGGAAGAAGAAGGTGGAAAAAAGAGGTACAAGGAAAGCATTTTTGTGAAGGGATTTTCACAGAAAAGGTATACACTTTGATTAATTTTTCTCTCTATTATTAAAATGACTTCCATTAGAACTATTTTAGTTTGGTAGCTATGGAAGATTTGCATCTTCAACAATTAGATGTAAAAACTACTTTTCTTCATGGTGATTTGGAGGAAGAAATTTATATGGAGCATCCACAAGGATATGAAGTCAAGGGGGATGAAAAATTGGTGTGCATATTAAAGAAGAGAATGTATGGCCTTAAACAAGCTCCAAGACAATGGTATTTGAGATTTGACGTGTTCATGATATAACAAGTTTACTCTAGATGTCATTCGATCACTATGTTTATTTTAAATACTAGATACATACACCTATATTTTTTGTTTTTGTATGTGATGACATGTTTTTCACAAGGTTAAACATATAGGATATAAATGTGCTAAGGAGGTAGTTAACCAATACATTTTCCATGAAGGATTTAGGTTCAACAAACAAAATTCTTGGCATGAGAATAAAGATAGATAAAAAGAGTAGAATATTGAATTTTTCTCGAGAAGAGTATGTGAACAAGGTGTTGGACATGTTTAGAATGCAAAATTCAAAACCAAAGTGAGTACACTGCTTTGTTGGCGAGAGAATTTCAAGCTAAGTAAAGAACAATTTCCTAAAAACATGAAGAGATTGAATATATTTCCAGTTTTTATGATTCAAGAGTTGGAAATTTGATTTATGCTATGGTATGCACAAGACTAGACATTTCCCATGTAGTGATAGTTTTAGTAGATACATGAGTAATCTAAGAAAGGATCACTAGAATGTAGTCTAGTGGATTCTCATATACTTGAGAGGGATAAGTAGTGGGTAGTTGGGATATGGAGGGTTAGAGGTTTCCTTACATGAATATGTTAATGCATACATTCTGGAGATTCATATGGTAGGAGCACCACATTTTATGTATTCACTATTGGTGGCACGATAGTTAGTTGGATTTATAAATTGTAGAAGATTGTTGTCTTGTCTACTATAGAGGAAGAGTATGTTCTTTGCTATGAAGCAAGAAAGGAGATGATATGGATGTAGTGGTTAAGGGAAGAGTTGGGAAAGAAGCAAGAGGATTACAAGTTATTCAGTGATAGCTAGAGTGTAATTCATCTTGCAACAAACTCAACATTCCATTCAAGAGCCAAACACATATAACTCGAGTCTCACTTTATTAGATCAGTTTTGGAGGATGAACAATCAAGATGGAGAAGATCCATACAAGTCGAATCATGTTGATATGTTGACAAAGGAGGTGAAAAAGATAAGTTGGAAGGTTGTTTTGTTGTGGTACATATTCAATATTGATCTTGAAGAAGAGAAACAATTCATAGAAGAGTCTAAGGGTGAGCTATAATAGTGGGTTACAATGAACGGTCTCCCAAAGGTGGGAGATTTTTTTAAGTTGTGCACTTTGATTACAAGTTAAAGTGGAAGTTTAGTTTTCTTTTTTCTATTTTTGGGTAGGAAATCATGGCCACGGATAAAAATGACACTTTCTTATTAATAGACTAGAGTTGTTATTAATAGACTAGACTTTTTATTTTAATAAGCATGTGATATTTAGGATTCTTGTGGTTGAATAAAACATTTACAAAGAGGTGCACAAGTTTTATATATGTACATGGATTTACTTTTTGTTGTATGAAAAAGAGAGAAAATTGTATTGTATTCCTTGGGACTAAATAAAGGATAAGTTTGACTTGTTTCTAGTGGATGTAACTGAAATTAGGTGAACCACAAGAAATCATGGGTTTATCTTGTGATTGCATGCTTTGTTTATTTCAGTTTTAATTATGTCTTATTGCTCATTTTAACTTATCGAGTATTTTAATAAGACTAATATAAAATAAATTACATTTAAAATTCCACATTTAATAATGTGGAAATGTCACATAATTCAAATCTACTACTCTTTGCATATTTTCAAAAAGTTAATAAAAAATTAGAACTACAGTTATATGGAAATCCCACATTTTCTCTATACTATATATTAGGAAGAATAATTTAAGTCATCACTAAAGTGTGGAAATGCCACACTAAATAGTTTGGAAATTGTACATTATATAAAAAACTATAGAAATTTCATATTATATATTATAAAATTACTTACTATAATTAATTGCAAGTATTATAGGTTGTATATAAATTAGTAAAAAATAATAATATCGAAATACCACATTTCTTAAACTTTTGTCTTTCTCCATATTTTAAGAACACCAACATAAAATTTTAAAATATAGAAATTCCATATTAGATAACTTTTAATTTTTTTACAGATATATATATATATATATATATATATATATATATTTAAGAATACTATCATATATATTTAATGAGATCATCTCATGATATGATCCGTGTGTGTGTGTGTGTGTGTGTGTGTGTGTGTGTGTGTGTGTGTGTGTGTGTGTGAGAGAGAGAGAGAGAGAGAGAGAGAGAGAGAGATGATCCCATTAAATCCTATTAAAATACTATAACTACAAGAAACAAGCTCTTCTTATCACAATTTATATATACATAATTTACTTCATTTAAATCAATTTTAAATATTTATGATATATGAACAATAATTCAATTATTTAATTTTTTGGTTGTGTAGATCTTCTACAAATATTTATATTTATAATTATTTGTAGACAATCGACTTTTGTAAAACTTCCTCATTGAAAATACACATTAAAAAAATCAATCTAATTATTTTTATTGTAACATATTTTTTTTAAAGTAATATTATATATCAATAACATTTATTTATATATTAATTATGAATCGCTTTATATCTATAAACAAATTTTCCCTTCACACAAATATATATTGTAGAGATAGATTAAAATATTCAAAAACAAAATTTTAAGTTACCTATTATATACTTCTAATTATATTAAATGTTTATATTTTATTAATATCAACATCTATAATTATTTTAAATTACCTATTATATACTTCTAATTATATATATATTATATATATATATATATATATCAACATCTATAACTATCTAAAAGTATTGTTTATGCTAAAATTAATTATGTGATATATATTTCAATAGTTACAAAATTTAAAGTCTACATATGAGTTAATACTCGTGAATTAGATTAAAACAAATAAAATTTTAATTGTGATTACATTAAATCTAGTTAATGTATTCCCATTATAACCAAGTTTAATCAAAAATAAATTAAAAAATTATTCTCAGAAATTTTCAAATCTAATCTGCTAGGTTGTCTTGGGTTTTTAGGGAAATTTGTGGGTGTTACACTTGTATCGTGAGTCGTGGGTTCAACGCTTGGACCCTTGGGCACACTTGAAAAATCAAACAGTTAACCTAGTTCAACCTAAAACTAGATCACATAACTTTGCATGAAATTTTAAAACGTAGAAAACCTAGAAACCTAAAACAAAACCTGGAATGATAAAATCGCTCCCATCTTGATTTGTGCGGGAGGAACAAATTAGACGAGGGATTTTCGCCATGGAGTTAGATATACCACCTAAGTAGGTAGTTGTTGTTGCACTGATGGTAGATACTGCAAACCTTATAGGTTTTCAATGATGTTATACGAGGTGAAGTAGTTTGGTTATGACCTAGTTAGCGTGATAAGGAGCCATTACATGAGGCTTAACACCCTTCAAGGCACCACAACGAGCATAGGGAAGAGAAATCCTATGTGGAGTTGGCTAGAGCATATTCACCTCAGAGGGGACACGGAGATTGGGTTTTAGGACATAGAGACAGATCTAGGAGCACAAGGCTAAGGGATGAGCATGTAGAGAAACCTAGGGATCGACAAATCATTAGTCAAATTATATCGTGGAGATCCTGAAGCTACACCTGTCTCACTATTCTAGGGATACGAGAGAATTTTAGGAAGAGGCTTGGTTAGTGATCTTGATCAGGTGCTTTAGGCTTTTCCCATGTACTAGCAACACGAAGGCTCATGTTGTGATTCATCTTCTGAGGGATGAAATAGGTGTCTGGTGGAGGACTGAGGAGTAGAAGATCCATGTAGACTCAAAGACATTCACTTGGGAGCTCTTCAAGGAGTGTTTTAGGAGTAGATACTTTTTGAAGAGGTTTATTTAGCAGAGGATAGATGAGTTCCACAACCTACATTAGAAATCCATGATAGTAGCAGAGTATGAGAGTTAGTTTTTAGAATTTCTTAAGTATGTCGACTACATGCAGGATGAATAGGCTAGGATCCAAGGGTTCATCAGGGGCTAAACTAAGATTTGGGAGGTACAATACACATTAATTATCCACAAACCTTAGTTGAGACCCTTCTGAAGGATTACATTGTAGAGGAGACTAGGGAGAAGATGCGCAGTCTAGGGATAGATCATGGAGCCATATTCAATTGATGGAAGATAGCAGACTCGAGGGGGTCAACTCCTACTCCTTATTACGACATGGTTGTACACATTCTTCATTCATCCCACCATAATAGCCACCTCAAAGAACAATAGTAGCATACTCATCCATGGTGTTTGACCTATAAAATGATTTGACAATCCAAGGAATGAGTGTGGACCTCCCCGGGGGTCCAATCAAGAAATAGGGAGCACCTAGAGATCGAGTTAGCGGAGCTCATCAATGAAGACCATAGCATTCCATAGCAAGATCATAAAATTCACAACATAGACCATTAGATTACCTTCTGGAGCCGCATCTTATTGGAGGGGACCAGGTAGTTTCTATGGATGTGGTGCACTTAGACATCATTGGAGAGAGTTCCCTTAGAACCTAATAACAAGTGTAAGACACCGATTTCGAGTCTACATTTGGTGATGTTTATATCCAAATTGATTCTCCTTTGCGAGCTGAGCGGGAATCATAGATTTAACAAGAAGCCTAGAGATGGATAAATCATCATGTATGTCTTTTTGTAGCCAGGAGGTGATTCAGTTGGATATTTGTCACTCGTTCGATGTTGGAGAAATGGATAGCACCTTCGAAAGGGTTTGATCTATCCTCACTACTTTAGGTTATGCCTTTTAACCGGGGTGATAAGACCCATTTTGTGACCTTTTTTGGTGAAGGGGATGAAGATATCGTTCTTTGCATAAATTTGAAAGGAAACCTTGAGAAAATATGATCAATGCACCACAATTTAACCCTCATGAGTTGTCACTTCTAAAGAATGGTGATACTTTCTAAACAAGGTTAGTGTCACTAAAGACATTATGGAATCCTGATTGCTTCTACATATTTTGGTAGTAGAATTTATTCATTTGTCAACATACGGGAAAACATGGGTAGTTTACGTAGGGATTCATTATTTTGAATAATGTTTGGTGAGAGATTAAGCGGATAAACTTGATTTTCCAGGATCTTTAAGAACCTTCAAAACAATTGGAAAACTAAATGACAAAATGCTTGAATAGCTAAAATATTCCTTCAACTAGAAGGTGTGCATCAATGGAGGCCCATATTTGCACTTAAACACAATATTTGAGAATTTAGCACAAAGGCTCGAGCTAAAGACTCAATTAAACACTAAAGACCCCTAGTTCCTCATGCCTAAGATACACTCAAAGGCTTATAGACAACCTTTATCAATAAAATGAAATTAATGTGATTTTAAATTGTTTATCTCATTATAGGATGAAGGATCTTCTCATAATGAAATTGAAAATGCCACTAAACTATCACGGGGATGAGATAATGCATGATTTAGAGGGATTTTAACACAAGATTGCAACGAAACATCAAAACCATTTGAAAACATTTTGAAATAAATGGAGACACAAATTTTCCCAATATTAAACATAAATCAATTCAAGATCTATTAGATTCATCAGCGGGAAATTTTTTTCAACATTCTCGTAGAGCTTGTCAGTGGATGTACACTCGCAACCATCTTGACGCGATCAAATCCAAAACACAAGAGATTAATAGGTTTCCTTATTGTCTCTCGGAAAGATGGGCTTTCTCAAATTTTCTCATAATAATTCAACCCCTAACCATTTTCATGACTAAAGCATGCTTTTTATAACACTCAATTTTACATCCAAGATTTCCCCTAAGAAAAGAATATTCAAGGAACCTTTTTTTGTTACATGTTTGATCATGATTTCCAAAAAATGACATTTAACAGGTTTGTAATAAAAAGTTTCCAGTTGTTCAAAAAGGTGAACCATTGCAAATATATCCATCTTTGTTTTAACTGGGACCACATTTTCATCCTTCATGCATACAACCTCCATCATTTCATTCCTTTCCCATTCTTTCCTCTATAACTTTTCTTAGTATCCAACTTCTCTAGTAATTCACATTTTTGCAAGTGCCCGAGTAATTCCAACTTCAAAATATCAACCTTTACATTCCTTAGACTCACAAATTAAGCTCTAAATCCATTCAATTGCACTTTTTAGACAAAAACAACAAGGAATTTCATTAAAAATGATGAAAAAAATGTGTATTCGCATCTCCAGGAGTCTTGGAGAAAAAATGGTGGCAAAATCAGATGCAATGCACAACAACCGTTGATTCTACCCTTTCTCAACTTTAGATTAGAGCCATCCACATGGAAAAATCTGATTCAAGCGGGCCTGGGGTTGCCTTTTGCATTTTTAGACTTCTAGATAAAATGCAAAATTTTCACATTTTCCCGCCCTCTACCTTTAAAAAAAGGGGCTTGAAACGTGGCTTAATCTAGGCCTTTGATGGAGTCGCAGCTCATTTTTACAATTTTACCCTTTTTAAAAAAGGCAAAATTTCCAATTTTCCTCCGCCGACCCACCTTCCCGCTTGTAACTTTTGATGTGGGCCCCAACGGAGTTATGGGTTATTTCATAACTTTGCTCCCTCGTACAAAGAGGTAAAAAAGTACAAAATGTTCCACCAAGCCAATTCCCCACTTGTAATATGAAGAACTACCTCGTGTCCTTCTTCGAGGTCAAAGTAAGACATTTTCCTTGCTCGCTTCATATCTGCTGAATAGCTAATCAAAGATTATCGGGGCCACGGGGCAAATTTGGTATTTTTTACAAATGTGACAAAAGTGGAAAATTTCACTAAAAAGACCCGTCAAGCCACAACCAATTAAAAATGAACATGTATACACCTTCGGGAAAAAAAGAGAAATTCACTCTACCTTTATTAGTTTGATTGACCAATCGGGAACTCAATGAGGCCACATGGCCAAATTGATCTTTTTGCAAACATAGCAAAAAGTTCCAAGTTATAAAATACACCCAACATGCCTCATTCAATAAAAAGAGACCACGTAGCTAAAGATGCTAAGATATAATTTGATGGGGAAAACACGCTCTTTAAACAATAAAATGTAGGAAATCACCATTTGCGCCCAAAATTGAAGTTTTCTGTAAGGAAAAAGAATTTGGAAATGATACAAGGTGCAAATTTGATCCACCACCATGGAGAAGGATCTTCAACATCATACGAATGAAGAAAGATATTTCACGCATTAATATGGGGAGATAGAAAATACAATGAACCAAGGAGATTTTGAAATCTTTAGAGCAAACGGGCGAGATTAAATCAAGCACCAATAGGTGACATGGGACGTAGCCATATGATCTATGCAATGGTGGTGAGAACAGCAGAAGAAAGAGCATCGTGGTATCATGATCGAGACTCGGTAGCATTGGTGGTATCCATACCCCTATTCTATTTGATTATGGCTCATCTTATTATTTTATCGTAGCATCTTTAGTATACCGATGCAAGTGGGTGACAATTAGGCAAAGTCTTAGTTGGGATATCGGGATGGCTTCAAGCCAATATCTTAGTAGACTCCTTGATCAAGGAGTGTTTTATGGACCTAGGACCCTTCAACACTACCTTGGATATTTGTATCCTTGCCTTAGGTTCTTATGGATTATTCTTGGGCATGGATTGGTTATCTTCACACCGAGCCAGAGTTGATTGTTACAACAAGGTCATATCTTATGTAGATTATTTAGGAGTTGAGTGAGTGATAGATGGCGTTAGGAGAGCTGTCTTGATTCACAATATTTCCATTATGCAGCTTAAACGGTGTGTGTGGCATGGGTTTTAGTTAGTGATGGGTCGAGGATGGGTCTAGTAGACCTTCACTTGATGATCACCACATTTTGTAGGAGTTTTCTAATGTATTTCCTAGTGAGAAACTTGGGTTTCCTCGGCCCACGTGAGATAAACTTTCACATTGTTTTAGTTTCAGAGTGGAGCCTATCTCACGCGTTACCACCCCTCGAGCTATGTGATCTCAAGTTGCAGCTTGAGGGCCTTCTTGAGAAATGCCTAATCTGTCCTAGTGTATCTCCTTGGGGTGCACTAGTGATTTTTGTGAAGAAGAAGGACGGATCCTTGTGGTTATGTGTGGACTACAAATAGTTGAACAAAGTAATGATCAAGAATCATTACCCCTTTCTCGTATCAATGATTTATTTGATCAGATGAATGGGGCCACAATATTTTCTAAGATAGATATTAAATCAAACTATCATCAAGTGAGGATCATGCGAAGGAAGATATCAAAAAGAAAGTTTTCCACACGAGATATGACCACTATGAGTTCATGGTAGTACCTTTTGGTCCGAGGAATGCCCTTGCAATTTTCATGATTTTTATTAATAGGGTGTTCAACAAGTTTTTGGGTTACTTCGTGCTTGTGTTTCTTAACAAAATTTGGTTATAATCACATACATGTGAGGAGCTTGACGGGCACCTTTGATAGGTTCCGCAATGTCTTTGTGAGTAGAAGTGTTACGAGAACCTAGAGAATTATGCATTCTTCTAGCCAAAGGTGTAATGTTTGGGCCACATAATTTCTCGGGGAATATATCATAGTCGATCCTTCCAGATTAGAGCTTATATGGATTGGTCAAGACCTAATAGTGTGACCGAGGTGCACAGCCATATGATTAGTAGGATACTACAAGAGATTTTTTCAGGACTTTTCTCGATTACACACCCCATCACTTCCCTTCAACGGAAAGAAAATAAGTTCATTTGGTCGTAGGAATGCCTTCCGAAAACACTTGATTCTTATAAAGCTGCAGATCCACAAGGAGATTTCTTTGTTTGCACCGATGCTTCTTTGGCAGTGATTATGAGGTGCTTTGATATAGGAGGGTTGTGTATTCACCTTTGAGTCTAAAAACTCAAGTATTATGAGCTCCATTATCCGACTCATGATCTTGAGCTTACAAAATTTTTACATGCCTCTGCTTCGGTGGAGACATTTCCTTTTAGGAAAGACATTCATTCTAAGGATTGATCACTTGAGTCTTTGTCACCTCTTCATGCAGCCCAATCTCAATTCTCATCATCATCATTGGATGGAGTTTCTTTGTGAGTATGACATGGAGATAGAGCATGTGAAGGGGAAGGAGTATTTTGATGCTGACGCTTTGAGTAGACAGAGACATTTGGTTATGGGTAATTTAGTGGGTACAGACTTGCAGAGCATGATTTTGTGATAACTTCCACATGAATGCTTCTACCTTGTAGCTAGAGTAGAGATTGAGTCTCACATAACCCTTGAGGGAAAGTTTGATGGATTTTCATTAGATTCAAATGGACTTCTCAAACACAGAGGCTAGATATATGTACCTAGGGATGGAGGTTTGAGACAAGATATCTTGGTAGAGGCTCATTGTGCACCTTATTTAGACCAACCAGGGGTGAAGAAGATGCACGCCACCTTAAGGAAATTGTATAATTTCAGAGGTATTCAGAGATATGTAGCTCAATTTGTGTCATGCTATTTAGAGTTTCAAAGGTTGAAGGCCGATCATTAGCATCCAACTCGCCCTTCTCTACCCACATGATATACCGGAGTGGAAATGGGACACCATTTCCATGGATTTCATAGTAGGGATACCAACATCGAGATACCACCACGATGCCATCATGGTCATGGTGGATAGATTGACGAAAGTGGCTCATTTTTCTCTAGTGAAGACAACCTATACAAACTAGTGCAGTGGTGTGAGTACACTCGTGATGAGATTTTTAGACTACACAGATTCTATGGAGGATTATTTGTGACCTCAATCCGTTATGCACCTCTCATTTTTGGACTACCACGCAACATGCCCTTGGGATGAGTATAAAATTTAGTACACCATATCATCTATTGACATATGGATAGATGGAGTGAGTGAATCGTATTTTTGATAGCATGCTTTGTATGTACGTCATGGACCATCGGTTGAAGTGGGAGGAGTACTTGTACTTAGTGGAGATTTCCTACAACAACAGCTTTCTAGATTTTGATTGGTATGGCTACAATTCAAGCATTTTATGGTAGGGAGTGCAAGACATCGCTAAGTTGGGATAGGTTGTAGGACATGGTTTCTCTTAAGCCCACTTTATTACAGGATATGGAGTAGGATGTTGTTATAATTCGATAGAGGTTACAGGAGGTTCACGAAAGATAGAAGAATTATGTAGATCAGTGGAAGGACAAATCGTAGTTTTGAGGTGGGAATGAAGGTTTTTCTTTGTATTAGGCCACATAATTTCCTATCCATTACGAAAAAGGATCTAACCTTTCTCCTAGGTTTTTGGGTCCCTTTGAGATCTTGGAGCATATTAGTCCTTTGGCCTATCATCTAGCATTGTCACCTATCTTGTGTCGCATACACGATGTATTTCATGTTTCTGCATTCCATATCATACCCATGTATTGACTGACTGCATTGTAGGAGTAAAACCAGGGGTAGGTGATGGTTGAGCCCGTCTCTATTTTAGAGTACAAGACCCTGGGCCTTCGAGGCAGAGAGATTGACTATATTCATGTCTAGTGGGATTGGTACGATGGGACAGTAGCTACATGGGAGGACCCCAAACCCTTGAGAGCTCGGGCCCCACATTTTTCCAATGACTTCCAGGAGTAGGTTGATTCTAAGGGGAGGGGGATGTAGTGCCCACTCCTCTTCGACATTGATATTACCTTGATTTTTTTATTTTGGATTAGCTCCATAGACATTATTATCATATTAATCTTTAGACTTTGATAGATGGACATTGTTATATTTGATTAATTTATTTGATAGATAGTATGGATGTTTTAGATTTATGAAATGATGTGATTTACGTGAGGATGGATTATACGATGGATCGACATATTAGTATTTGATGATCTTGAACTACTATTTTATTGACACATTGGATTTGATATATATATATGTTGTTAGATGATTTAGTTGGTTTTGTGTTTTATTTCTAATTCATAAAATTGAAATATTTAGAATTGTGAACAATTGGTGAATTACTTTATTTTAGTGATGGTTTAGTTATGATATTGATGATGTGAATTGAAATGTACATGTGTGCATTTTATTATCTCAATGTTGTTAATATGGCCACGAGGCTAGAAAGGTATTGTTTTAATTTTTGCAGGCATTTGCAACACAACAAACAAAAGGGGATAGGAGACCAACAATGAAGGAATTTGGGGTATTGGCAACAGTCACCTTGACAACTAGTGTAAATGTATGATGTTATTGTTGTTATTTTGTTAGGAGGTCCCCATTGGGGTGGCCTCAAATGTGACCTTGGGTAATTATGGTGTTCCCTTTTTTATTTTATTTATTTGTGAGTAATTGTATTTTGTTAGTATTGTGAGTCACTTTTATTATTGTTGTTAAGTACTCCTTTTAAGTTAATTGAACTTGATTAATTAGTGTAATTTAGGATGTGAAAAAATGGGGTAGTTAATGTGAGTTGGTAGTCTTGGTTTGTGTTGGATTTGAAAGAATTTAATTACTTTTGAGTGTTGTGCACTCAACCTTGCATGAAAATTTCAGATTTTGACTTTCTAGCCCATTTTGGAGGCTTGTGGGACAAGTTAATCTTGTCCCACACCTCTTAAATTCACCCACCCTATATATATATATATATATATATATATATATATATATATATATATATATATATATATATATATTATGAGGGGTTTATTTTATGCCTCTTGTGTTTTTAATGGAGAAGAGAGCAATTAATTGCACCTTTCTTACAAGAGTCTTTAATTGTGTCCTTTAGTAGTGTGGGTTTGGGTTTGACTCTGTAAGAGGATTTCCTTTCCCTCAACCACCAATTTATTGTTCTTTGGAGATTGGTTTTGACCTTGTGATCTCAAACGAAGGAGAAATGATGTGGCATCCTAAATGGAGCCACATCACTTCTCTCGCATCTCTTTTATATTTATTCTGATTTGTTGTAGGATTTGGGGGTTACTTGTTTTATTTTGAGACTTTTTCTTTTAGAGGAGCTTGCTTTGAGAGTGTTGTTTGGAGCTTGGAGTTGGATTGTGCTTTCTTGGACTTGGAAAAAGGCTTGGAACTTGCTTGTGGATTGGAAACTCTTGCAATGGAAAGGTAGGGTCTTCACCCATGTTTTCTTTTGCTAATTTGTTGTGCATATGTTTTTGAATGAATTTTTGTTGCGTGTGAGTTTTTGGGAATTAAAATAGCCCTCAGGTTGTGTAGGATAAAATGGAAATGGGGATATTTCAGAGGTAGGCATAAGATTTTATTGGGTATTTTAGGAGGGAGTCAGGTTGGGGTGCCACACCTTATAATAAGTTAAATTTGTGTTAATCTTGTTTTCTTATTATGGGGGGCATAAGATTGAGGGAGGCATAAGAGTTATTTTTCTTTAAGGGAGACATATGAGTTGTTTTTCTTTGAGGGAGTCATAATACTTTTGTGGGTTGTGATTGAGTTCTTGGAGGTTTTAAGGTGGGCACCCAAACCCTTGGGAGGCATAACTAGGTCCCCATGTTCATTTCTCTTTCTTGGCTTGACTTTAGAGCCTTTTTGTTCAAAAAAACTTGTGTGTGATGATGTGATTTTTTTGTTGTTCTTGTTATATTGAATGTTTGGTGAGAGATTAAGCAGATAAACTTGATTTTTCCAGATCTTTAAGAACCTTCAAAACAATTGGAAAACTAAATGACAAAATGCTTCGAATAGCTAAAATATTCCTTCAACTAGAAGGTGTGCATCAATGGAGGCCCATATTTGCACTTAAACACAATATTTGAGAATTTAGCACAAAGGCTCGAGCTAAAGACTCAATTAAACACTAAAGACCCCTAGTTCCTCATGCCTAAGATACACTCAAAGGCTTATAGACAACCTTTATCAATAAAATGAAATTAATGTGATTTTAAATTGTTTATCTCATTATAGGATGAAGGATCTTCTCATAATGAAATTGAAAATGCCACTAAACTATCACAGGATGAGATAATGCATGATTTAGAGGGATTTTAACACAAGATTGCAAATGAAACATCAAAACCATTTGAAAACATTTTGAAATAAATGGAGACACAAATTTTCCCAATATTAAACATAAATCAATTCAAGATCTATTAGATTCATCAAATAGGGAAATTTTTTCAACAGCCTCTCGAGCTTGTCGGTGGATGTACACTCGCAACCATCTTGACGCGATCAAATCCAAAACACAAGAGATTAATAGGTTTCCTTATTGTCTCTCAGGAAGATGGGCTTTCTCAAATTTTCTCATAATAATTCAACCCCTGACCATTTTCATGACTAAAGCATGCTTTTTATAACACTCAATTTACATCCAAGATTTCCCCCCAAGAAAAGAATATTCGAGGAACCTTTTTTTGTTACATGTTTGATCATGATTTCCAGAAAATGACATTTAACAGGTTTGTAACAAAAAGTTTCTAGTTGTTCAAAAAGGTGAATCATTGCAAATATCTCCATCATTGTTTTAACTGGGAGCACATTTTCATCCTTCGTGCATACAACCTCCATCATTTCATCCTTTTCCCATTCTTTCCTCTATAACTTTTCTTAAGATCCAACTTCTCTAGTAATTCACATTTTCCAAGTGCCCGAGTAATTCCAACTTCAAAATATCAACCTTTACATACCTTAGACTCACAAATTAAGCTCTAAATCCATTGAATTGCACTTTTTAGACAAAAACAACAAGGAATTTCATTAAAAATGATGAAAAAAAAATGTGTATTCGCATCTCCAGGAGTCTTGGAGAAAAATGGTGGCAAAATCAGATGCAATGCACAACAACCGTTGATTCTACCCTTTCTCAACTTTAGATTAGAGCCATCCACATGGAAAAATCTAATTCGAAGCGGGCCTAGGGTTGCCTTTTGCATTTTTAGACTTCTAGATAAAATGCACAATTTTCACATTTTTCCCCGCCCCTCTACCTTTAAAAACAGGGCTTGAAACGTGGCTTAATCTGCCTTTGATGGAGTCGCGAGCTCATTTGTACAATTTTACCCTTTTTAACAAAAAGGAAAATTTTCCAATTTTCCTCCGCCGACCCACCTTCCCGCTTGTAACTTTTGATGTGGGCCCCAACGGAGTTGTGGGTTATTTCATAACTTTGCTCCCTCGTCAAAAGAGGTAAAAAAGTACAAAATGTTCCACCAAGCCAATTCCCACTTGTAATATGAAGAACTACCTCGTGTCCTTCTTCGAGGTCAAAGTAAGACATTTTCCTTGCTTTCATATCTCAATGAATAGCTAATCAAAGATTATCGGGCCACGGGCAAATTTGGTATTTTTACAAATGTGACAAAAGTGGAAAATTTCACTAAAAAAAGACCCGTCAAAGCCACAACCAATTAAAAATGAACATGTATACACCTTCGGGGAAAAAAGAGAAATTCACTCTACCTTTATTAGTTTGATTGACCAATCGAAACTCAATGAGGCCACAAGGCCAAATTGATCTTTTTGCAAACATAGCAAAAAGTTCCAAGTTATAAAATACACCCAACATGCCTCATTCAATAAAAGAGACCACGTAGCTAAAGATGCTAAGATATAATTTGATGGGGAAAACACGCTCTTTAAACAATAAAATGTAGGAAATCACCATTTGCGCCAAAATTGAAGTTTTCGAAGGAAAAAGAATTTGGAAATGATACAAGGTGCAAATTTGATCCACCACCATGGAGAAGGATCTTCAACATCATACGAATGAAGAAAGATATTTCACGCATTAATATGGGGAGATAGAAAATACAATGAACCAAGGAGATTTTGAAATCTTTAGAGCAAACGGGCGAGATTAAATCAAGCACCAATAGGTGACATGGGACGTAGCCATATGATCTATGCAATGGTCGAGAACCGCTAGAAAGAGCATCGTGGTATCATGATCGAGACTGCAGTAGTAGATTGGTGGTATCCATACCCCTATTCTATTTGATTATGGCTCATCTTATTATTTTATCGTAGCATCTTTAGCAGTATACCTTTTGATGCAAGTGGGTGACGGGCATTAGGCAAAGTCTTAGTTGGGATATCGGGATGGCTTCAAGCCAATATCTTAGTAGACTCCTTGATCAAGGAGTGTTTTATGGACCTAGGACCCTTCAACACTACCTTGGATATTTGTATCCTTGCCTTAGGTTCTTATGGATTATTCTTGGGCATGGATTGGTTATCTTCACACTCGAGCGAGTTGATTGTTACAACAAGGTCATATCTTATGTAGATTATTTAGGAGTTGAGTGAGTGATAGATGGCGTTAGAGAGCTGTCTTGATTCACAATATTTCCATTATGCAGCTTAAACGGTGTGTGTGGCATGGGTTTTAGTTAGTGATGGGTCGGAGGATGGGTCTAGTAGACCTTCACTTGATGATCACCACATTTTGTAGAGGAGTTTCTAATGTATTTCCTAGTGAGAAACTTGGGTTTCCCGGCCCACGTGAGATAAACTTTCACATTGTTTTAGTTTGTGGAGTGGAGCCTATCTCACGTGTTACCACCCCCGAGCTATGTGATCTCAAGTTGCAGCTTGAGGGCCTTCTTGAGAAATGCCTAATCTGTCTAGTGTATCTCCTTGGGGTGCACCAGTGATTTTTGTGAAGAAGAAGGGCGGATCCTTGTGGTTATGTGTGGACTACAAATAGTTAAACAAAGTAATGATCAAGAATCATTACCCCCTTTCTCGCATCAATGATTTATTTGATCAGATGAATGGGGCCACAATATTTTCTAATATAGATATTAAATCAAACTATCATCAAGTGAGGATCATGCGAAGGAAGATATCAAAAAGAAAGTTTTCCACACAGATATGACCACTATGAGTTCATGGTAGTACCTTTTTTGTCCGAGGAATGCCCTTGCAATTTTCATGATTTTTATTAATAGGGTGTTCAACAAGTTTTTGGGTTACTTCGTGCTTGTGTTTCTTAACAAAATTTGGTTATAATCACATACATGTGAGGAGCTTGACGGGCACCTTTGATAGGTTCTGCAATGTCTTTGTGAGTAGAAGTGTTACGAGAACCTAGAGAATTATGCATTCTTCTAGCCAAAGGTGTAATGTTTGGGCCACATAATTTCTGGGAATATATCATAGTGATCCTTCCAGTATTAGAGCTTATATGGATTGGTCAGCACTACAAGTGTGACCGAGGTGCACAGATTTCATATGATTAGTAGGATACTACAAGAGATTTTTTCAGACTTTTCTCGATTACACACCCCATCACTTCCCTTCAACGGAAAGAAAATAAGTTCATTTGGTCGGTAGGAATGCCTTACGAAAACACCGATTCTTACAAAGTGCCGAGATCCACAAGGAGATTTCTTTGTTTACACCGATGCTTCTTTGGCAGGATTATGAGGTGCTTTGATATAGGAGGGTTGTGTATTCACCTTTGAGTCTAAAAACTCAAGTATTATGAGCTCCATTATCCGACTCATGATCTTGAGCTTACAAAATTTTTACATGCCTCTGCTTCGTGGAGACATTTCCTTTTAGGAAAGACATTCATTCTAAGGATTGATCACTTGAGTCTTTGTCACTCTTCATGCAACCCAATCTCAATGCTCATCATCATCATTGGATGGAGTTTCTTTGTGAGTATGACATGGAGATAGAGCATGTGAAGGGGAAGGAGTATTTTGTTGCTAATGCTTTGAGTAGATAGAGACATTTGGTTATGGGTAATTTAGTGGGTACAAATTTGCAGAGCATGATTTTGTGATAACTTCCACATGAAAGCTTCTACCTTGTAGCTAGAGTAGAGATTGAGTCTCACGTAACCCTCAAAGGAAAGTTTGAGGGATTTTCATTAGATTCAAATGGACTTCTCAAACACAGAGGCTAGATATATGTACCTAGGGATGGAGGTTTGAGACAAGATATCTTGGTAGAGGCTCATTATGCACCTTATTTAGCCCATCCAGGGGTGAAGAAGATGCACGCCACCTTAAGGAAATTGTATAATTTCGTAGGTATTCGAGATATTACTAGCTCAATTTGTGTCATGCTATTTAGAGTTTCAAAGGTTGAAGGCCGATCATTAGCATCCAACTGCCTTCTCTACCCACATGATATACTGGAGTGGAAATGGGACACCATTTCCATGGATTTCATAGTAGGGATACCAACATTGAGATACCACCACGATGCCATCATGGTCATGGTGGATAGATTGACGAAAGTGGCTCATTTTTCTCTGGTGAAGACCACCTATACAATTTAGTGGAGTGGTGTGAGTACACTCGAGATGAGATTTCTAGACTACACAGGATTCTATGGAAGATTATTTGTGACCGCGATCCCTTATACACCTCTCATTTTTGGACTACCATGCAACATGCCCTTGGGATGAGTATCAAATTTAGTACAACATATCATCTAGAGACATATGGATAGATGGAGTGAGTGAATCGTATTTTTGATAGCATGCTTCAGTATGTACGTCATGGACCATCGGTTGAAGTGGGAGGAGTACTTGTACTTAGTGGAGATTTCCTACAACAACAGCTTCTAGATTTTGATTGGTATGGCTACAATTCAAGCATTTTATGGTAGGGAGTGCAAGACATCGCTAAGTTGGGATAGGTTGTAGGACATGGTTTCTCTTAAGCCCACTTTATTATAGGATATGGAGTAGGATGTTGTTATAATTCGATAGAGGTTACAGGAGGTTCACGAAAGATAGAAGAATTATGTAGATCAGGGAAGGACAAATCGTAGTTTTGAGGTGGGAATGAAGGTTTTTCTTTGTATTAGGCCACATAATTTCCCTATCCATTACGAAAAAGGATCTAACCTTTCTCCTAGGTTTTTGGGTCCCTTTGAGATCTTGGAGCATATTAGTCCTTTGGCCTATCATCTAGCATTGTCACCTATCTTGTGTCGCATACATGATGTATTTCATGTTTCGTGCATTCCCATATCATACCCATGTATTGACCTGGACTGCATTGTAGGAGTAAAACCAGGGTAGGTGATGGTTGAGCCTGCATCTCTATTTTAGAGTACAAGACCCCAGGCCTTCGAGGCGAGAGAGATTGACTATATTCATGTCTAGTGGGATTGGTACGATGGGACAAAGAGCTACATGGGAGGACCCCAAACCCTTGAGAGCTCGGGCTCCCACATTTTTCCAATGACTTCCAGAGTAGGTTGATTCTAAGGGGAGGGGGATGTAGTGCCCACTCCTCTTCGACATTGATATTACCTTGATTTTTTTATTTTGGATTAGCTCCATAGACATTATTATCATATTAATCTTTAGACTTTGATAGATGGACATTGTTATATTTGATTAATTTATTTGATAGATAGTATGGATGTTTTAGATTTATGAAATGATGTGATTTACAGGGATTATACGCATGGATGGATTATACGCATGGATCGACATATTAGATTTGATGATCTTGAACTACTATATTTATATATATACATATATATTTGATATATATATATGTTGTTAGATGATTTAGTTGGTTTTGTGTTTTATTTCTAATTCATAAAATTGAAATATTTAGAATTGTGAACAATTGGTGAATTACTTTATTTTAGTGATGGTTTAGTTAGGATATTGATGATGTGAATTAAAATGCACATGTGTGCATTTTATTATCTCAATGTTGTTAATATGGCCACGAGCCTAGAAAGGTATTGCTTTAATTTTTGCAGGCATTTGCAACACAACAAACAAAAGGGGATAGGAGACCAACAATGAAGGAATTTGTGGTATTGGCAACAGGTCACCTTGACAACTAGTGTAAATGTATGATGTTATTGTTGTTATTTTGTTAGGAGGTTCCCATTGGGGGTGGCCTCAAATGTGACCTTGGGTTATTATAGTGTTACCTTTTTTATTTTATTTATTTGTGAGTAATTGTATTTTGTTAGTATTGTGAGTCACTTTTATTATTGTTGTTAAGTACTCCTTTTAGGTTAATTGAACTTGATTAATTAGTGTAATTTAGGATGTGAAAAATTGGGTAGTTAATGCAAGTTGATAGTCTTGGTTTGTGTTGGATTTGAAAGAATTTAATTACTTTTGAGTGTTTTGCACTCAACCTTGCATGAAAATATCAGATTTTTACTTTCTAGCCCACTTTTGGAGGCTTGTGGGACAAGTTAATCTTGTCCCACACCTCTTAAATTCACCCATACCTATATATATATATATATATATATATATATATATATATATATATATATATATATATATATATATATTTGAGGGTTTATTTTATGCCTCTTGTGTTTTTTAATGGAGAAGAGAGCAATTAATTGCACCTTTCTTACAAGAGTCTTTAATTGTGTCCTTTAGTAGTGTGGGTTTGGGTTTGACTCTGTAAGAGGATTTCCTTTCCTCAACCACCAATTTATTGTTCTTTGAGATTGGTTTTGACCTTGTGATCTCAAATGAAGGAGAAATGATGTGGCATCCTAAATGGAGCCACATCACTTCTCTCACATCTCTTTTATATTTATTCTGATTTGTTGTAGGATTTGGGATTACTTGTTTTATTTTGAGACTTTTTATTTTGGAGGAGCTTGCTTTGAGAGTGTTGTTTGGAACTTGGAGTTGGATTGTGCTTTCTTGGACTTGGAAAAAGGATTGCAACTTGCTTGTGGATCGGAAACTCTTGGAATGGAAAGGTAGTGTCTTCACCCATGTTTTCTTTTTCTAATTTGTTGTTCATATGTTTTTGAATGAATTTTTGTCATGTGTGAGTTTTGGGAATTAAAATAGCCCTCGGTTGTGTAGGATAAAATGGAAATGGGGATATTTCAAAGGTAGGCATAAGATTTTATTGGGTATTTTAGAGGGAGTCGGGTTGGGGTGCCACACCTTATAATAAGTTAAATTTGTGTTAATCTTGTTTTCTTATTATGGGGGCATAAGATCGAGGGAGGCATAAGAGTTATTTTTCTTTAAGGGAGGCATAAGAGTTGTTTTTCTTTGAGGGAGGCATAATAGTTTTGTGGGTTGTGATTGAGTTCTTGGAGGTTTTAAGGTGGGCACCCAAACCCTTGGGAGGCATAAGTAGATCCCCATGTTCCTTTCTCTTTCTTGGCTTGAGTTTAGAGCCTTTTGTTGAAAACTTGTGTGTGTTGATGTGATTTTTTGTTGTTCTTGTTATGTTGAATGTTTGGTTTGAATGTGAATGTGGAAGCCTTGTTAAGTTACCAATGGTTGTCTTATACCCCTCATTGCTTCATTTTTGGGGCTCGAGGGACAATGAGGAAGAAGGATTCTCTTCCTCATTGGATTATTGGTCATGGAGAGTGTTGCATAAATCCCCTATTTTTGTTGTTGTTCTTGGAATTTGGGAAGATGGTGGAGCTCAAGTGAAGATTTGGTCCTTATAGCACCTTGAAGAAATGGAGATGAGATTCCTCCTTGTAAAATAAAACTTTACCATATTGTCTCCATTTGAATGGAGGGCTTGTAACTTGCTTGCTAAAGAATTTCAATCTCTTGTAAATGTGTTGTAAAATGGTTGGGTTGTATTAAGTTTTCAAATTTATGTATATGGGAAAATAGGACAAGGAAAGTTGCATTTGTTACTTGAAAATCCCTTCAACTTGTAAATTCTACTAAGATTGTTTTGAATGGAAAATTTGCATTTTAAATGTATTAGCTCTTGTAAAGGAAAATCACCAAATATTGCATTGTTAAATGAAGTAGAAACTTTTAAATGGGATTGAAATGAAAATAAAGTTCTTCCAACCTAAGTTATTTTATTATCTCCAAAGTGTGAGATGTTTCACTTCAAAAAGATTGTTGGACATGTTGAAATTATACTTGTTTCTTAAAATGGATTGTCATTTAGTTATTGTGAATGAAAGTAAATGGTTGCTTGTTTCTTTTGAAAATAAAACATAGCAAAAATAGTGATTTTTTTTTTTATATTTCTTATTAGGTTGAAGGAAATAATAGATAATGAGTTATTGTTATGTAATTTGAGTATGAAACTAAAAATGTTATAAATCTAGCAACCCATGAATGGAAGACACCTTAGTTCAATTTATTATTGTTTTAAAAACCAACTTAAGTAGAAGAACTATTAAAAATGCATTTTGGAAGGTTTTATTTTATGAGAACAGAAATGTCACCTCGTGCAGAGCAACGGTTTAAGAACTGTCATCCAACACATAGTGGCGATCGATGAATTACCCTCGAGATAGGGTGGCGGTCACAAGTCCGATGGCCTATGTAGGGTGGCAGCTAGTTTTGCACTTTCAACAAAAAATAAAATCCATCTGTTAAAAACCCATATTTAAAATTTAAGGAAATCTAAGCCTAAAACAATTAAACGGTAACTTCCAGCAAGTAAAAATGAGTTGAAGTTAAGTGTTAAAGCTCTCCCATCTTTTTTATGGCATCCAAATGTGCAAAATTCATAGATTAAATGAAATGGGGTTTTTCCCAATTGTTGAAATCCAAAAAGAAAGTATTTTCATTAGAATACAAAATAGATCCATCAGAGGATCTCTCCACTAATAAAATGGGCATTATCACAATAATGAAAACTTTACAAAAAAAGGCATGAAGATTTTTTCATGGTTACTCTTCTTTCTCTCATGGCTCTTCCTCTTTCTCCTCTCCCAAAAACCTACAAAACAAAAATGAGGAAATAAGTCAAAGGAATGAATAAGAACACTCCATAGAGATGTTTAGGGTTAGTGTGAAATCCCTAAGATCCTAGGGCCCTCATTGAATCCATCTAAGGGTTGTGATTCAACCCTACAAAAGTTAGGTAAGAATTAGGTGGAAATATGTCTTAAATAAAAAGCATGTGTAGCTTAGGAATGGGGCCACTAAAGGAGTGTTAGAAGATAAACTTAAATTATAACCTTAATGTGTAGTTGGTGACTTTTAAAAATAAAAATCCCTTGACTCTTGTATTTAATTAAATCAAATTTACTCAAGGGTAACTAGACAACATTTAATTTAGGGATTAAATTTATTTGTATTTAACTTAATGGGAGGGTAAGTTTAGACTTATCCCTAGAATAATAAATTAATAAATGACATTAGAACTATGTTACTAAACTAAAAAAGATTTTTCAAGGGGATTTAATGTTGCTATGGGGAATTAAACAATTTTAATTAAATTTTTATTAAAATGAATAAAATTTTAATTGTGAATTATATTAAATCTAGTTCATGGTATTCCCAATATAACCTAGTTTAAACAAAAAAATATATTTTGTAAATTTTCAAATCTCACCGTTGGGTTGTCTTGGGTTTTGTGTGGGAAATTTTGGGTGTTACAATTTGTGAAACATTTTTCATAGAATAACCAAAAAAATATTGAGGAATTTTGATGAATTTCTCAATAAGGAAATAATTAAGAAAATCCTAACCCACATTACAATGTCAACTAACGGTGTCCAAGAGAGCATAATTCCTCATTCCATGTTGTCTATGTGTGTTGTTTGAACCTTTCACGCTTTATTACTCATCCACAACGAGCCAAAAAAATAACATTCTACATTGATGAGACTCGAACACACGACTCTATGGAAAGGCAGAGTAATAAAAGTGGACAGTTGGGATTTAATTTATGTTGATGATATGTACTACGATGATGAAGGAATATATTTCCCCATGTGGATAAGATGATAAAACCCTTGGAATTTCTACCAGAGTAAATGGATTTTGCATAATAAGGCTCGAGTGTGAAGGGCTTGGTTGGTGGGATAAGTTAACTTGAAAATGAGATAAATAATGCCCATTGAGTTGAGTTGGTGGCGATGTGGAATGCCATGTGAACATTGGCGATGGATAAGTAAAACTTGAACTCACCACTGTTTGGTGAACTAGCTCAAATCCTTAATTACAATATAAAGTGCCCATACATCCATACATGAAGTCGCCCAATATAAATAATGAACTCACCAAGTTGGTAAGTGACCCAATCGAGTTAACAATATATATAGTGGTGGCTTGCCATGTTGTGGCTTGAGGACCCACCACGTGGTGAAATATCAATCACGGCAAAAAAATGTACCCATCTCGAACTCCGGCCGAGGGCCCCTAACTAGTAAAACCCATGGTCCACCCATTATAATATGAGTTTAAAGACCTACGTCATAAAAACACTTTTTTCTTTTGATCCTCTGAATGCACTCTCCTTCCATCGCATATCTCTACCCCATTAGCCAATTGACCCTGTCGAGTGTGGGTGTTGACCAAATTTCGATCAATTGTATCTTGAGAATACAATTTTTTTTCCACGTTCTAGGTACCGACAGAAAGCTCACCAATTATCTACCACTCAGTCATGTTTTAAGTATTTTTAGGGAAATCCTAAATGTCTAAAATTTCCTCCGGATAACACCTCCCCATTGAGAATACTCTTTCACCACAAAAATCTTATGAACCTAAACTTGGTGTTACAGAGAATAGATCTATTGTTCCATAATCATACAATTAATGGTTCGATACTAGGACATGTGGCATATGTTCCATGCTACCGACACCTCCCGAGAATATTCATTATGCTACATGGGCACTACTTTTACACATAACAAATTTGGTGCCAATTGAAGAAGACACTTTCCTTCACCCCACTACATGGCCTCAAGAAGCCTCTACGAAATAATGAGAAGTGTCTCGATGGTGACTTTTTATCCCATCAGCATGGCTTACGCCTCTATATAGTACAAGTCCCCGAATGAGGTTGACAATCAGGTACTCCTCAACTACATGGCTAGAAGTAGCCTCTACATAGAGTAACATTCTCCCTCCATCGCTAGATGTTAGTCACTAATAAGATACTATTCTCATGCACATACTATGCCTCTTCATAGAATTAATATCTAAGATGATGACAATATCTCAATAAAGATCATGATATCTTGCCAAATCTAGTGATCTTGATGATACACCTAGTGTACTAAGGATAAGATCTCTTGAAAAGGTGTCTATAATATTTCTGATACTCACAAGATTATGTGTTAGAACACAATTTTCCATCCGATGCGCCTTACATTTGAAGAAATCATATGTACAAAAATTCCCAAAATGGGTCTTAAAAATGCATGCTAAAAATCAAGATGTATATAATATAAAGTTGAGAAATCATTTACCAACCCATGTTAATGGAATTTCATCCGCATGTATTATCTCGATATAGGGTTGAATTTTCAACTCGTGGTGGAGTCATGTTACTTCATTAAATTTTACCAATAATTTTTATTCCATCTTTTTCGTGCCACTACACTAATGGCGAGATGAATAAAATCTCCAACAAGTGTCCACCCAATACCCATTCACATGACAATGCACACAAAACTTCCTCATTACCTTCTTCTGAGATGAGGATATCTCGATTTCCCTTTCTCTCCTCTCGGATGATGTGATGGAGGTTTCTAATTTGCGTTGTTCTGGAAATCAATAAAACTCATTCAACAAAGTCTTTCCCTTCCAAAATTTGGAAACATAATGGTTATGCATCCTAAAAATGTAAAAATAAATGCATGCCACATTTTTTGAATATCAAATCCAAACTTCTTAAATTGAAAGAGCTGATTAGAATTTTTACATCCCGAATTGTGCTTATGATTATGGTAAGAAAGTGGAGGTGGAATCTCGATACCTCTACACTGAATTTTCTTACCAACTCCATCCTCTGATGAAGAAGCACCTAATTCCCGCATTGAATTTTCTTACAGAAAAGTGGGTTATTCATTTGGCATTCTCCAATATCCATTCTTGCACTAGCAAAAAACCAATCCTGCAAAATGAGGATGATCCTTGACTTGTATTGGGTTAGTTATGCCTTGATTATCTTAGCCAAGACCTCTACCATGAAAACCCATTTTAAATAATAATTTGGATCTAAGGCCTCTAGTATGCTTTTCAAACAAACCAAAGACATCATTACATGAATCCTAAACTAGATTGGAGGAGGAATAATATTCCCTTTATGAGAAACTTATAGTGCACTCTATCATGATCGCTACATTTGAAGTCTAAGGAATGGCATTCTTCTTATCACCACACTACAAATTGATCAAGAGCTCATCCTTTGATTCTAGCTCCTTTTTCAACCGATCAACTTGTTCTTCGAGGGAATAGAGCTTGCATCGTAGGAATGCATTTTCCTCGTGGATTTATATGTTGATGTTCTCATACTCCTCAAGTATTCCCTTATTCAATTTATTCTCCATGATTTCCTATAAACAAAGTGTCTCCCAAAATACTGCAAAGTTTCCGAGTAAGAAGATCAAGATAAATAATTTTCCCTTATGGGATTAGTAAATCAAAACTAAGTATCTCGAATACAATGATGAAATCACGAAACCAACTCGATACCAACTTGATCCATAAAAAGGGTTAAATTCATAACCATCCACAAACCCCTATAGGCACTTCCTGTAATTTTTTACTCCATAGATATTATCAACTTCAAATTGAAAATGCAATGTAAATAGATAAAACACACCCTACAAAACAAAATTGATAACAGAGTTCGCAATGCCTACGTCCTCTCGGTTAATACGAACCAATTCATTACACTTGCATACTTGTAAACTAGTAAATAATACAATGAATCTATGAATCTAATGTGGATATTAGTGAAAATATACGATCTCATACCTTAACGATAGTTGTTTAGGGATTCCACCCAATGATAGTTAATAGGGATTCTACCTTGATGATCACATACCTAGTCGATTACCCATGAATCAAAACTAGATAAAGAAAGATGACCACCGATCTAGTTGATTCAATATGAATCCGAACCAAAAAAAAAGATGAAGAAAATATCTCCTCCAAGTCCACCGAGTAAGTAGCACCCAATGTATAGTGATTGTTGTAGAAGTATGAGTCTTCAATAGTCTTCCTTGGATGAGAGGCCCACTTGATGAAGACTTCAAATTGACGACAAACATCGATGTGAATTTCATAGATTAAACTAATGTTAAAAATCATTCAAATTAGGAAAACAATAACATGATTAGAAGGGTTATTAAATTCTGAGAATATATCCTTTTTACACCAAGGCCTAATTAGGCCTCTAAGACCTCCAAAAATAGTGATATATAAAAACTGCATTTTGTAGCCTATGGCTCTCTATAGGACAGTCTTGCTGATCAAATGGCCCCAGCTTCCTTTTTAAGCTCATCAAGCTTGGGTGGTATGGCGGTGAGGCATGAATATTTTTAATTGGGTGGTGGGGCATTAATATTTTTAATTAGGCGGTGGGGGTTCGATTCTCCCCACTTCCTCTCTTTCCACCGCTTAAGCCTTTATTAAGGGTTTGTTTATATTTTTATAACAGTTGCTCCCTTTTTGTTTGTTTGTTGCCTCCCCCAACCTTCCACTTGGATCTCCATTGATCGGTCCACCTTATAATTACAGCTTTTTCGTAGTGACAACCCACGTGGCTTCGATCTTGCACAGGTCAGCCGGTCCATATTACCTTTTTATCACCCTGGATCTCCACGTGGGTTGTATGAATGGTGTGGTTGTTTTAGTGAATGAAGCAATTTTAAAGGTTTGGCTGCCATAGGTTATACGTGGCATGGGCCATGCAATATTTCTTTTCCTACTGTTGAATATATATGGCCCGAATGTGAAGGTCTTGGGTTGTGGAATAAGTTAAGTCGAGGAGTTATAAACAATGCCCGCTGAGTTGAGTTGGTGGCGATGTGGAATGCAACGTGAAAATTGGTCGTAGATAGGTAAAACCTGAAATCATCGAGTTGATGAACTAGTCTCGGTCCTTCAATACAATGCAAAGTGTCCTTACCTAAAATAAATAATGAACTCACGGAGCTGTTAAGTGACTCAATCGAGTTGACAATATATATAGTGGTGGCAGGCCATGTGGTGGCCTCAGACCACCAAGTGAAAAAATAATAATCACGGTGACAAAGGCACCCCTCCATGACAGGGGTGTGTCGACCCTGGTCAAGGTCCCTAGCTAGTAAAAATTGGGGTCCACCTATTTGAATACGAGTGTCGAAGATTGGCATTGCAAAACCACATTTTTCTTTTGCTCCTCTGAATTCACTCTACTTTTGCACGGGTCATTATCGCGTTGGCTAGATGACCGTGTCGAGTCTAGGTGTTGACTAAACCTTGATTGGCTTTATTTTAAGCATACGAAGTCCATTTTCCATGTTCCAAGTATGAATGCTCTACCACTTTGTCATGGTTTAGGGACATTTAGGGAGCCCCTGAATGTCACAAAATGTCGTTGAATCACAAATCCAATCAAGAACAATATAAGGACTTGGAGAGTTGTCACCAATGTATAATATTCTCACTTATTAACTATGCATATAACAATATACTAGATGTATAATGTAATAGTAATACATAAATATTTTTATTTCTACATTTCCCCTGCCTTTATGTTATTTGGATGAAATTAAATAGTATAAATGATATAAAATGAACATACATGTAGAGGTTTGAAGAATCTATAGTCGAGGCATGGTGGCAAAAGATTCATAACATTGTGAACCATGCATCATTATGTAGGGTGAGTGTGCTGTCACAAAAGGAGTCAGTAGGATATAAACATGTTATGGAGATATAAAATATATTAAACTTTGAGATGGTAGGAGGGATTAGGATTGATGAAATTTTGAAGTGATGTGAATATTATACGGGTTGTGAGAATCATGATTCTTAGAGGAAGAGTTTTGGGAGAGCGATTATCACTTATTTCCACCATGACACCTTCTAAAAAGAGGTTTCACCTTAGCAAAAGTAAATGAACCAATTATTACTTACTAACTATTCATAAAAACCTTGTAATGAGGATAAGGATAGGAAATGAAGTCTCATTTCCCCACTATACACGATATAAGGGTGAAAAATTGGTCACAAAAAGAAATGCTTGATAAGGTAGTATACATTGGATCTCATGTCAGTTCATCTAGGAGGAAAGTTTTCGTCATTGAAATAGTATTAGAAATAACGTATATAGGTTGAACAATATTATTTGATCAATATGGTTTATTTAAATTTTCTTTAGAATGCTAAATTTCCCTTATATTATGTCAATGAATTTTTAGAATTTGAGATAGTTTTGTTCTTGAAATAGATTGAAATGTATGATGTTAAGTGATAACTTGGTTAGATTTAAATGTTTCTCCAAGATTTATTGGAGATAGTGTAGTAGCATGTAATATGAATGTGTGTATTGCATTGGAAGTTTTCTCAATTTTCTCTAGGAGGGGTCAGAACATAACCCCGAATGTTTTACTCTTTTGGAAAAGAGGTGATAATCTAGTGGTCAAACCAAGAAAGAAAAAAAGTATATAGAATAATATGGATAATGATTAATTGAATGTAAGTAAAACATGTAGAAAAACCTAGGTAGGTGTGTTACTTAAGGTTCAATAGAATAGACATGAAAAACATGATTCTAATGTTGATGATGGTGGTAGAACAAATGAAACAACTAATACATAAATACACTATCCAACCAAGATAGTGTATTAGTTGTTATAATACTAATCATAAGTAACTTTAAAAATTGTGCCGTAAATAAAATTTACTAGAAATAGTAATCCTGAAAAAGTGAATAGTAATTTCATTTGTAACTCAAGTGATTTTGATTTCAGATATGAGCTAAAATCATTCCATGTGCATTAGATGTGATTTTGAATAGGTTTGGTAGGGTTGTTGAGGTGATTTAAATGGGGAATGCAGATCAATTGGTAAGTATTGATTTTTCCTGATAGATTTGGTCATAGTATAGGTGTTTTGCCATGTTTTAGTGATTTTTGAATATTTGAGAATATGGGTTTTTCTTACAAAAATGGAGCCATGGGGCTAGTTTTATCCTTTGGATGGGCTACTTGTTTAGCATTTGGGACTACCATCCAAGTACTTGGAATTAGTGTCGAGGATTCCATATGGTTTTTTTGATGCCTAAAATTTGTATATATTGGTTTTTGAAGTATTTTTACTTTTATGAGACACTAATATGTTTTTTTGTTACTCGGATTATGTTATGCAGACAAAAGTGCATTTGTGTGTGTTTAACATCAACAGACACTTGACAAAATTGTTGAGCTTGGATCTGGATGAGGATAAGTGGGATTTGTTTGATATTTCTAGTTTACGAAATGTTTCTAGATTGGGGAGGTGCCCCATAATATGCATTTGATTATGACACTTTTCGGCTGATGGTTTACCAATATAATTACTTTTTTGCAGCGAAACTGGAGAATGTGTATTAGATATTTCAAATACCAATAGTAGGGGAGCGATTTCAAGTTATACCTTTAGGTGATAAACAATGTGTGATGAGATTAGATAGGTCATGTTTTATATGGTCCTGTGTACGTGAAGAGTCATCGCTACCATGGATGACATAGTGAGACTAGTTGTTCTATATTTAGTGAAATCTATTGCAATGGTTTTGGCCTATTTTGTGGTAGTAGATGGAGGTGGAGTATCAATATCTTATAAGATGCATGATATTTGTCGAATATAGATCAAGATAGTACTGCTTATGCCTTACCTCATTGAGTATTGGCTATGTTGTACATGGATTTGTATAGGTTCACCTATGAGGACCATGATGGTGGGATTCCTCATAATAAATTTTTGCACATATGGGTGTACAAGAACATTTTATTTATGATCCTCGAGTAGGCCACAAGTGGATTGGTGTGGCCAAATATATTTTTTACTAGATGGGTTGGGCCAAGAGTTGATGGTTTGATACCATAACATACAAATAAATTTTATAAAGTATGGGGCCAGGTGCGGTTAAATAGATGTCATACATGGACTATGGTGGATGTTCGAGGATGATGTGGAGTTGCAAAGTATTTACTATACAATGTGTTAGGGTAAATATAATTCATATTTTAACTATGCATTGTATTAGGATATGATTATTTGATTAATTATTGTTATTAGGTTTGTTAACCATATTTGTCATATTATCTTGTAAGTTATATTGTTACATAGTTGTAATAATTATCTGCTTTATTTATTCAAATTTCTCGACAGCTTATTTTGGAAGCTTATGCAATCAGGGTGTATTGTTGCACATGCACAACATAATTTATTTGTTTGTATATTCTTGTCTAATATGGATAAATATTGCAACACATCTTTTGTAAATTGATTTTGATAATTAATAAAATATGACAGCTTTCGTCCTTGCTTTTAATTTAGTATCATAGTTGGTCAAGCTCCTGGTGGTTGAGAAAGGTTACGGAATGAAAAAAAGTTTTGGAGAAGAAAATCACTTCACAGAGAACCGGTGTTGCCCGCCGTAGCTTCCCATAACTCCCCGCAGTCCACAACCTTATGCTACATATCCAGTAAACGTAAATCAAACTTGTTTTTTTACCTTGTGCCCTCTCGCACCAAGAAAAATTGTTCCTGAAGCTAATCAATTTTAAGTATTTTTTAAAAAAAAAATTTCCCCACCCCAGGGGTTTTACCTCTAATATTAGAGGTGCCTTTGGTCTCTACTAAAATAGTAGTCTACTATATTTGGGGATGTCTTTACATTGAGCTATCAACTGAGCTCTCTGGCCGAGCTCATTTTATAGCTCCTCTCCACACCATTCAAACTGAGTTGCATTTGAAGGAGTGTGTTTCATTAAGGCCGAGATATGTTTTTCTTTGCATTGAGTTGTTAGAGAAGGCTGTAGACATCCTCACCATGTTTTTTTGTGGCATATTGCATTTAAGAGTAGTCACACTAAATTTGATCATTGTATTCAGGGTCGATCCCCCTTTATCAAGCATTGACTTCACACAAATTGAATCGTGTTTTCTTCCATTGAAGAAGTCAAGTTTTCATGCATTTCTATTCAATCCATTTCCAAAGAGTTGTTCATTGGAACCGAGCCCTACAACCCTAAAAACACACAAAATCAATCCATTCCAAACTTAAGGAACCTGCAATCTATTCAATGAATGGCACCGTAAGATTTTTTTGCTAAATTTGTGTTACATTGTTGGCGGATCCAACCCCCGTCCACGGCCAAGTGCACAAGTCGAATAGATCTACACCTACATCCAAAGCAACCATGTATTAAACAAAATGTGGTGGCCATTATCATCCACATCCCTACAGAAACAAACAAAAGAACAGTCAAATGACACAAAAGGTGTGAACGATCAAAAGCGACATGTCATAGCAAAAAGTTGAGAGTAAGTCAAGACATCAGCGAATGAATGCAAACACTAAGGCGGTGAAAGGAGAAATCAAAGCCAGGATTCGTTTTAAAGGGAAAACCCTAATCCGAGTCCTCCTCTCTAATGCCACGTGGATTCCTACATTGGCCACGTTGATTTTTTATAGGTTAGTCATTTTTTTATTTGTATAAATATCTAAACCTCCATTTCATATGTTAAGTGCTACATGTGCCGAGTTGGATAAGATTAAGAACTTCCGAAAGGTTGGTTAGGGGTTTGACCTCATACCACTCATTTTGTTATATTATCATTTGGAGGCTAATTTATAAAAATTTCCACCTTTAGAGGCATAAAAACCTCCGCTAAAGCCATAGTTATAACTAAATCCATCACTAAAAATAGCGGGAAAACCCTATAAAGGGTCAAAAATAATTTCTCCAAAATTGCTCAATTTTTTATTCTGACAATTTTTTCCAAGGAAGGGTAGCTGAAAACATAATTTTGAGCCACTTTTTTACGGCTTTTTCTCACAAGCCATATTGGGCCCAAGGTCACTAGGGCCTCCAAAAATAAAAAAAATTGCTGCCACCATTAATTTTTTCAAAAAAATGAATGTAATTGTATGCTTTAATATATTGTACTAATTTACACTTTCTATAGTCAATTGCAAACATTGTAACTACTCATAAAATGGCGTAGAATTGTAATAAAAAACAATGAAATTTGGTTCTAAAACACTCACAAGATCCTAGATCTCATTCGTAGTGTTCAAGATATACAGCTTCCTCTAGGAAGCTCTTACGGGTAAAGTCATCATAACTACAACCGCACTTAACGCCTAATATAGCTACAATAACGTCGTTTCAGATATCAACCCTTTAAATCGACAGGAGTAATAAGGAAATAATGCACACACTATGATCCATCCCATCCATCTGTGAACGATTGCTTGACGTAAATTTGGAGTGAGAAATTATTAGAGTATATAGCTAAGTTACATGCGCATATGAGGATATTTCTTTGATCCAATGTTAATAATCACACAAACCCCTTTCAAGAATGTCTTAGTACCACGTATTGGATTATTTCATGCACATTAACGCCTCTTTCACATATCGTCAAGTATTTAGAAATGGCGAGCTTGTTCCACATATCGATGGGTATATCGGAAGGGCACGCGATAGAAGGTTTGTTAAATTGGATTGATGGTATATAGATTGGGAGACCTTATACCTTAAGTGATAAGAGCCTAACCCTATCAGTGAATTTTACAAAATGGGCACCAATGCCCCCAAATTCTTTCTTCTAGATTCACAACTACTTAGAGGAAAAACTATGCTACATGGAAGACAAAAATCAAGACACAACTTGAGTTTGAAGAGATCCGCCTCTTGTGAATGGTAATCGACTAGATCAACTACTTATACAAGATAACAATGACAGCTTTGATAGACCATATCAAAATGCCAAGCTAATCATCTTTTTTGGAGTGTCTAATGATGTGCAACCCCACATTCGAGAAGCAAAAATAGCCAAAGAAGCATGGGATAAGTTGAGCATGGTGTATGATGCCAAAAACAAGAATGTCATACTGAATTTACAAAGTCAGTTTTACACACTGAATTTTAAGAAAAATGAAAAAATAGAAGCTTTCTTGAGAAGATTTGTAGAGTTGAGGGATTCACTTCTAGCCCTAGGAGAGGAGGTCATTAATGACACTCTCATTCCAATTGTTCTGAGAGCCCTCCCTTCTTCATACCACATTTTTGTGACAACCCTAAACTTTTTAGATACAACAGTTAGTTTTGACAAATTGGTAAATCTACTGCAACAAGAGGAATCCTGTATAATAAGGATGATGAAGAGGAGTAGGAACTTTATTCTCATCAAAAATAGAAAGGAAAAGGAAAAGGAAAACCTAATTCCTATCAAAATTCCCAATATCAAAATCAAAATAAAAAAGGGGACAAACAACAAAAGAATAAATGTCCAATCTACAATTGAAAAAATATTGTTATAACACTTATAAGAAAGGTTCATCAAACAACACCGGACCTCAAAAGAAACAATCTCACAAGGTACATACCAACTAAAATCAAGGGAAAAGAAGGGGAACTATAAAATAAGACCCCATCAGCAAGGAAATATTTCGAGCAAGAAGAACATTCAGATATTGAAGACTACTTGTACAATGATCAACAAGTGAACCTTCCATGTCATCTAGTGATGTCTGTATGTTGATTCGGGAGCCACTTGACACATGACTAGAAACAAATACTATTTTAATTCAATGAGGGACACACTTTCAAAAACCATGTTTCATTAGGTGTAATTCTTCATACATAGTTCGGGGATTGGGAACATTTCTTTACCTCTTGGTTCATGCAATTTTATATTTTCATATGTTCTGTATGTCCTTGAATTGACTAAAAATCTATCACGCTTAGTAAACTCCTTGATCATAACATAAAAAATTTACTTTGATAGTCATTCCTGGTAAGAAATTGTATCTAATTCAAGACAAATCATGAGTCTCAAAAATAGTTGCAAAATCCTCTAATATGGGGCACATGTTCCAGCTTTATTTTTTCCCCATAGATGAACAAGCACTTGTGGCTAAGAACTCTACCTCTCCACAATTATGGCATCGATACTTAGTCATATAAGTTTCAAGTATCTCAAGACACATTTTTCAGCGTAATATGGTAAATTGTTTACCATCTCTTAAGAAGGATACAACAACCGTCCTCACTTCCAAGCAAGGCAAAAACACATAACTTCATTCTAGAAGAGTACTTCTCGAGCTCATGGTAAGCTTGACCTATTTCATAACAATCTTTACGGTCCAATCTAACCAATTCATTTTGGATTTTGGTACTTCATGATTTGTGTTGATGACTATTCAATAAAAATGTGGATTTTTTTCTTTGGAAGAAAAGTGAAGATTTTGAAACCTTCAAGAAGTTCAAAGTGGTTGTTGAGAATGAAACTCGGTCATCACATCGTAACTCTTTGCTCAAATCGAGGGGGAATTCACCCATAATGAGTTCAAAGACTAAATACAAGCTCATGGAATTCATTGATAAATGCCTCCTCTACACACACCGCAACAAAATGATGTTGTTGAGAGAAGAAACTCGTATCTATCATGAAAATTATGTGATGTATGATCAATGAATATGGACTAGAAAAGACAGACTGGTAGAAGCAAAGAAAGACATCGGTATATTTGTTGAATAGATTCCCCACAGCTTTCTCTTGATATAGTAACACGACATGAAGTATGGTCAAAGTGGAAACCATCTGTTTCACACCTCATGGTATTTGGGTGCAATGAAAGTATGCACATACCCAAGTAGAATAGAAATAAATTAGATATGAAATTACAACAACTCATCTTCATTGGGTATAATGAAGAGACTCTTGGGTATATATTGATGGATTCAAAGACGAGGAATGTCTACACCGGTAGAGATGTTGAGTTCTTTGAGAAGAAGAAAGCAGAGTCTCCTCCCTAGACTAACCTGACGTAGATTCTTCACTAGTTATAAAAACTAAAGTTGATGTTCCCACCGATGATGTAAGTGATGATGGGGATGATGGTGATGATCGAGATAGAACCACGAACCACGGAATACTTCAAAGCATGTATTCCCAAGTGGTATAATAGCATGTTACGAGATGTAAGAATGGATTTTCCACCAGATACATCCACCCTTGTACCACAAACTCACAATAAAGAAAGAGAATAAGTGAACTTTTCTTTGATGATTAGTTTTATTTAATCTAATGAGCCCTCTATAGTCTAGGAATCCCTACAATCAAAATCTTGGAAAGATGCCACGATGTTGAATGCAACTCAGTGATGAAAAACAACACTTGGCAACTTGTCAATCTTCCACCGACGAAGAAACCCATTGGATGCAAATGGATATTTAAAACAAATTACAAGGCAGATGGGACCATAGACAATTATAATTTGAGACTTATAGAGAAGGGGTGCACACAAAACAATTCATTGACTATGAGGAGACATTTTCTCCCACAACTAAGATCAAAATGACCAGGATTATATTTTCTCTAGTTGCATAGTTTGGTCAAATTCCATCGATGGATGTAAAAAGTACGTTTCAATGGATATTTATAAGAAGAAATCTACATGACTCAACCTAAGAGATATATTTTACCCGGTCAAGAAGCAAAGGTGTGCATACTCAGAAATCTCTGTATGGCATCAAATAGGCACCTCGGGTAAGGTACATCAAAATTGATGAGCATATCATACAACATGGATTTGTTATAAATCTATACGATCCTAATATTTACCTCAAAAATTAAGGGGGAGATTCTCATTGTCATTCTCTATGTTGATGATCTAGTAATCACTTTGGAAGTTTAGTGAGGATGATTAATACAACAAAGAAATATCTTAAATGGTCATTTGGCATGATAGATATTGGGTTGATGCACTATTGTCTTTGATTAGAAGTATGGCGAAAGAGAATCACATCTTTGTTTCTCAAATGAAATATACCAAGAAAATTCTTGAGAAATTAAGGATGATGGACTTCACACTGATTGTTACACCTATGGAGAATATATTGTAGTTATCTTGGTCGATATATATCCTATGGTAAATGCCACTATTTATTGGAATTTGATTGGGAGTCTCGCTTTACTTCCGACCTACACTAGACCACATATTAGCTTTACAAAGGAGCTATCTATCCAGTTCATGGAGGAACCAAAAAAATTTCATTGGAAGGAAGAAAGGCACATCATGAGATATCTAAAGGGAATAGTAGATCTTGGTCTAGAATAAAATAAGAATGACAATTTCTTCTTGTTAGGATATTGAGATTAAAATCATGCCGGAAAAATTGATGACAAAAAATCTACTTTAGGATTTGTGTTCTTTATGGATCTGACCAATATAATGGGAAGTAAGAAACAACCCTTTATTTCTCGTTCTTCCACAGGCCGAGTATCATTCTATAGGTGAATCTTTTAGTGAAATGATATGGCTACATCGCATACTCGAAGGACTTGGAATACCACAAGAAAAACTAACCACCATATATGTAGACATCGAAGGTGTTCTAAAATTTGTTTACAATCTAATTTTTCATGAAATAACAAATCACATTGAGGTACAAGTATATTTCATACATGAGCATGTCTTGAAGCACAATATACATCTTCGGTTTTGCCCAACAGTTTGAACAACGAGTAGATATCTTCACAAAGTCACTTGCACGTGACAAGTTTGAGTTGTTTAGAGATTTCCTCTCCTCATCCCTTGAAAAAATGCAAAATTAAGGGGGAATGTTAGGTAAATATAATTCACCTTTTAATTATGCATTGTATTAGGATATTATTATTTTATTAATTATTGTTATATGGTTTGATAACCATATATGTCATATTATCTCATAGGCTATATTGTTACATAGTTGTAACAATTATCTGTTTGATTTATTCAGCTTCTCGGATGTTCTTTTGGAAGCTTATGTAATACGGTTTATTGTTGAACTGCATAAACATCATTTATTTGTTTGTATATTTTTTTCCAATACGTATAAATATTGCAACACCTATTTTGTAAATTGATTTTGATTATTAATAAAATATTACAAGCTTTTTTTTGTCCATGTTTTACACAATGTGCTTGGAGGATAGGTTCTTAGGATTGGTCGTGATCTTCCAAGATGAGTAGATTTCACGAAATTTTTAGTAGGACATAATGTGCCTCTTGAATCATATATATGGCATCCGTTAAGTCAAGAAGTTAGGATAGTGGGACAAATGCCATGTCTAACATGGCCCTATTTATGCCCACCATCCACATATGATCTAGATCCTCATATGATTATTATTCGGAAGATGATGTGGGTTGTACACTAGCTTATACTTAGTGGTGGGAAGAACACATATGGTTGTTACTATCCCAATAGTGGTAGATGTTGTATATGATCCACTAGATAGGCTTGAAGGAGGATGAGATCGACTAGAGAGAAGGTACTATCCTCGAGGTTGATTTGATGGTGGAGGCTACATAAGTATGGCCTAGTGTGAATTATATTTTGTGCTTTATTTATGAACGTGATTATGATGTGATAATTTGATTAATGTGTTATAGGTGATGAGTATTGGAGTATGATAGTGGACATGTAAGTACACAAATTAACCTACAACATGCCCTTGTATATCCTTGTTAAAGAGGGATTATTAGAGATGGCATATCACATTGCTAGTGGGCATGCCCATTTGATCTATCCTATACATTAGGCAATGTTCACATGTATAGAATTACGGTAGGAGCTAGACGAGATGAGGAGGGATATAGCTTTTTTAACGAATTTAATGTGAGGATGAACCCTTGTGTAGGATATGTTTTCACGATATGTAGAGCTCCATGACTGGTATGCATGGTCGGTGATCCAGAGGTGGTAGTTGAGGTAACATCATTATGAATTCATCTACGCACATAGTGCTCCCAAGCACAAATATGAAGGATGAGTGGGGAAGCCTCGAGTTTGAGAGTTCTAATATTTTCCTCCTATAGTAGTGATGAGGACACATGATTGTCTAATAGAACTTTATATATATCAATGTGTATTGTTCATTTGTATGAATTTATGATTTGACTTGATATTTATTGAATTCATAATTGATGATATTATATTTTGTTCTTTTTAGTGTTTTCATAGAGTAGATGATATACATTTATAGTGTAGTGATGATAGTTTCATAGTGATGATAAAATAAATGAATATGGTGTGATTATTGAGTTGTACTTATAGCGTAGATGACAACAATGGTGAATATAACTTAGAAAATAATTGAGCATGTTTTGGAATTATAACAAAAAAATGAAATAGTGAAAAACACATAGAAAATAGGCATGAAATCATGTATCACTGAACAACATATAAAATCTATTTATAAATAAGGTAAAAAGTATGCAAAATTGCCTCAAACAGTAGTTGAATGTAGTATCACATGACTATAAGTATTGAATGGTAACCCTAAGGTGATTGTGGAAACACTAGGAAGATGTGAATCATTTAGTGGTGAGTAGTGCTCCATCAAAATCCATATAAGTTTTGTGTGAATAACAAGTGTTGAATTCATCTCATTCATAGTTGAAACCATAAGAAGAATAGATAAAATAACCTTAGGAGGATGAAATGAATTCAAAGTAATAGATGTTAGTGTTTGGCATCATGGCATGGGAGAATGTAATTGATCAACATGATGTTAGAAAAAAATAATAACATTCTTATCATCAAGAAAATGAATCCTATCATGGAGTGCATTCAAATAATTTTCTTTATTACCATTGATCCTATAGAATTGTAAAATTCTTGCATTGATTCTTTCATATGCAAAGAGACATTATGGTTATTATAAGGTACACAAAACAATTTATCTTAAATAAAAATGTGCAAAGTATGATGAGGACTAGAGGAATGTGAAAAATATAATGACTCATACTTGGGAGGTGGGGTGAAGCATGTTGAGGTATACGAAAATGGGATGATTGATCACGATAATTTCTATTGAGAGATGGCGAATTTGAGGGTGGTGTAATAAGAGGAATAGAATATGTATTTGATGTAGAAGTAGTAGAAGAACTAGAAGCATGTGTATTAGATTATACATTACTTGAATATCTTGTTCTAAATGTATAAATTTAAGATAGTTAATTAGAAAAGATAAAATGTTTCATAGAATAACTTTTCTTTTACAAGGAAAATCAAGCCACAACAAAAGATAGGTTGATTTGTATATAAATAAGATGATAGGGAAAATGATAAATACAATACATGAAACATAGGATATAGTCAGTAATAGGTTCATTATTTCCTTGATTTAAAGAAGGTAAAAACTCAAATTTAACTTTAGGACCATTATTAAAAATAAAACATCAAGAAAGGATGCTTTTATATCAAGATAAGTACTAATGTATAACGAGATCCACTAGGAAAGTGATCAAACTAGTGTGAAGCAATATTAGTAATAATATTAGGAAATTTTTTAGAAGTAATATACCATAATAATGTGAAGTAATACATGTAAGGATTACCCATTCCATCAAAGAATGCATAAAACTAGGTATAGTAAAACCCTTACAAAGAGGGGCGTTATAGATTTTCCTAGGAATGGGATTTCCATGAAGAAATTGATTATCCGTACTAGCTTAATATGCCCCACTTTCAAGGGAAAGGGTATGAGTTTTATTTTATAAATCACTCACAACATGCATAAGAGTAATAAATTCTTGTGCCGTAATGGCATAAAAATTAAGAATTTCATTAAGGGGTTATATCTTTCCATTAAGATTGGCCATAAGTACACTATTTACTTAGAATGTAATCTTAGTTTGAGAAAATGGATAACTAGGGGTATGCACACTAGAAGAATAATCAATAGGATACAAGTTTACACACTTTTATCAACAAACTTGGTAAAATTAGGAATATATTCAATATGCACACTATCTTTATGATCATTATATTTCAAATATTAACGGTATGTGCACATGCATATTTAAATTTTGAAAATTTTAACATATTATGAGAATAAATATTAGTAATAGCATTATTATGTTGCACAAAAAAATAGTAGAGGAAGAAATATATGTCCTCTTAGGCACAATATTCAATGGACAAGCACGTTGTTGAAATGAAAGAGAGGGAACATTAATATCATTATCATTACTAATAGAATCAGCCCTAAGTATATATGCACATGTAATAGGAGGGGATGAATAAAAAGATGAAGAATATTTAGAATGACATATACATCATCATGAGAAGTATGGGCATCACAAGAATCATTAATAGGGAATTCTTTGTCTGAAAAATTAACTAAATCATCAACACATGTGTCATCTCGTAGGAAGAGAAGTAATATCAATATCACTATCACTATCACAAGAACTAGAATCCTCAATAGGAGTTGGAGTGAAAAATTAGGATGAAGGTTTATAATTTTTTTGATTAGAAGAGGAAATTCACATGTAGGGATAGGTACCTTTAATTAAAATTTGATTTCTTCCTAGGAATTTGTAAATCAAGGCCTAAGAAAAGTCATAGGTAAGGGATCATACTTGGTTATACAAAGTTTGGAAAGATGATTATGCAAAATCATTTGGTAATCCATTAAAGAATAAAAAAAACCAAATGAGGGATCATATGGCTAGCTATGGATTGATCAAGGTCAGGGTTCACCAAATGATTTAATAAAATTTAAATCTCTATCAAAATAACTATATCGATAGATAATATCATAAACAAACAAAATCTAGCATGTAGGTGAAAGAAATCGTATGCAAATAGAGGATAAGAGTGACTTAGCTTGTATCTAACTATCCTGGATAATTCCATCCTAGAATAGTGATAGAATAGGATAAATCTAGATTATATATGCTTCATCTAGAAAAAAATATTTGTACGTCCTTTGGATAGAAACACACGTAAGGAGACATGACCACCTGGGTGCTAGTGTTTGTATTGGGAACTAGTCTCTTATTTCTCGGTGTTGATTTGATTTGTTTAGGGCTTCATGATCTCATTTTCAGTTTTCTCCTTTTCACATCAAATTCGTTATAAGGTTTCACCGTCAGACATATACCTTCGAAACAAACCCTAAATACATGCACAAGGTTTAATCACACATTAGATGGAATAAAATATACATATGCTTGAGTCAATCTGACCTCGATGGTCACTAAATTTGATCATGTCCACCGAGTGATGCACTAAATTTCAAACTCAATGTAGTTCTAGTGTGTGTTAATGATAAAATTATGTCTATTGAATCTATGTTTCCTTGTGTTATTCATATCTCGATAGTGGTACATCACTACAACAAACAAGCCTTTTTACCATATTTATTCCACAAAATTTCTAAAAATTCACACAATTATCGAATACTTGTCAGATAGCTATGAAAAACTAGTTTATTTATTTTCAATTATTGTAGATGTTCCAAAATTTAAAAATAATGTTAATAATTTGTAGATAACTCACATATCCAACCCTTTGTAATAGAAAATCCAAAATTTTAATTTTTTTCTAAATTTATCATAAAATTACCCACAACATTTACACTTATAGAATATTTTAATAAGACTAATATAAAATAAATTAATATTAAAATTCCACATTTAGTAATGTGGAAATGCCACATAATTCAAAACTATTACTTTTTACATATTTTTAAAAAGTTAATAAAAATTAGAATTAAAATTCTATGGAAATCCAACTCTTTCTATATACTATATATTAGGAATGTTAATTTAAGTCATTACTAAAGTGTGGAAATGCAACACTAAATAGTATAGAAATTTCACATTATATAAAAAAACTATAGAAATTGCACGTTATATATTATAAAATTACTTACTATATTTAATTACAAGTATTATAGGTTATATATTAAATTAGTAAAAAAAAATATGGAAATGCCACATTTGATAAACTTTTGTCTTTCTCCATATTTTAAGAATACCAATATAAAAACTTGAAAATATAAAAAATTCCATATAACATAAATTTTAATTATTTTTCATATATATATATATATATGACATGATCCCATTAAATATTGTAAAAATACTATCACTACAAGAAACAAGCTCTTTTTATCACAATTAATGCATACACAATTTACTCATTTTAAAAGAAATGTAAATATTTATGACATATCAACATTAATTCAATTATTTAATTTTTAGGTTGTGTAGATCTTCCACAAATATTTATAATTATAATTATGTGTAGACAATTGACATTTATAAAACTTCGTCATTAAAAATAGACATTAAAAAAATAATCAATCAAATTATTTTTCTTCTAATATATTGTTTTTAAAGTGACATTATATGTTGATAACAGTCATTTATATATTAATTACAAATCACTTAATATCTATAAACAAATTTTCCCTTCACACAAATATATATTGTAGAGATAGATTAAAATATTCAAAAACAAATTTTAAGTTACCTATTATATACTTCTAATTATATTAAATGTCTATATTTTATTGATATCAACATCTATAATTATTTTAAATTACCTATTATATACTTCTAATTATATTAAATATCTATATTTTGTTAGTATCAACATTTGTAATTATCTAAAAAGTATTGTTTATGCTACAAATAATTATGAGATATATATTTCAATAGTTAGAAAATTTAAAGTCTACATTTGAGTTTGTAATGCCTAAACCTCACAAAGTATTGGTATTACTTTTATTTATGGTATTTAAATTCCACATAAGTTGTCATGATTTATGTTATTCACTTTCAAAAATATTAAATGTCTGCAATTTTACGAGCCCAATATTTTAGGATTGATGATGATTAAGTTTTTGTTTGTTTTATCAATGAAAATGCTTCCACATGTCATTAAAATAAGACAAACAAACTAGGTGGCATGATTTTTTTAATTTCATTAATTAATACTTGCAAATGTCGCATGTGAAGTGTCCAATGTTAATGCCAAAGGGGTAGTCAAGCATGAGGTTGATTCTTATTCTTCGGGAAAAAAACACATCGATATGACGACCAACAAATCAAGTATCTCGATGAATCATAGAAGGAAATAAATGATCACCAAACCACGTTAGAGAAATCAGATCCTAAAAAAATCATGATTTTGTTTTATTTTGGCAGGATGAATTGTACTATGTATCCCCAGTTATTATGGGCTTGCATTACTAAGATGTTCTTTCAGATGGTAAGCTAATCAACTATTTCATTACTTAGTTTGGATTTGCATGTGCTAAAAACTTTTTTTTTGTAAAAATAAGCTTATCAACATGTATGTAGAGATAAAAAGTTTGGTTGATGCTCAAACATGGGCGCATTTATGAGCGAAACACGCGGACGTCCGCGATTTGCTTGAATGTCATCGATATAGCCTTCAAGGTGGATGGTCGTGATTGTTGCTGATTAGTAAGGTTGACAGAGAATGTCCCATGTTTGTAGCTGCAAGAAACTTCTTCAGTGTAATAAATAATATAAACCATTGCAAATCTACTTTAAAAAATAATAGTAATAGATTAAAGAAGGGTGAATTAATATCCACTTTGTGATCAAGCGTGCAAAAAGATACATTTTTGTATTTCCTCACGACATAAATAATTTAATTTAACAAGAAAATTTTAACTAAAGGTGAACTTGAACCCAAGACGAGGTCTCGAATATTGATGTAGTGTCTTGGCGTAAGAACTGACATTGACACATGTTTCCCACCTACCACCCTTCCACCTTTTTTAATACCATTTTCACCCTGTAATTTTTTCCCCTCTACTTATAGAACCTTGCACTAAGATACCGTGAGTATGTCATGAATTTTGAAACGTTGATTCGGAGATTATATTTTTGCAGCTTCGTGGTTTGATTGTATATTTTCTCCTTGTACCTTTGTGAAGCAATTCTCACTTGCTTTGCAATATTTTAATAGATTGGTTTATTTTATTTCTATGTTGGGTTGAGGATGTGGTGGTCATTTTCTTCAGTAGATCTTATCAACATGTATGGAAAATGTGCAATTTTGGAGGATGCTCGTACATTTCCAAATGAATAAATATCCATTTTATGACATAGCATGCACAAATATGCTACTTTTTATATCTCATCACGCCACCAATAATTCAAAAAAAAATTTAACTACAAGTTAACATCAACCCAACCTGAGGGTTTGAATCTCAATGCTTTGTTTTGGCAAGTCAACTGACATCGATGCCTCCCTTCCCTTCCACCACCATTTTATCCTTTTGAATACATTTTTCACCCTAGAATTTTCCCCTTTGCTTACAGTAACCGTGCTAAGAGTTTGCAAGTGAGTCATGAATATCAGAGTGAGCGTTGATTCAAACCAATGATTTAACATTTAAAAAAACACAAATGCTGTTTTCTAGCTACTATTTTTTTTTACTTTGTATACTTCTATTCATATTTCACACCACATTTTAGGTTATACACCACAAAATTATTGTGAAAAACATTATTTTTAGGAGATTCAATTTTTGAAAACTTTTGCAAAGAAATTTAGATATTAAAGTAAAATTTTTGCTAACATAACACTAAAATAAAAACATATACCTCTTACAACAATTGAACATGAAGAAAAAATGAAAGGGTATCTGGGAAATTTTATGAGAAGTTATGAAGTGCAAATATGTGTAGAAACCTTCGTTTTCTTCTACGTATTCAGCTATCTTAAAATAATATTCGTATAGGTTACATGAATATCATTCTTCCGTGGATGTGTTGTAATGCCCACACTTTATATACATGAATACAATAGTAAAAATACCCATATAATTTTATTTTTTTACTTATAATGCTCACTACACAACACCACAAGGGATCCAAGAAGAGAAACTCAAAAATGCATAAGACACCCGCATAAGTCAACGACTCACATAAACACATGAAAACACCATATACCTATTAATGCCACACTCTCCTGAATAGACAAATGCTATCAATGACCCAACCAAAAGAAAGGGACCCAAGGATTGAAAAACCCACAACACATCATTACCAATATTAAATCTTAGTTACAATTAACCTTAAAAAAATTAATATGCAAGGATAATATTATCATTTTTCCACCTAAAAATTCTTAAATTCATTCACATTCAACTTATAGTTCAACCATTTAAGTTGGTTCTTTATCCCTTACAACAATCTCCATAACTTACATAATTATTTTCCATATTTCAAATTGCATACAAAGTTCCTAATTCTCTCGTTCTTATGTTAAGATTATGCTTTCCAAACGTTTATTCAATGTTTAAATTTTACCTTTTCAACACAAGTGAATCTGACATGATGTCAAGAAAGAAATATTAGGATTAAGGGAGATTTAGATTCAAGATATATATATATATATATATATATATATATATATATATATATATATATATATATATATATATATATATATATTCCATAAACATTCTTCGATCACGGTATATTTATTTCCCTATCATAGTTGATATAGTTCAATAACTTGTTGAATCCATTCATAATTTCCACATCAATACTTCTATTTAGGTTTATATATATCTTTTTTTTCCTCGAATTTTAATCTCACCAAGGGAAACTCATATTGTATTTAACAAAAGAAAATGCCTAATTGAGTTATAAGGACTCGAGAGACCGACATTATTCCTAACCTCAAATCTCTTTTTACTCTTACATTACATTATGGTCTCATTATTGGCATCACTTTATAACAAAAGAGTTACGAAAGTACTTGTCTAACATCTTAAAGAAGTACATGATTGGAAGCCTTATAAGCTACACATGAACCACAATTTATGTGTGTTCAAGGTAAGATCCCATGTTTTTATGTTTCACGATTCCGCATGTGAAATTTCTTTTATTCTTAATGTCATAAAAGGGCATAACAAGGGATTACAGGCCAAGATTCTGGTTTCCTTGGTTCTCTAAAGTCAACATATTTCAAATCAATTTCACTTGCAAGGAGTTACTTACCATTTTCTACCCACAAGCTAACCTCCTATTCAACTGAGGTTTAGATTAATTTCAATTTGCACTCAAGGCTCTACACCCTAATATAGATCAGATTAAGGTGTGAAAACATATTTACTCTATAAACCCTCCATAAAATACCAAAGCACTAAACTATCATTAGCCAAAGTAACACATTTAGTTGTAAGGAACTAAAGAGATCATTAACAAGAGTTTAATTCATAGTACAACTATTTCACTAGGTCCATTTGTGTCATCTAGGTCCCATAAGGAATTCATTCGATGGTGAAGAAAATTTCTAGATCTAACTTCATAAGACTAGGTAGTCCACTAGGATCCTAAGGAATTCTTAGTTCTTCTTACACCAGAAATAGTTTGACCATGTCATTCCTAACCATCGAGTTTACAATGATGTCACTAAACATACCGATTATGACGATAATTCAAACTAGGGATCTCATTTACTTAAGCCAAAAGGTGACATCGAGAGTAGAGATTGAATTTTATCCTAAGGTTTTAGTATCCTACACTAAAATAATTCATGTAAAAATGGTGGTTATACATGATTCTTATACTAGGATGAGTGTTTCCTTTAGATCTCTTTATTACATTTACAAGGTAAGAATACAACACGCTAATTAATTAATTGTCTATTGAACACTGGAAATACAAGAAAGATTTAAAATTGAAATTGATTTAACATACATATCCTACTTTTACAATACAAAATTTGAGGATAAAGATAACACTCATGTGTAGATGAGAATTCCCCTTAAACCCTAGCATCAAAATATTACAGAACTTAGATTATAAACATTTTCATACTTCGCAAAATGTTTAAATATTTTCTAAATTTTTATAAAACATAAATTCCCAACCCACTTTTTTAAAAATGTAAATATGAATCAAAGAACACCTATAGCTAATGCACATTTCCGAAAACACTCGTAAAACTAGCATCTCAATGATATTGCCAAATTTTAATAAATAACTTTTTGTAACATAACAATACATAAAAAAATTCCTTCTATTAACACTCATAAATTCTAACAATATACAATGAATCACACCCACGTCATTCCACCATCTTACTTGTATCCTGCGCAAGAACATGTGAGCATGAAATAAACGATAAACCACAGGCATGGCATCCACCCAAATCTAGAATATATAACATTTTAGTTTCCCATTTACATAATAACATTAATAATTTACATTTGAAAGGAGAAAAATTACAACACATATTTATTTCATATCAATTCACTTCATTTCTTAACCTAGGAGAGAGAAAGAAATAAGTAAGAGAGGGAAACAATCTTTTACCAAAAGTTCAATTTCAGAAAAAGTCATCGATTATAGTTTCAAGCAATTATTTACAAGTGTCAACAAGTTTCCATGGTGGTTTGGAAACCCGAGAAGGGTCCTACAACATTCCTTTTACGTTTTCCTACTAATTGCAAAAACGTTTGATTTAGGCTCGAAGGTGAAGAAACCACTTTGAAATTTTGTCTTCTAATGATTAAACAAACCACGGGTAAGTTTCTACTTGACCTCTTATACACTAAGAATTCATAGGAACCGACAAGATTCGAACGGAAAACAGTTTAGGATTGGCGGCTTTTATGAGGCCCTCGCTTGTAATTGACCTAGTTGTAAATGATCAAAAGTCACTTGAGGGATAAAAACACCACGTCTAAAAATGGCATTCGTCGGATGAACATGCAACAAGAAACTTCCTACAAGTTCCCCTATATATGGGAAATTCACCAGAGTTGATGGGACTGAGAACTAGAAAATGGTTTTCAAAGGGCGATAAGTTTTTATGAGCCACCGATCGTAATTGGTCGAGTTTTGACCTAGTCAAATTGTCAGTAAAGGTCTATAAAATTCCTTTTCCAAACAATCAAGAAGAGTGTTTTCCCCAAAACTAAAGGTTTCTAGAAATTGTGTGATAAAAATACTAGAGGTTTGCGAAGGCAGATACACATTTCGTTGTCCGGATTCAAACGGTGAGCAGATATGAAAAGTAATTTTTCAAATTTAGCATCTTTCTACAGCTATAAAATGGTGTAACATAGCTCCTAGAATGGCATCAAAATATCACAGATGATCATTTGAGGTCGATTCAAGGGTTAAAGTGGCTCCTAAAATGACAAGGTACACGTACGAAACTTAACATCTCCTTTCCAGAGTTACGAGGGTTATTTTGCAAGTATTTGAAAATATTGATTCATCTATTTAAACAAGGGAGTGGTCAACATATTTACAGGGGCTCAACTTCAACTTGTCAATAAAAATGGGTACTGAAGTAATCTGGTTTGGTTGGGACATTTGTTAGATCATCATGAAGTAAGGGTTTAAGTCCATTATTTACTAAGGAATATTGGATCCTGTAAGTTACGTTATAATGTCTTATTGTTTTGAAAACATAATTATTTAAACAAATAGATCTATGATAATTCCTATGGTTTAAAATTTTATCTTATTACAAATGAAAAACTAAATGATAAGAATTATGAAAGATAAGGATAGAAGAACCATGCCTAGAATTGATCGACGATAGAAGATAAATGGTTTTGGTGTTCCATGAGCTGATTGAAATTGTGGGATTCTGGTCTGCATCTCAAATAGGCATTTCATTAAGTAGTTCACGGGGTTTTCCTAACCTTCCACATTGTTTTCCATTCATGCCCTCCAGTTTACTTGCACCATGACATCTACAAATCCCCGTCCTTCTCCATTGTGGTTAGGTGGGAGTCCATTGTCCATTTATACTCAACAATGTCGATTCCATGCAATGTCATTTACTGCCAATCTAATGGTCCCAAACATTTGTTTACATCATCCACAATCTTGAATGTGTGAAGCAGACCATAACTCAGCAAAGACCATAACTTTTCATCCAACCGTTGGATCATCTTGAAATTTTATAGGGTGGAAGATATATATTAATACTATGTTGGGGAAAAAATTTCTTACAAGATTGTGGCCATTCTGACACATTTTCAGATCCATATTCCTTCATTTAGTGGCCTAATATTGTCTTCCAACATTTTTTTGCTTTTGACTAGGCCTTAGAAATTTAATAACTTTTTTGTACTTCTTAGAATAATTCAAAATTTCGAGTGAACCTTAATTAATGAATTTATATTTGGCGAGTAAATTTTGGGGGCAATCTGAGTTGTTTTTCTACTAGTTAATTGTTGGCATTTAAGGGTTTTTGGTAATTTAGGGTCTTTTGGCATTTTAGGGATTTTAGATTAGATGTGAAATAAACAAAGTGGATTGTAATGATGTAAAATATTGGTGTGAATTTCAGAATGAGAAGAAAGCTATTTTGAAACTCTTGGTTTTTATTTGTAAAATTTTTTATTTGTGTTTTGGAGGTATTTCAACCTCTTGTAATTGGATTCACATCAATTGGTATTAGAGTTGGATTTAGATCTTGTGGAAATAGTCAAGGTAACATATTACACTTTTTGTGTAATTTTACCTCTATTTTATATAATCATGGCTAGATGTGGGAGGGGAGGCTATGCCCACATGAATTTAGGCATATGCAGGAGCTACATAGACAAGTTGTTGAGCTCATAGGAGAAGTTACCCACCTTAGAAGGAGACAGTAAATGAGGATGAAAACCCGAGATAGTGATATCAAGAATTACCTCCATTAATGACTCGAAGGAGGAGATGAAGAAATTGTGAATTAGAGACCATTTGAGGAGAGATTGATCCAAGATTTAGAGGGAAAGAATTATGGCATTAATATTAATGCTCTTGATTATCGTGGAGGATTACGACCGAGGATTTGATTGATCGTTGAATCACATGGAAAAATTATTTGAGTGGAAACCATTTTAGAGGAGAAGAAGGTTAGGTTTTCATGCACTAAGTTGGTTGTACATGCATTGATCTGGTGGGATCACCTTCAAAATGAAAGACAAAGGAATGGAAAGGGCAAGGTCCGAAACTCAAATAAAATGGTAAAGAAACTCAAAGAAAAGTTTCTTCCGTAGATTATGCTTTGAGAAAATATTTCAAGGTTCCAAAACCTAAGATAGAAGGATCTCATCATTAAGGAGTATACCAATGAATTTTACAAGTTTTCAATAAAGGTGGAACATTGAGAGCTTTAAAAACAAAAGGCTACACAAGATATAAATGGGTTGAGTTACACCATACAAGATGAACTAAGTATACTCTGGATCCATAGCCTGGATGATTCTTATCAACTCACATTAAAGGAAGAAGAAAATAAAAAGAGGAATAATTTAAAAAGAGGTGTGAAGAGAGGGCCATCATTATCTCTAATGAGAGGTAGGGGTAGATTTGAATCTATAAAAGGTGAATCCTCTAACGTAAAAGGGCATGAAGATTCTTGTCAAAGCCATGGTAATTACCAAAGAGGTAAGGGATTTCAGAGGGTGAATAGGTTAAAAATGAGGAAGGGTCTAGAGTAGTCCCCAAAAGAAATATACATGTTACGGATGTGGTGAAGAGGGTCACAAATATTTTGAGTGTTCGCACTATCCTACACAAGATAGATGGCAAGGATAACAACCACAAATAAATTTGGTTGAAGTTGAAGAGGATGAAGAAATGGAGGTAGCTACAGACTTGGGTGTTACCCTCATGATAAGGAGGAAAATTATTTCCCAAGGAAGGAGAAAGAACAAGATGTTGTTGGTGCTGATTCGTGGCTACGAACAAATATATTTCGAACAAGATGCACCTTTGGAGGAAAAATATGTAAAATTATTATTGATTATGGTAGTTGTAAAAATATGGTTTCAACTGTGTTGGATTATAAACTCAATGTGAAATGTGAGAAGCACCCATATTCCTATCGTATATCATGATTCAAGAAAGGAAATGATGTAACCATAGATAAAATATTCCTTCTAAAATTTTCGATTGGGAATACCTAAAAGGATGACATGTGGTGTGATGTTATTCAAATGGATGCGTGTGATATATTATTGGGAGGCCTTAGCAATACAATAGAAAGGTTACACATGATGGAGGGAAAAAAATTTACTTTTTGGAAGGATGGTGTAAAGGTGGTCTTATTACCATTCAAGGAAGAAGAGAAGAGTGAGAGCTTATTGGCTACAAAAGAGTTTATTACAGAAATGGAAGAAGTTCATTGGAGTTATGCATTGAGGTCAAAGAAGGTGGAAATAGATGGTTTTAATATACATGTTGCTACAAAAAAGGTAATAAATGAATACAAAAATGTCATATGAGATGAGCTACCGGATGGGTTACCTCAAGTGAGATATTCAACACCATATTGATTTGATCTTAGGATCGGCCTTTCCAAACTAGGCAGCCTATCGAATGAGTCCGACACGAGTAATGAGTTGAAAAGACAAGGTAAAAATCTAATACGTAAAGGATTAGTGAGAGAAAGCATAAGTCCATGCACTACTCCAGCACTATTGACTCCCAAAAAATATGGAGACTAGAGAATATGTGTAGACATCAAGGGTTAGTGAGAAAAGCATGAGTCCATGTGCAACTCCAAAGCACTATTGACTTCCAAAAATATGGATATTGGAGAATGTGTGTAGATAAGCAGGACCATAAATACTATCAAAATTAAGTATCGGTTCCCATTCCAAGATTGGATGATATGATGGATGTGTTAGTAGGATCCTAATATCTTAGCAAGATTGACCTATAGAGTGGGTACTACTAGATCTGGATCCGTGAAGGGGATGAATGGAAAATGACTTTCAAAACAAAAGAATGATCATGACGAGTGGATGGTGATGCCATTTGGGCTATCTAATGCACCCAAGATGTTCATGAGGTTGATGAATAGAGTACTCGAGAATACAATTTTAATTTTGTTGTTGTCTATTTTGATGATATTCTGATATATAGTAAGATAGTGGAAGAACACTTGGTACATATGAAATTGGTGTTAGACTTATTACGTAAAGAGAGTCTATATGAAAACATAAAGAAGTGTAGATTTCTTTAGAAGATTCTTGTTTTCTTTGGGTTTGTCATATCATAGGATGGGGTGATGATAGATGAGGAAAAAATGAAGGCGATTTTAGAATGGCCTATTCCAAGGAATGTGATAGAGGTTCATAGTTTTCATGGATTGGAAATTTTTTATAGGAAGTTCATCAGAAATTTCAATAGCATTACTACATCCATAACAAAGTGTACAAAAGGGGGAGTTTCTATGGACCAAGGCAACAATAGATAGTTTTGAATTGTTGAAGAAGAAAGTGTCAAAGCCCTTATTTTGGTAATGTAAGATTTGAGAAAGGTCTTCGAGGTTGATTTTGATGCCTCACATGTCAAAAGATTGAAGTGTACTAATTTAAAAAGGATAAACTGTGGCATTCTTCGGTGAAAATTTAAATGAATTCAGAGAATATATTATACTTATGATGTGGAATTTTATAATATTGTTGACGTATTAAGGATTTGAAGACATTAGTTAGTAGCAAAGAATTTTTACTCTTCACTAACCATGAAGCCTTGACGTATGTAAACACATATAAGAAACTAAATCGTAGGTATGAAAAATGGGTTTCATTTTTGCAAGAATATACTTTTGTCTAAAGCATAAGTTCGGTAAGCATAATCAAGTTGTTGATGCCTTGAGTAGGTGTGTAGCACTTTTGACAAGAATGGAAAATGAAGTAGTACGGTTTAAGGAAGTTAAGGAATTATATTAAGGTGATCCAAATTTTGGTGATGTTGTGAGAAAACTTATGGACCCTACAATAGGTAGTGGTTCTTTTGATTATTTTCTCAGGGGAAACAATTTTGCATCCTTGTTGGTTCAATGAGATAAAATATTATAACAGAATTGTATAGTGGGGGTTGGTGGAAACTTTGGTATAAGTAAGACAATTTCTCTTGTTGTAGAAAAGTATTATTGGCAAAAGGTAAAGAGGGACATGAGTAGGATTGTGGTAAGATGTAGAGTGTGCCAAAATGGCTAAGGGCCATGCACACAATATTGTGTTGTCTATGCCATTACATGTCCCTACATGGCCATGGATTGATTTGAGTATGGATTTCATGTTAGGACTTCCTAACACACATCAAGGGAATGATTATATCTTCGTTGTTGTTGATAGATTATCTAAGATGGAACATTTCATTTCTTGTAAAACAGCGATTGATGCTTCCGAGTTGTAGATTTGTAATTTTCAAAATGGGTTAGATTGCATGGAGTTCCAAGAACGATCACTTTAGATGGTGAAATGAAAATTTTTAGTCAATTTTGGAAGACTCTGTGGAGGAAAGTGGGGACACAACTATAGTTCAAGAGTGCATATCACCCAAATACTAATGGGTAAACAAGTAGTAAACAAAATCTTGGGAAATCGCATATGTTGCATAGTTGGAGAAAAGACAAAACAATGCGAGTTAACTTTACCACAAGTTGAGTTTTCCTATAATAGCTCAAGAAAAGGTCAACATGGAGGTCTCCTTTCTAGATTGTATATTGTAAGAATCCCAAGGGGGTCCTAAACTGATTTCTCTACCCCGTGAAGATAAAACTAGTGATGATGCAAAAATTTACGAGAACACATTCTACAAATTGTAGAATGAAGTGAGGGAAAAGCAAAAGTGAAAAATGCACAATATAAAGTAGTCAGAGATACCAAAGAAGAGAGTACTTGTATTCGAATAAGGAGATATTGTGATGGTTTATCATAGAAAGAGAGGTTTCCAAAAGGGACATAATAAACTCAAGTATAAGAAGATTGGGCAGCAGTAGGATTACGAAGAAAATGAGTGATAATGCCTACAAGGTGGAGCTACCTATAAACTTTGCTATCTCACCATTTTTTAATGTTTCTGACTTATATAAGTTTTCAGGTTATGATGAAAATGATTTGGATGAGGAAGAAATAAACTGAAGCAAAGAGATGCCAAAGAAGAAAAAGGAAAGGGTAATGTGTGTCTTGGACCAAAAGACAATCACTACTAGACATGGGAGCTACAACAAATATTTAGTATAGTGGGAAGGTTTGCAGCAAGAATAAAATACTTGGATTCCTGAGTGGGAATTGAAGAATATTGATAGTGCAAAATTAGATGAATTTCATCAACTAAATTCGCAGGAGTTGAATTATTTTCAACCAAGGGAGAATGATGCGGGAACATAACTTGTGGAGACCATAACTTTTGATCCGACCATTTGATCATCTTTAAATTTTATAGGGTGGTACATATACATTAGTACTATGCTTCACCAAATTTTCTTGCAACGTTGTGGCCATTCGGCATGATATTTGGGTTTGGATTCCTTCATCTAATGGCCTAAAATTGGCTTTGAATGTTTTTTTCACTTTTGACTAGGTCTTAGAACTTTAATAAAAAAATTTTGTGCTTGTTAGAATAAGTCAAAATTTTGTGTGATCCTTAATTTATGAAGTCATATTTGGCATGCAAATTTTGGGGCCCATCTAAGTTGTTTTGCTAGTAGGTAATTTTTGGCATTTTAGGGTTTTTGTAATTTAGGGTTTTTTGGTATTTTAGGGTTTTTAGAGTAGATGTGAAATAAAAGGTGGATTGTAATGATGTAAAATATTAGTGTGGATTACAGAATGAGAAGAAATCTATTTTGAAACTCCTAGTTTTTATTTACAAAGTTGTTTATGTGTGTTTTGGAGTTATTTTAACCTCTTGTAATTTGATTCACATCAATTGGTATCAAAGCCGATTTAGAACTTGTGGAAATAGTTAAGGTAACATATTACATTTTGCTTTGTAATTTTGGCACTATTGTATATAATAATGGCTATATGTGGGAGGGGAGGTTATTCCCACATGAATTTTGGCATATGCATGAGCTACGAGATGAGTTGCTAAGCTCACATGAGATGTTACACACCTTAGAAGGAGGCATGCAAATGGGGATGAAAACCTAGATAGTGATATCAGTAGAAGTACATCCATTGATGAATGAAGGAGGATAGGAAGAAAAAAATGAGAGAGATGAAGAAACTATTAATTAGAGACCATTTGAGGAGAGATTGATCCAGCTTTAGAGGGAAAGAATGACAACATTAACATTAATGCTCATGATTATGGTGGAGGATTATGACTAGAGGATTTTATTGACTCGTTGAATCGCATAGGAAAATTATTTGAGTGGAAAACCCTTTCAAAGGAGAAGAAGGTTAAGTTTGTATGCACTAAGTTAGTTAGACAGCATTGATCTCGGTGGGATCACCTACAAAATGAAAGGCAACAGAATGGAAAGGGAAAGATCCGAAACTGGAATAAAATGGTAAAAAAGCTCAAAGAAAAGTTTCTTCTTGTAGATTATTCTTACCACTCTTTTGAAGGTTCTGTTGGTATCAAAAAGTATTCTCCCTTAGAAACCAAGCAACATCACAGATTTAGCAAGCACTGAGAGACAAACAGATCATATTATGAGTTGTTTTGTATCTAGGGAGGGGATTTGTCCGACTCTTTGTCACTCGGGCATTAGAGAAAATAGATAAAACCTTCATTAAGGATTTGATATATCCTCATTACTTTATGTCATGCCTATCAACCAAGGTGAGAGAACCCATTTTGTAAGCTCACTTGTTGGTGAAGGAGAATGAAACATCCTTCTTTGCACAAATTTGAAAGGGACAGTGAGAAAATATGATCAATGCACCACAATTTAACTCTCACGAGTTGTCACTTCTAAAGAATGGTGATATTTTCTAAATAGGGCTTAGGTTACTAAAGACATTATGGAATCCTGATTGCTTCTGCATATTTTGGCAATAGATAATTTATTCATTTGTGGACATACAGGCAAACAGGGGTAGTTCAAGTGGGATTCATTGTTTTTGAATAATTTTGGTGGGAGATTAAGCAGGATAAACTTGATTTTTCTAGATATTTGAGAAACTTCACAATAATTTGAAAAATAAATGTTGTAATGCTTTATAACAGCTAAAATATTCCTTCAACTAGAAGGTGTGCATCAATGGAGTCCCGCATTTACACGATTTCACACAATCTCCAAGAATTTAAGACAAAGGCTTGAGCTAAAGACTCAATTAAACATTAAAGACCATTGGTTCCTCACACCTAAGATATACTCAAAGGCTTACAGATAATCTTTATCAATGAATGACAGTGAAGTGATTTTTAATTGTTTATCTCATTACAGGGATGAAGGCTCTTCTCGTAATGAAATTGCAAATGCCACTAAGCTATAACAGGGACAATATCCAAGTGGGATTCTGGAGGGACTTTAACACAAGATTACAATAGGAATAAGAAAAACTACTTGCAGACATTCTGAAATAAAGCAAACACAAATTTTCCCAAGATTGACACAGATTAATTTGAAGTTGATTAGATTCATCAGCAGGGGAAATTTTCTTTGAACAGTCTCAGAGCTTGTCAATGGTTGTACACTTGTAACCAACTTGACATGATCAAATCTAAAACATAAGAGATTAACAGGTTTCTCAGATGGTCTCTCAGAAGATGGGTTTTCTCAAATTGTCTCTTAAAAGTTCAACACCCCAACCCTTTGCAAGAGCATCCTCATTGTATTTATACAATTTACTCACTTACTTATCTCAAATTTTCCCCCAAAAAATAAGAATATTCGAGCAATCATTTTCTTGTTACCAATTTTCCTTAGAAAGTGAATTTTAACAAATTTACACCCGTAGCTTCCAGTGGACAAATCATGCACCGATCATGTTTCTCGGACCCTTGATTAATGATCGGGATGTCATGCCACAACTTATTAATGCCTTTTCTAATCATTCTTTTTATTTTTCATGTGAGAAATCCCCATTTTAATCATTTTGCGGTGGCTTTGTATAGTTGGATCTGGCACGCAATCCTTTTCACCCTTGAGGTAACACCTTTTCATCGATTTACACCTACAACCTCCATCATTTCACCCTTTTCCCATTCTTTCTTCTACAACTCTGCTTCACATTTAGCTTCTCTAGTAATTCACGTTTTTAAAGTGCCCAAGTAATTCCAACTTCAAAATATCAACCTTTATAATCCTTGGACTCACAAATTAAGCTCTAAATCCATTCAATTTATACTTTGTAGAAAAATATGACAAGGAATTTCATCAAAAAGGATTTTCCCCTTTCGATGCAATGTACAAAAACCATCTATTTTCCCCTTTCTCAACTTTAGATTAGAGTCATCCACGTGTTTCCTTGGCGCAACTACAAAGGTGAAGTACAAAGGCAAGTTTCCAAACAAGCGCGGGCCTTCCACTTGCCTTGGGCCTAATAAAAATGCCTTTTGGCCTTTGAAAATTATTAGTATAAAATGAGATTGTGAAAGCTTCCACGTGTCTTACTGGTGCACTTTTGTTATGGTGCCCAAAAGTGGAGACCCCAAACAAGCGCGGGCTCACCATGTGTCTCAATCCAAGAGAGTTGTTGAAAAATTTTAAGGAATAGTGGAAGGTGCCATGTGCCTAGAGTCTGAGAAATTTTCTTCGGCCATTGAAAATTCCAAGAAAAGGCAAAGTGAGTGGATACTTCCATGTGTCTTCATGGAATTCCTTCAAAAATAAAATTCAGTGGTAGGTACCCAAACAGGCGCGGGCCCTCCATGTGTCCTAGGCCTTCAAAAGTTTCTTGAAAAGTTTAAGTATAGAGAGGAGCCGGCAGAAACTCCACGTGTATCCTTGGCGCAACTTTGAGATGGTGCCCAAAAGTGGAGACCCTAAACAAGCACAGGCACACAACATGTTTCCTGGTGCAACTACTAAGGTATGACCCAGAGGCGGATCCTCAAATGAGGGTCAGCCCTCCACGTGTCCATGGTCTGACAAAGCTACACCAGCCACATTAAAATTTGTCTAAGTCTAGTTAGGGCCAAAGTGGAAACCTCCACATTTCTCCCTGGCGCAACTCCAAAGGTCAACCCTAGAGGTGAATTTTCATATGAGTGTAGGCCCTCCACATGGACAAGACTTAAGTTGAAGTAGGCCTTAGAGTTTCAAAATGCCCCACCGAGCTGCATCCAATTAGAAAGGACCATGTTTACACAGATCTGAGATATAAATTGACAGGGAAAACACACTGTCAAACCGTAAATGCAAGCAAACTTCATCATTTGCACCCGGAAATGAATATTTCTTTAAGGAAAAAGAGCATAGAAATGATATAAGGCCCAAATGTGATCCATGACCATGGAGAAGGATCTTTCAACAACATACAAATGAAGAAAAAATTTCATGCATCCATTGGGGAAACAAACAATACGACAGATCCCGAATATTGAAGAATTTCAAGGACAAATAGGGAGAGATCAAGTTGAGCACCAACATCAGCTCGACTTGGGATGGGAACTCCCAACAAGTGTCATACGAACAAATAGCAGAAGAAGTGCAAAAATAAAACATTGGGAAATGTAGTCACGAGCTAACCCTCCAGAAAAAATTGGGAAACCAACGAAAATGACCGCCAAGGACCAGACGAACCAAAACAGAAAAAAATGAAAGCAGAAAGAAACCAAAAGACTATACACTGTAAAATGGTGCATACCTTGATTCTGAAAAATAAATCAAGTAAATGTTTCAAATGCCTGCCATTAATAGGAAATTGATGCAACTCCTCGTCTAGGTCTTTTAAGAAGAAGGTATGTTCACTAATTCTAATGTCAATTGAATAAGCACCCATTCACATTGCATTAAACTTTCCATTTTTTCCTTATCCTCATGCCTACTATCCCACAATAGGACAAGATCTCCCACACTAAAGCTCTTGGAGTCACCTTCTTATTAAACAACTTCTTCAATTTCTCTCTAAATTTTACATGCCTCGATGGGATGCCCTTATTTATTCATCTAACTCAACAATCCGATTGATGCAAGCATCATAGGGACTAACCTCTTGATCTTCCAACTATTGAAGAAATTGAAATGAAGACAATTACATATACAGGGGCAACAGAGCTTGAGTTCCATACACCAACTCAAATGGGATTTTTCATGTAGCTCATTAAATAGTGATTCAATCAGCCCAAACAAAAAACTTCAACTACTCACCCCACTTCCTTTTGTCCACCTCCAAAGTTCTTCTAATTATATTCAATATATTTTTATTGTTAGACTCTACTTGTCCATTTCCTTGGGGATTATAATTGGAAGCATATGTCAAATTGATCCCATATTCGTGACACATAACCACCAAAGGTTTAGCTCGAAAGATCATGGCATTATTAGCAACTATTTTGGCAGGTACCCCAAATCTGCAAATTATATAATTCAGGATAAAATCCATGACAATCTGGTGAGTTGCCTTCTTGGTGGGAATTTCCTCCACCCACTTAGTGAAGTAATCTATGGCCACTAATACCCACTTATGTCCTGCACTTGAGGGATCAAAAATTTCTCCAATGAAATACATTCCCCATTGCCTAAATGGGGCTTCAATTGATACATGATGCAAAGGAAGGAGCCCGGCTTTCGGTCTTCCGAAAAGTGTTGACAACTTTCCCATTTTCTTACCAATAGAGTAGTATCTTTGAAAAGATTTGGCCACCAATAAACAACCCTTAATATTTTATGAGTTGTGACTCTTCCAAAAAATTTGCCATGCAAATGCCTCTATGGAGATCATCAATTATTTTAGGGGCTTCATATTTAGTAATGCATGTTAAGAGAACTCCTCTGGGTTCTTCCAAGCTAACCCGATATCAGTAATGACATATTTTTGGGAAGCTAACTTAAGTGCTCTTTATAATTCTTGCTCAAATGTTCAAGCACTATAGATGTTTGAGATAAAAAATGATGTCCTTGTACCATTTAGAATTATCAATTTTTCAAGGACATTCAACCTTTCTTCTTCAACTTCATTTACCTCAATTGTCTGATTGCTCTCGCCATAAGTTTTCCCAGTGCCCAAACCTCGACCAATTTTGTGTTTGGATATCCATGTCATACTCTTGCAATTTGTTTACCCATCGGCATATTTTACTTGAAACCTTATTTTTTGATAGGATATCTTTCACCATGGTGTGGGGAACATAAGCAATGACTTTGGAAATCAGAGTATATGGCTTGAAGACCTTGTTGCTTTTACCAATCCAAATGTTTCCTTCTCCGTGATAGTATACTTTAGCTCAGCTCCTTGTAATGCCTTCTTGAAAAAGGCAATTGTTCTTTTAGCTCCCTCATCATCCTTCTACAACAACAAATATGCAATAGTACTTACTGAAGTAAAAAAAACATTTGGAAAGCATTTTTATAATCTAGAGCTAATAAAACAGGGGCATTCTTTAATGCTTCTTTGATCCCAACAAAAGCTTGAATAGATATTTCTTCCCATTTGATGTTTTGGTCTTTCTTCAGCATGGTGGTGATTGGGATAGTTAGTTCATCAAAGTTGGAGATAAATCTCCTAATAAAATTAATCTTCCCAAAAAGGATTGAATTCCTTTCTTGGTTCTTAGAATAGGGAATTCGTTGATGGCTTCTACCCTTTAAGGATCAATCATGACACCATCATTTGACACAATGTGTCTAAGAAGCTTTACTTTATGAAATCCAAAATGACACTTCTTGGGATTTAGTGAAATACCATACTCACTACATCTTAACAAAGATTTTTTTAAGTGCTATAGGTGGTCACTCCTTTTTATGGAGAAAAATTCATATCCTCTTGATATACAAAGAATGAAATCATTAATATAGTCATAGAAAGCTACATCCATTGCTCTTTAGAAAGTGGCTCCAAAGCATTCATTAGACCAAAAGGCATTCGACATATATAGATGTTCCCCCGAAGGAGTGGTAAAGGTAGTTTTCATTCACTCTGATTCCTTCACAACTACCTGGTTATATCTAGAAAAACCATCCAAGGTGGATAAAAATTCCAAACTAGTAACCAATTGTAACATATTGTCCATATTTGGCAGAGGGTAGTTATCCTTCATTGATGCTCTATTCAAGTTTCTAAATTCCACACACAACCTTATATCTTTGTTCTTCTTTTGATAGGTAACAAGTTTGCAACCCATGATGAGTACCTTGTCTGCTGTATGATTACTCCATCCCTCAATTTTTTAATTCTTCTTGCATCTTTAAGGAAAGGAGTTGATTGATTAGCTTTTGTTTACGCTAAACACTTGGCGAGAATCTTCCAAGGGAATTTCCTATTGGAAAAAATCCTCTCTGCATGCTTTCGGCTTTAGAATAAGACCATGATAAGTAGTCCCGTATCTCTTCAACAATTGGACATATGAATGTTTTTATTCCTTGCTTAGATTGCTACCTAGCCGGATCTTACATGGTTTATCCTTCGTTCCTCGTGTTGTTCTCTTCAACATCCCTTGATTTTAACATGTGTCTATTGAAAATGCAATAACATTATCAAAGTTTGATTCAAGTGCTACCAAACCTCTAGGAATAGTATTAGTCTTCAACTGAATGATTTCTTTACCAAATAAAGTCTCCTTTCCATCAGCTGCACAAACCACTTTCTCCCAATCTATACAGTGATCAGAAAAGTATCGTTGGTTCTACAAAAAACTTTGCACCTAGGCATCATCTTCGAACACTTTCCAGTGTTTAACACATGCCAGTATTTAACATTGTTAGGAATAGATGGCCTAGTCAATACCTCAATATTATACTCACAATAGGGGATACAAAGACAATTTTCAAATCTCGACACTAATACGGCCAATTTGTCTACTAGAGTATTATACTTCCTATCATGATGTATTATGTTCAAGGATTCAAACATTTCAAAGAAATCCCAGACTGCATGCTTATACTACTTCATTCTTTGTTTTTTTTTTGCATATAGTTTTCTAACCTACTTGAAAATTAGCTCTGAATATCCTTTAACAATGATGTCTCTAACATCATATTTCCAAGCAATTCTTAAACCCAATAACAATGCTTCATATTCGTAATATTGTTAGCACACTCAAAGTTGAGTTTAAAATAAAAACAAACTCTTCTTGGTCTAGAGATATCAGAACAATACCAACACCATTTCCAAATTTAAAGCAAGCCCCGTTAAACAACAAAATCCTAGGAGAACCTACTTGATTAAGAGATTTGCATTGATCAATTTTGTGCTCTTTGCCATTAGCAAATCCAAAACATTATCAGCATCAATGTCAGTGTAAAACACTTCAAAAGAAGCATTATTGGGATCCTCAATGAGATGTAGCATGTTATTTTCACCCTACAATATTACAAGTCTTCCCTCAATAGGTATAGTAGAAAAATAAATATCCATTTGCACACTCCCGCCAACACTAGTAGCCCATTTTGTTGATAACATAATTCCCCATTTGGCAGGACAATCAGCAATAACAACATCTAGTTTTAAGTTCTTGCCTAGGTAAGTTGTAAATTGTACTATCAAACCCTTGACACATCCAACCACTGACACCTCTCTAAAATCCATGGCATTGCACTTACAATATGTTGTTTTTACTTTGATATCTAATTCATTCATGACCTCAAGAGGCATAACATTGCATGATGCTCTAGAATCAAACATATAGTTATGTAACAACTTGTTCCTAATAATCAAAGTAGTTAAAAATGGATCTACATTCAACTCGGACTCAACCAAGAATGTTGCCAAATATACTTGTGGCTCTCCTAGATCTTCAAGCACTTGGGGTTTTTCCAACTCCGTAATGGTAGGAGGAGTCTCAACATTGTTTACATTTTTGTATTGGGTAAATTTTTCTTCTTTCAATCCCAAATAATCAAAGGCCCTTTTCTTGTGCTCAGAATCCTAATCAACTCAACAATTAGAACAAAATATTTATCTCGACTCAAGATTTGGGAAATGTCATAAGGAACATATTTGGGCAAGGTAGAATTTGAAGGAAGACTGAAAAACTCATCTGACAACGAAAGGATTTTTCACATTCGAGCATGGGCATGGATACCATTTCTATTTGGGGAAACAAGGAATTTTCCAAATGTATCTAAGGAGTTTCTTTTGAGATATTGGTGAGAACTGAAGTTTTGGTTTGGCCAATCCCTACCCCTTTGACAACTTTACTCTTAGTGTTATATTCTTTTTCTTGGGTAACCACACCATTCATTAATAAGTGCCTATCCTCCTTAGAAGGGATTCCTTCATCATACTTTTTAATCATTAATGCCCTTAAGTATTCAAAATTATTAGTAGGAAATTCAAAATCTTGTACCATATATATTTCAAAAGTATGAGAGGAAGAAAGGGGTAATACCCAAAGTGGATGCAATCCCAAAAATATGCAAAAGTTATGGCACTAATTAATTCATTCAAGTTGCTCCTTATCGTGAACTTGTAGAGCACCCCATCATGTACACATCATCATCACTGTAATCATTAGCTTCCTCAACTTCTTTGTCTTCATCACATGGGGCATATGGCAAGGAACATCAGTCACATCACTCAATTTCATTGGCTTCTTCCATAACAACAACTCGCAGCACTAAAGGATCGGGAACCAATTTTTTTCCTGGATTGGGGTTGTCATTTCCTAATCCCAAAAGTCCTTTCCCTCTTTCGTTAGATCTCGATCACCCCTAGGATGATTTACAAATCTTTCTTGACCTTGTGCTTTATGTTGACCTTGCGAACTTTTTCCAATTCCCTTCTTTTCCCTGGAAAATTTATAAGATATTTCTTTGACAACTCTGGCCAATGTTTTCACAACCTATTCTAGATCCATAGACTTACTTGACTGAGGCTTCTCTAGATTGATCAGCTTGATACATTCCCTCTTAGGAGGCTTACCAACTACTTTGATATTGTTTTCAATCTACAAATCCATGGTGAAGGTCTCGCCTTTCAATGTTGTTGGGTTCTTATAAATCAAATAATAGGAATCATTCTTATCAAAAGCATCGAGTATTTTATCAAACAAGAAACATGAATTGGCCTCGTAGTACGGTAGCCTATTCAGGTCTTATCAAACCTTGTATTGAAGTCATGAATAGATTCATTAGGATTCTTGTTAATATTTTCAAATTATGATAAAAAAACCTAGGATCTATTTTATCTCCATAATATAATCTAAAAGCATTATTCATTTATGTCCATGAATCAATGGAGCTTTTTGGAAAATATTTATACCATTACCGTGTATCCTCCTCTAGAGTATGAATAAACAACTTTATGTACACATTCTTAAATTCAATCTCAAAGTCTTCCATCATATTGACAAAAATCTTTAAGTGTTGATCACTAGTAATATAATTATTTCCTTGAAATTTAGGCAATCTATTTCTAACATCTTGGGCATATCGTTTGGATATCCAATACCTCAAAATCTATAGGACCAAAAGTGTTCACAACAAATGGAGGTCTCAGGTGGGGGCTGGCCATATTGTTTTGGGGAGGTGATCTTAAAAGAGAAAAAATGGTAGGGAGTGAGGGGTCTTGGGAACAGGAATGCAATTCGAGAATGATTTTTTTCTAAAAGCTATGTTTCTTGGGAGATCCTATCGGCTTTGGAGAACATAGGGACAAAATGAGACAAAAATTTTTCAAATACAAAAGAAGGCCCCTCTCCAGATGGAGAATTTAGATCTAAAAAAAGACTACCTAATCCAGAAGCACTTGAGGAAGTATGGAAATATTCAATGACATACGATCGGTTTCCACAATTGATAACTCCTTCATGATTTCTAATCTCCAAAAACTTTCCAGATTCTTCTTCCTTTAGAATTTGTCTTTCCCAATTCTGGAAACAACCTTCTAGCAGGGTCTTCAACGAAGAGAGATCTTCTTCCTTCCATATTTGCAAAGATTAGTGATAAATTTCAATTGAAAAGGTTAAGACACTACAATTTATTAAAAAATAATTCAACACGAAGTTTCCACTAAGGATTTTCACCTTAGTTGTGCAAATGCATTAAAATTGGTCTCACAAATGTTTGTCAACACTAAATTCATGAAAATATTCACATATCTGATGTCCCTTTACCCATATTTAACATTGATGATGTAAACTAGGTGCAAAAACCAATAAAAACTAGAGATATTGCATGCATGACTTGTAACTTTTCTTGATTCTTACAAATCGGGACACAGGATGATGTTTCAACAACATATTTTCACTTAGAGTATGTAATAAACATTACCAGGGCCAAATATAAGAATTCCTTTGAAGATCCCCGACAAGGACACCAATATTTTTCCTATTGCAATATTGTGTTAAAATCCCTCTGAATCACACAGATCTTGTACCTATGATAGTTTAGTGGCATTTGCATTTCATTACAAGATGAGCCTTCATCTTGTAAGGAGATAAAAATTTAAAATCACTTCGCCGACATTTACAACCTTAACCCCGTTTAGAAAATATCACCATTCTTTACAAGTGACAACTTGTGAGAGTTAAATTGTGGTGCATTGATCATATTTTCTCGTGGGTCTCCTTTCAAATTTGTGAAAAGAAGGATATTTTCATTCTCCTTCACCGATAGACATTACAAAATGGGTCCTCTCACCCTGGTCGAAAGGCACCTAAAGCAGTGAGGATAGATCAAATCCTTAATGAAGGTGTTATCCATTTCTCTGATGCCCAAGTGACAAAGAGTCAGATGAATCACCTCCTTGGCTACAAAATGACTCATAATATGATCTGTTTGTCTCTTAGTGTCTTGCTAAATCTATGATGCTGCTTTCGATTCCTAGGGAGAATTAATTTGGATATCAACACTAGATTGGCGTTGTTTCTGGGATTTAATTGACATCGTTACGGGAATTATTTGAGCTCCGAGATTTATTTATGTGGCAACAACACCAGATTGGCACCATTTTCTAGGGACATGAAGGTGTGTGCAAAGTTTGAACACCATCAACAATGCATATAGACCCTAGTAAATGCTTCTTACAAATTTTAAAGTGTAAATACATTGTTGAAACATCATCCTGTGTCCCAATTTGTAAGAATTGAGAAAAGTTACAATTTCTGTGTGCAATATTTCTAGTTTTTGTTGGTTTTTGCACTAATTTTACATCAACAATGTTAAATACAGGTAAAGGAAGGTCGATATGTGAAGATTTGCATGAATTTAGTGTTTACAGTACATTTTGTTATGAATTAGAGAACAAATATTCGGAACAATTCCTCAAACCACAATAGTAGGAAACTATATATCATAATTATACTTGTAAAAATATAACAGCATAAATAAATAATGCACAAAAGAAGACAACACAAGATTTAATGTGGTTCACCCAATGTGGGCTACGTCCACAAAGAACTTGCTCAGATTTTATTATCAACAAGAGTAAAACAACTCTCACAATCTTCTCTTAGTTATGAACTCACAACAGAATTCCAAAGATGTTAAACCACATCTAAACCACAATTGACACCCAATTTCTTAACCTTGATCACTCTTGATCATTAAGACTCAAGAAATCTTGAACACTCAAAATAGCTTTAAGATACCCTAACAACTCTATTTATAATATTACAATCCTTTTAATAAGTCCTAAAGGTGACCCTAGAAGTTTGAAAGTCACGACCTTTCAACTTCCCACGGATGGAAAAAATGTCATGATGTTGACAGCCAATTAACAACAATGTTACGGAAACCTAATAGGAATGTCATAGCACACGATGTAGAATGCTCCTAAGTCTCCAAACTTAATCATTCAAACTCCAACACTTTAGCACCGATTTGAGAAGACCAAAACAGGCTCCACATCCCAACAATCTCCCACTTGGAGATTATTTCCATGAGCAAAATTCTTAACCCTTCATTATCAACCATGAAGGCCAATCAAAGTTGAACACAACTTCAACTTCTTCCTTGTGACCACCTTGGTCATCATATCTACTGACTTCCTGATCGGTATGAATATTTTCTAGCTTCAACTTATCTTCTTCCAAAGCTACCCTGATGAAATGATATCTCAGTTGAATTTTCTTCATCCTAGAGTGGAAAGTGGAGTTCTTCGCCAAATGAAAAGCACTATGACTATCACTGTGTAGTCTCCCAGCTTCTTTCTTATGACCCAACTCATCAAGAAACTATTTTAGCCAAATCATCTCCTTGCTTGCCTATGCGGCGAAGAATATACTCACCTTTGTGGTTGATAAAGCAACAACCTTTTGTAACCTTGAAATCCAACTCATTATTGTATCACCAACCGTAAATACATCACATGTCATGCTCCTCCAGTTGTCCAAATTTCTGCGCCGTGTCCGAATCTACATAGCCACGTAATGTAGTGTCCAATCCACCAAAACACAATGTTTCTTCCATGGTCCCTCTCACATACCCGAGGATCCACTTTATCGCCGCCAATGATCTCTACCTAGATCACTCATAAACCTTCTCACTACTCCCACTGCATGGGCAATGTTAGGCCTAGTGCATACCATAACATACATCAAGCTACCAACTTCTGATGAGTATGGTACCCTAGACATCTGGATTCTATCCTCCTCAGTCTTGGGACTCTTCTCTTTTGATAATTTAAAGTGACTTGCCAAATGAGTACCAACCGATTTAGCATCCTTCATACTAAACATATCCAAGACATTCTTTATGTACTCTTTTTGAGATAATACCAGCTTCCTCTCCTTTTTGTTCCGATTTATTCTCATACTAAGGATTTTTTTTTCTGCCCCCAAATCCTTCATAGCAAACGAGTCACCTAACTGCTTCTTGAGTACCTTTATTTCCTACATGTTCTTCTCTGAAACAAGCATATCATCCACATACAGGCACATAATAAGATAACTACCATAAAGAAACTTCTTGATGTACACGCAATGGTCTCGAGTGACACCGGAGTAACGTTGTTCCTGCATAAAACTATCAAACTTTATGTACCACTTTCGTGGAGCTTGTTTTAGGCCATACAAGCTCTTCTTCAATTGGAACACTAAACTCTCCTTCCCTTTGACCTCATAACCCCGTGGTTGTTTCATGTACAATTCCTCCTCTAACTCACCATGAAGGAATGCACTCTTCACATCCAACTACTCTAAGTTCAGGTCTTCTACAACAACTTAACCAAAAAGAGTCCTAATAGAAGTCATTTTAAGAACAGGAGAAAAAAATTCATCAAACTCTATACCTTTCTTTTGTGCAAATTCCTTGACCACCAACCGGGCTTTGTATCATTTCCTCGCCTTTGTCTTCCTCTTTGATTCTATACACCCACTTTCTCTGCAATTCTCTCTTGCCCTCAAGTAGCTCCACCAGATCCCAAGTATGGTTTTCCATAAGAGATCTATGCTCTTCATCTATGGCCTACTCCCACTTCTTCCTAGCATCCACCTGCACTGCTTCCTCAAAGCACTCGACTCTTCACTATCAAAGTGAGTAATAAATAATTCAAAGATGTAGTAAATTGTTTAGGTTCCCTTCTTATCGTAGAATACCTTCTCACCTCGGGACTTTGGGGTTCCCCGATGAGTAGTACTGAACTCACCGTTGCAGAACATGTTGTACCTAAACCGCCCATTACACACCTTGATGTCTACAATGTCCTCTAACATTGTGTATTCTTTCTTTGATTCCTCTTTCTATTCCTACAACTGATCTTTATACATGAATTTTTCATTAAAGACAATATCTCTAGACCAAAATATTTTCTTATCTTTAAGACTCTAAACATGGAAACCAAATTCATCTTCACCATATCCAACAAAGGTGCATTTCTCAGACTTAGCCTCTAACTTGGTCCTATCATCTTTATCAATGTGAAAAAATACCTCACATCCAAATACCATAAGAAATGAGTAATCAATTTTCTTACTAGACCAAGCCTCCTTAGGTATACCTCCATCCAAAGCCATAGAGGGTCCTCTATTAATCGAACAACAACTATGCTTAACCCCCAAACCATGAGTGGCAGCCCCGCATGTAATCTCATGAACCTAGCACAATCCATGATTTTCTTGTTCATTCCCTCCGACACTCCATTTTCCCGTGGAGTACTTGGAACCGTTATTTTCCTACGGATCCCATTTACCAAACAAGATTCAAGAAATTCATTGCTGCAATACTCGCCTCCATTATCCAACCCGAGACATTTCAACTTGAGACCTGTTTCAATCTCAACCAAGGCTTTCCATATTTTGAAAGTTTCAAACACATCAGATTTATTTCTAATCCAATATACCCAAACATTTCTAGTTGCCTCATCAATGAAAGTAACATAATAACATGAACCACCAAAGAGAGTTTACCTTAGCTGGCCCCCATACATCTGTATGCACTAACTCCAACATATCCTCCTTCTTGGTAGGTCCAACCTTGAGGAATCTCACCCATTTCTATTTCCCATAAACACACCCCCACGTAAGTCCAAATATAACTTCTTTAATCAAGAAAACTTGTCCTTTATAATTTGCATGGCCTTATGACTCATATGAATGAGTCTTTGGTGCCATAAAGTTGTGTCTCCATCTACAAAGAACTAAATTACAATAATCAACACAACTTGTTAAATACAAAGTACCAGTTTTCTTACATCTTGCAACCACAAGAGCTCCCTTGGTAACCTTCCAAGAATCTACCTATAAAACTAACTATACAACCTTCACTACCCGGATGACCCGCTAATATCAAGTTTCACCTTAACTTAGGCACATGAATGACATCGTTAAGTAGCCATGTGTTTCCATTCTACATTTTCACCCGAACATAACCTTTCCCTATTATGCTTTACAATTCATCGTCACCAAGATATACATGTCCAAAATCACCTTGAACAAAATCAAGAAAGTAATGTCTATGTGGGGTGGCATGGAAAGAAGCACTTGAATCTAACATGCAAGATTCAACAATATTATCTAAAGAAAGAATTAAGGCATCCCGACAAACATCACTGCTCCCAAATTTATCTCTTTAGTTTCCTCCTTTTTATTCTTATCCCGAAGAGCCCAAAAATATTTCTTAGCATGACCAACCTTCCCACAATTCCAACATTCTAATTTAGTCTTGGACTTTGACCTTCCGCGATCATTCGACTTCCCATGGTTACATTTCTGTCTATTCTTTTTTCTCCCTCTTCTCTCCACTGTCAAAGTGTTTCTAGAAGTAGAAGAATCTTTGGAGCTCTTCATTCACATTTTCTCGCTTAGGATCACACCTATTACTTCCTCAAACTTTAGCTTTGAGTTATTAGAGATTGAATTACTTACAGCCATAACTAACTTGTCCTACCTATCTTGAAAGAAGCAAAAATCAACAAAGCACTGACCTCATCATCAAAGTAAATTTTTGCTGAGTTTAATATACTCACAATCATATTACATTCATTCAAATGATTACCAATGTAACCATTCTCGAGACATCTTCATATTAAATAATTTTTTCATCAAAAATATTTTATTAGAGGCAAGAGAGTTTTTCATATAACTTCCCTAATGCACTCATGAGACCTTAAGTGGTATTCTCCTATGATATGTTGAATGCAACCAAAGATGCAAGGCATAAACAAATTGCCCCAAGTGCCTTTCTATCTAGCAAATCCTAATCCTCATCCAACATGGCTGTAGGTTTCTTTGCTTTTCCAGCCAAAGTAAAATCAAGGTCCTTCTAATATAAGAAATCCTCCATTTGCATCTTCCACAAACCAAATTTCTACCCATTGAATTTCTCAACCCTTAATCTTCCCTCATCTATCGAGCTCCCACTCAAGCTAAAATATCCATGTGATTTACCACTTCAACAAAGAACCACCAAAGCTCGATACCAATTATTAGGTATCGAGAACAAATATACTAAACAATTCCTCAAACCACATCAAGAGGAAACTATATAGCATAATTATACTTGCAAAAATATAACAACATAAATAAATAATGCACAAAAGAAGACAACAAAAGATTTAACGTGGTTCACCCAATGTGGGATACATCCACTAAGAACTTGCTCATATTTTATTATCAACAAGAGTAAAACAACTCTCACAATCTTCTCTCAGTTATGAACTCACAACAGAATTCCAAAGGTGTTAAACCACATCTAAACCACAATTAACACCTAATTGCTTAACCTTGATCACTCTTTATCACCTCTTGATCTTTAAGACTCAAGACCTCTTGAACACTCAAGATATCTTCAAGATACCCTAACACCTCTATTTATAGGATTACAATCCTTTTAAGAAGTGCTAAAGCCGACCCTAAAAGTTTGAAATTCATGACTTTTCAACATCCCACGGTTGGAAAAAATTGTCATGATGTTGACACCAATTAACATCAACAACATGACAATATAACAATAGATGAATGCATAATGCTCTCAAGTCTCCAAACTTAACCATTCGAACTCCAACACTTTAACACCGATTCAAGAAGACCAAAATAATGATCCACACCCCAACACATTTGATGAGACCAATTTTAGTGCATTTTCACAACTAAGGTGGAAATCCTTAGTGGTGACTTTGTTTTGAATTAACTTTTGATAAATTTCAGTGTCTTAACCTCTCACAATTGAAATTTATCACTTATATCTACAAACCCGAAGGAATAATATCTATCTTCATTAAAGACCCTCTTTGGAAGGTTGTTTCAAGAATTGGGAAACACAAATTCTAAAGGAAGAAGAATCTAGAAGGTTATTAGAGATCAAAAATCAAGAAAGGAGTTATCTATTGTGGAAACTAATTAGTCTGTCATTGAATACTACCATACTTCCTCAAGTGCTTCGGATCGTAGTCTTTTTGTAGATCTATATTATCCATCCTGGAGAGGGGCCTTATTTTTATTTGAAAATTTGTGTCTCTTTTGTCCATGTGTTCTCCAAAGTTGATAGGATCTTCTAAGAAACAAAGCTTTTAGATAACATTCATTCTGAGAATTGCATTCCTATGCCCCACAAACCCCTCACTCCCCATCATTTTGTTTCTCTTGTAAGATCACCTCCCCAAAACAATATGGCCCAGCCCCCACCCAGACCTCTATTTGTTGTGAACACTTTTGGTCCTATAGATTTTAGAGGTATGGCTGGATATCCAAATGTTGTGCCCCAAGATGTTAGAAATAGATTGCCTAAATTTCAAGGAAATGATGTTATTAGTAGTGATCAGAATATAATTTTTTTTTTCAATATGATGGAAGAATTTGAGATTGAATTTAAGGATGTGTAAATAAATTTTTTAATTCATACTATAGAGGAGGATGGACGGGACTGTTATAAATATTTTCCAGACAACTCCATTGATTCATGGACAGAAATGAAGAATGCTCTTAGATTGCAGTATGGAGATAAATCAGACCCTAGGTTTATTTTATCAAAAATTTAAAATATAAAAAAGAATCCTAATAAGTTTATTCAAGACTTCAATACAAGGTTCAATAAGACCCGAATAGGCTACCCGTGATCCCGAGGCCAAGTGATGTTTCATGTTTGATAAAATACTCTAATGATTTTGATAAGAAGGTTGCCTATTATTTGAGGGATAAGAACCCGAAACATTGAGGCAGGACTTCACCATGGCTTTGTAGATTTAAAATAACATAAAAGTAGTTGGTAATCCTCCTAAGAGGGAAGGTATCAAGCTGATCAATCCAGAGAAGCCTCAGTCAAGTAAGTTTATGGATATGGAGGAGGTTGCAAAAATTTGGTCAAAGTTGTTTTCTCACTTTACCTATTAACCCTTTTTCTCACAATGCAACTTGACATCAATGAAAATTCATATAAAAATGAAAAAGGCCCAAGAATAAGATCCTTTCTTTGTATTATATTAGGGAATAATGATATTCTATTCTTCGTTGAAAATATTAGGATGCCCGTATATGACATGTCGAAGTTATGTATGTTGTGTGAAGTTGTTGTTCCTTTTTCCCCTTGGTATGAGCCCATTTTAAATTGCATTTAAGATGATACCTTCACTACTAATATTTTCCATCTTGATAAAAGTAACCTAATAAAAAGAATAGCTTGTCACAACATCTTTGGAGGTACCCTCTATCGTCATGGCTATGACAGGAACTTGTTGTATTGTCTTAATTCAATTAAGTCCATCTAAGCAATCAAAGAGGTGCACGAAGGTTTCTGCAGAGCTCATACAAGTGGAATGGTGCTAGCAAAGAAATTGTTAAGAGTAGGTTACTATTGGCCTACCATGGAATCATACTATCAGTAAATATGTTAAGAAATGTTCATTGTGTTAGAAATATGGAAATCTCATTCATGCACTAACACAATCCTTATAATCGATCACAACACCATGGTCATTCTCCAAGTGGGGATTAGATCTCATAGGGAAGCTCACTCCAACTTCCTTAGATGGCCACACCCATATCATTATGGCCACCAAGTACTTTACAAAATGGGTAGAGGTTGTGCCTCTTACATATGTTACCGGTGCCCAAATCTCCAAGTTCATCATGAATCATCTCATCTATCATTATGACATCCCTTCCACCATTGTAGCTGACAATGGTAAGTCCTTCAAGAAAAATACCATGAAATCATTGTGCCAACACTTTCAGATACGCCTAAAGTGGTCTACTCCCTATTACCCCCAAGGTAATGGACAAGAAGAGGCCTCCAGTAAAACCTTTGTTCACATCATGGAAAAAATGGTCATAACTAGCATATACAAATCCATCCTACCCTCTAGGCTTACATGACCTCCATTCACACCCCTACTGGTGTTACACCTTATTCCATAGTCTTTAGAACTAAGGCCATCATCCCATTGGAAATTGAGCTTCCTTCCCTGAGAATATCTCTCAGAGATTATCTAGACAAAGATGAAGACTATTGTGTGGCCATATTGGTAGAGTTGGAGCTATTAGATGAAAGATGCATTCGTGCACTCAACCACCTAAAAGTGTATCAAAATTGAGTGTATCATACCTATCCAATTTGAGGTAGGGGATCTCATCCTTAAATAAAACTAGTTCAATACCATCAAAGAAAGAGAAAAGAAAGGTAAGTTCAAACCAAACTGGTTGGGACCCTATGTTGTGGTAGCAAAATATGGATCAGAGCTTACAAAATTTCCCATGCTACTGGATATGATCTATGTGAACCTATCAACGCCATTTATCTTTAGTATTTCTATGCTTAAACATGGTGCTAATATAAAAAATTAGAAACTAAATTTAAAACATACAAACTAAAAAAATAGAAAAAAATCAACAAATTTAAGAAAAAGTAAAGAGAAATCAGTTTGTCCAAGTGTGAAAACCACACAATTGTGGCACTTTGGATAGGTCCTTTTGTGAAAACTTATTTCCAACACCTTGGGAGGATTCACTTTTCACAAGAATCTCACATCCGACGGTACATGTTTTTTTATCCAAGGCTAGTTTTTTCCTGCATCTGAGATTCCTTTTGAGCCTATCCTTTCGAAGCCTTGATCCGACGATCCTCCTCTTGTAAATATGTGAAGGGTTTTCCTTTTTACATTCCCATCTAACGTTGGGGGCATCTTCATATATTTTCTATCCTGCACATATGCATGGAATTTTCCCTTGTACATTCCCATCTAACGTTGGGGGCATCCACGTTTCTATGTTTTCCTATACATAGCTTTGAAAACTTTTCAAAAATTCCAAAAACATTCAAATATGTTAAAAATTCCAAAAACATTCAAATATGGTTAGAAAATCCCAAAACATTTGAAAAACCGTTCCATAAAAAAGCAAAAACAATAGAACATTATTTCCAAAAATTCCAAAAATAATGCAAAATGTCTCGAACTATCCCACAAAAACATAGTAGTGTTTTTCTTACTTGTTTGTTTGTTTTTTCTTATTTTGTTTTCTTGCTTGTACATCTTGTATAGTGTGTTTCTTAACATACTTCTTAGATTGGTCTATTCTTTCCTTGATTAGATTCATTCTTACTTGTTTATATTCAATGTGTTTTGCATGCTTGTTTATATTTGTACATAGTTGTGTTGTCAAGTTATGTGCATATTTTTAGATTTGTTAACTTTTGCTTGTGCTTGTTTGTTACTTGTACATTGTTTGTTATCACATCATCATCTATATCATCACATATAACATCACATATATCATATATCATCAATAATGGCTAAGCTACATCATCATGAAAATAAACATCCAACATGTATGCTAAGATACTATCATCCTACCATATCATCAATGGGGCAATAGGGATCACCTTCTATCCCAGTCTCACCAATATTAAGGATTTAAAAAATGTACAACCATAATTTTCTCATAAGAAACAATGTGATATCATCAAATGTTATCTCGTAGATCAAGCAAACATACTATAATCATAAATTATAATAAAGTTGATCATCATATATATAAATTTGTGTGAAAATTTTCAATGTCCATATAGAATGTGTCTAAGTAAATAATCATCAGATACAACGTATGCCATCATGGGCATTGGTCAAAATGTTCCTTCATATTGAGGCACAACTAAAAACAATACAAACACATCATCTCAAAAATATACCTTTGTATCGAAGCATATATCAAAAATAACTACATCTCTAAATATGTAATCATAATAAAGAGATTCAAATGTGGTTCTCACCTACCCTTGGACTTCCTGGCCTAGGTCCAAGTGATGGCATCTATTGTGGGGCCTGTGGTGGTGGTATTTACTATACCAAATCTCCCTACTGAGCTAATGGTTGTTGTACTAATCTCGTCGATCGAGATGTCCTATGTGACCTTGATCTTGAGTGACTACCAGGTTAGTGACTATAATCCCGAACCATCTAACTCACTGGAACAGTCCCATAGTATATCATCATGTGATAAGTGGCCTTGCAAGTGATGGAAGGATAATCAAAAACTAAATATTGGACTCTAGGTACTGCCCTCTCTTCTTGAGTGCATCGCACTCCACTCTCACACTCACTAGCTCAATCTATAATTGTGACCTCCTCTAGAAGCACTTGGTCCCTCTCAATAGTCATCATGATCTCTCTACGGGATGTCACCCGCTATAACTATTACGTCAAGGTAGCTAGATCCTATGAACTCGTGTAACATTTCTCGATGGGGATGTCTATGGAAACCTGTAATCTACTCTCCATCTCCCCAACTCGACTTTGTGGTGGGTTACCCCATCATTCTCCTCCACCCCATCAATCTCTTTATTCTCCTTCATCCCATCCATATTCTCCATCGTGTGGAAGACTCACTACATGAGGTGATGATGATGGTGGTCGTATCACCATCTATTGAGCTACCTACTACTATATCAACTATTGTGGATTTGGTGGTTGTGTGTGATCTAGTAGGAAATGACCCTACAGTGGTACTTGTGCCTATAGAATATCCTATTATGGCACATGTATATGTGCACCTAGTCTACCCTAGCCTCATGGTTGAGGATCTGCATGTGCCTCTATATGTGCTTATGCTCTAAGATCCCTACCATATAACCCCTGTGTTGTTATTATAACCCCAACTGTATGGCTGTCTATGGTATAGTGATCCACCATGGTAACATTGATGCATACCTTTCTCCATAATCTCTAGTCTCCTCGAGATCCACTATCTGTGCTTACAGAACCCAAGGTTGTGGGACCACTTGTTGGAAGCTGTCTCAAGTTCATTGTGGTCTAATTTGTGGGCCAATTTTGAAAGTCTCCTTGGACAAGTGCTTGCACCACATCTCATATCAAGGAATCCCTTAGATGTGTCCTAACTATCTCTGGACTTTGTCAACTTGGTACCACTCAATAATATAGTCACCACTACCGATAATGAAATTATATACCTCTATAGTACTAATCTCTATGGCATCTTGTGGCCACTGATATAATCGATGACGAGTGCCACATAACCATGCAGAGTTGTATATTAACCAATACGCTCCTATAATATGATGTTTCCCGGTATGTCCATGAATGTCATCACCAAGTGATACCCAACATAATAAATGGTTCGTTGGGAGTCATGACTCACATCACTCCTAGTAGGAACCCTATGGCAATATGATCCCATGCTCATATATGTACCAATATAGTTGGGCCCACAGTCTTCTCGACCATGGTATGTTATCAAGTGGGTGCTATATGGCTAATAAGAATAAGCCCCGAAGAAGACCTCTCCACTCACAAGACCATGTACCATCCCAAGCAGACCCAACAAAAAGAACATGTCACTCTTGTCAAGTAGTAAGATGTCGTTGACAAGAGCCATTAGGTACACCGGTATCCGTGAGAGTTGATGATAAGCTAAACATCTATACAAGTAAACTGTCATACCACGATGAAGTATCTTAAGTAACTCCAACATCTCCACAAATGACTGTGGTCACCATCATATTAATCAATTGTCCTTCGATAGGTACTCTCAGTATACACCAAACATCCTCCAATGTGACACTCATCTTTCAAGTAAAAATTTAAATGTTTGGATCTTTCTCTCTGTCATTTCTCTACTAAGGTTGTGAGAAGATTGTCATATTAAGTAATATGTCGTTTGTGAGCCACATACACAATACCTATGACATCTCAAGTAATATCCAAGTATATATGCTCACAACGTGTAAAAGTAGCCTCATAGGCTCGCAACTAACCGTTTGCTCGAATGTCTCAACACTGGGTAAATTTAGCTACAAGATCAAGAAAAAAACTTATTAAGATTATTTATTCTAGAACACATAATCTAATTTACTTTATTCATCACTAACGCTTCCACAAATCTCTTCAATTCCTCTAAAGGTTGTACAAAACTAACTATTCATGTTAATGCTTTCCTTTTAGCGCTATCACGTCCATTTTAGCATTAGCACGCCCTAGCGCTAACGCCCCCATTTTCACATCAGCCAGCGCTTGTGTTTTCACACTTACGCACTGTAGTAATTGTTGGCCCTAATTCAATGAATACATCTCTATTTTGAAGCTAGTGTTGCCCCTACATAGGCACACACCCCCAACCACGATCATGAACCCAAAGGGTCATGCTTTGATATTTCTCTGTGTTTTTCTTTGACAAATAAATGATATTAAATGAGCTCAAAATTGAAAATTTTACTTTTCGTACCTATGGACCATCCCTACGAAGCCTCGTCTAGTCTTGATTTATTTTTGCACATTGTGTAGGGTCGTGAACTCGAGCCATTTCTCTCACTAGTTAGGGTAAAATCCTCTGAAAAATCACAAATGGCAGGGTAACAATAACTCGTTGCGATGAAGTTTTACCCTCCCACCCTACTATTTGTAGTCATTTTAACCTAATTCCTCGTGTCTCTTACCCCTAAAGCACTATAGGACCAGCATGATTCTTCTACAATCTTCTAACACTCATTGTGACTACTATTTTTAATAAATAGTCATTTTTCACCTGTTTTTGCTATGTTAGGGCATGTTTTTGCTTCCTAATGACCCTTTCTACTACCCAGGGAATATTTCTTTCCCCAACATTATTTTTGACAATAACCACATATAATTTCATTCTTCTAACTAATTTTATTTCTAAATTTTAAAAAAATCCTAAACATCGTTAAATTTAAAAAATCTAAAATTGATAAAAATCCAAAACATTGGTAAAATTTAAAAAATTCAAAATAGGTTAAAAATCCACAAAAATTTGTAAAAATTCATAACATTTCAAAAATTGGTAACAAACATGCACACAACTGAAGCCTGTGTCAAATATATTCTACTCAAACATAAAAAAATGTCCTATAAAACATGTTTCTTTGATTCTCACCTATTGTTATATGTGACTAAGGGATTATTTGGATTTACCCTCCATAAAAAAATTTGGTTTGCTTGTTATATCTGTCTTCCCTTGCACGAATGCATTATTTGGGGAAGTTTCATAGTACATGATTGCTTTTTCATGGGACTTCTACATCCTTCATTTATTCACCTCGCATGTATCCTTGCTTGGGGTGTCATTCATAACCCTTTTCATTAATTCACATAGGTCAAAATTGAAGTTTGATGACAAAAGACATTGTGCAACCTGTTGTCTTGAATGTTTCTTGTTTAAGTATGCGTGTTTGTACTTGTTTCGATGTTAGGTTATATTTTGTACTTTCTTGTATTGCATTATGTTATGTATGTTGCATTGAGGTAATGTTTTGGAAAAAATAAAATTCATACTATAATTTTTCATGTTATTATACACTTTTTTGTATGCGATGCGTATAATTTATTAAGGGTCGATGATATAAATCATCCGAGTAATATGATGAAATAAAGTTGTTTTTACATTAGCTGGATGAAAGATATTTCCATTCTCTTCATCTTAATTTTTCTTCCCTATCATTTTCTTCTATCAATAATATTCTTCCAAATCACTTGGGGCAATAGGGATCACCTTTTATCCCCTCTTCGCCCCTAACATTTCTTCTATCCATTTCCTTCATCTTTTTCGATCATCGAGCAACCACTTTCGGTCACCCCATCGAAACTCGAAGGGGCATCCTTTATTATTAATTTTTCTTCTATACCTTCAAAATTTACTTGTCTATACTTGTCTGCTATCTTTAAAGTGGTGACACTTACGCCACCCCAAAGAGGGGAAAATGTAGACACCTAAAATCTTCTTACACAATTTTAAAAATTAAATTTCACTAATTATTCTCTTTCCCGTAAATTTATGATACTTCATCAAATAAACACCTCCTCTCATCTAAATGGGTCAATTAATTATGCTTCACTAATTAACCACAATATTCACTCTGTTTTGATAAATTTATGATATTTCGTCAATAAACAGTCATTTTCCCTATATTCTTATTAATTAATTGCATTCCATTAATTAATTAGCCTTCCTGTCACTCGGATGTTGATTAATGACATTTCATTAGTTAATTCCTTCTTCCACTTCGATTAATTAATTACACTTACTACTCTAAATCAATAAATCACATTTTATTAGATTAAATTCTTCTCTTACATTCCCCGTATCGGCTAATTTTCCTCTAAATACCCCCTAAATAGCTTCTACAAGCTTATCTCTACCTATTAATTAATCACATTTGATTAATTAGACCCCTCTCAACTCCCATAAAGTGCACATCCTTTATTAAACATGCATATCCTTTACATTTCCTCTTTGGGCTTTATCCCACATCCACCAAATTGCTAGCCTTGCCCAAACTGGAAAGCTATATAAGGAACCCTCCTCCTTCCCTTTCTTCTTACACCTCATTTGCATTAGTGAAAACTATAGGCATTTTGATCTTCATCCATTCACCATTGTTTGAAATATATTCTCCGTCTTGTATCCATTCTCTCAAATTGAAGAGCATGGGAAGATCCAAAAATGGCCTTGTAGCCATTTCTTAGTGAGATCTCATCTTCAATTCTTGAGGAAAAAATACCAATTTGATTGCTAGGTGATCTAATTAGGTTGACTCATTAGGAAACACTCTCAAAGAGTAGGAATGACTTGGTATTTAATGTATTTATCATGTTTATAAATTGTAGAAGTTGTTTTCCCTTAATCTATTATCTTGATGGTTCTATAGTATATTTGGCTTAGATTTTAGACTACTAGTTGTTAATTTATTCCAATTATCTTTGAAATTTTACTATGTTCATACATGACCACAATGAACCCATGGTCACTCTCAGAAGCCCAATCACCATGGTCAAGAGATAAATTTTAGTCTTATAGACCAATCTATAGATCTCACTTTCTATGTCCTAAACTAGACCAAATAGGTCAACATGTGACTGTATTATTACCTCATTAACTAACCTCTAGGGATCCTTCAAGGATTGAATACTATAACATGAGACCTAAAAAACACCGTCATGTCCATTAGACACCAAAAATCATAGCCTAAGTTCTGAGAACATTTTTTTAGCACGACAACCAAAATTGTCATATTGCCCCAAAAAACAAATCTTCCTATATTGAATTTCACAGACCCCCGAGGGTTAGACCATGTCTAGAAACCACCATGGAAATGTATAATGGATTCCATGCTTCCTTTACCATCCATATACACATCATGTCTAGTGAAAAACTCGAGAGAAAATAAAACATCTTTAGAAACTTACATTTTCTCGTAGGGACTACTCAATGTAGTGACACCTCACTTCCACCGAAGAAATATGGAGGAGTCTTATAAATCCTAAAATCATAAAAAAATGTCACCCAATTCATTATGGGCCATATTGAGAAATATCTTCTTCATCGCTACCTTAGTAGGGTTTTAGACCACCTTACCATCTTAATGATTGATCATAAAGCTTGGGGCCTTATTATATATACTAATTCTAAGAGATCCTTCCTAGGAGCCTTCCTCATCTCTCTGAAAGAGATAATTCTCCCATGCAGATATCACACATGTCATTGAGCATAAAAAAATCCTTCTCGAGTTATGATTCTAGCATCATGAGCTTGGTAGAGTTAAAAACAAATTTTCTTACTTCTCCCTTCAAACTAGGGCCTAAAAATTTTCTCACACCTTTAGGAAAACCTAATACACCTTTCCTAATAATCTCCTTTACAAAATTTTCTCATAATAATATCATCCTACTTTAATATGCCACTTGGGGCTTAAGATATGTCAGGATATAGACCTACAAAGTAGGTCCAAACCTTGTACGCCCACTCGAGACACTAATGAGTGTCTTAACACCTCATCTTCATTATCTCCATTATTTCATAGTGATTAACAAAATGATTCATACATTTGAATCACCATGACATACCATCCTCCTTCATGTATGTTGATTAGGCCTACTAACTAGGCTTTTTGATCATGTTTGCACCTTCCATGTTGACCACTTGATAACATCATTGAATTAGACTACTAATCAACCTTCACACATGTTGTTACTTTCTCATTTTGACATCAATGAAATGTATTGAAATGAATAAAAACACCACTTACCAATGATATTCCCCTTTTTCATTGATGGAAAACATATAGCTCATTCTCCCCCTTTTGACATCAATTACAAAGGGTCATACCTACAACATCTTAGTTATCTTTATTTTGTCATCACATTAGGGCTCACCATTTGATTTGAAACATCAACCAAACATAACAAGGACCATTTCATCTCTTCATTTATGTTTTGAATCATTAGAGAATCAAATCTCCCCTTGGGAAGATGCATATGGAAGCATTTCAAGAAGATGCCCCCCTAACTCGTGCATATCTGAAAGTGTAGAAGAGGGACGGAAGCCTCACACTTTAATTAATAATAAATAAAATTAAAGTATAGTAGTGCAAGTTGCAATATTTATAGATATTGAACAGTGGATACAAACAGAGAAGGATGTTGCACGGTGCAACAATAATCCTAATTACATAAGCTTCCAAAACTACATACGAGAAGCAAAAATAATTAATACAAACAAATGTATTTGTTACAACTATGTAACAGATAATCCTACGTGAATAAAATGACAAATATGGTTTATAAAACCATATAACAATAATCAACTAATTACCAAAGGTAATAATACAATGCATAAATTACTACAGTAAAATAAGTTTACCCTAACATTCCCCCTTAATTTTGCATTGTTTCAAGAGATGAGGAGAGGAACTCTCTGAACAACTTGAACTTGTCACATGCAAGTGACTTTGTGAAGATATCTACTCATTGTTCATCTATTGGGAAAAATTAAAGTTGTATATTGTGTTTCAAGACATGCTCGTGTATGAAATGTACATGTACCTCAATGTGCTTTGTTCTTTCGTGAAAAAATGGATTACAAACAAGTTTGAGAACACATTCATTGTCAACATACAAGGTGGTCAGTTTTTCCTATGGTATTCCAATTCCTTTAAGAATGTGACGTCGTCATATCGCTTCACGAAAACTTGACTGCAACACGATACTTGACATCTGGAAGAGTGAGAAAAAAAGTGTTTTTTATTGCTTCCCCATGATATTGGTCCAAATCCCATAAAGAACACAAACTCTAAAGTGGATTTTCTGTCATCAATGTTTCCTGCATGATCTAAATCAAAATATCCATTCAGGATGAAGTTTTCATTCTTCTTATATTCTAGACCAAGATCCATTATTCCCTTTAGATATATCAAGATTCACCTTGTTTCCTTCAAATGAAAAACTTTGGGTTCCTACATGAATCGGATGGATAGCTCCATACAAAAGATGATATATGGTCTAGCATAGGTCGGAGTAAATGAGAATCGCAATCAACTATTGATAGAGAGTGGAATTTTTTGCAAGAGATGGATCTGAATGAGATAAATGCAATCTTGTCTCCATAAGTGTAGCAATAGGTGTGCAATCCATAATCTGAATTTCTCAAGCATTGTCTTGATATATTTCAACTGAGAAATAAATATGTGATTCTCCATTTTCCATACTTCCAATCCAAGATAGTAATGCATCATCTTGAGATCTGTCATGTCATCGAACAATCAATTAATATCTTTCTTCGTTACATCAAGCATCCTCACTAAATCGCCAATGATGACTAGATCATCGACATAGACAACAAAAATCACAATCTCCCCCCCCTTGCTTTTTGAGATAGTGATTGGGATCGTATGGATTTCTAACAAATCCATGTTATATGAGATTCTCATCAATTTTGATGTACCAAGCACAGGGTACTGTTTAAGTCCATACAGACATTTCTTGAGTCTACATAGCTTTAGTTGTTAACTGTACAACATATCCCTCATGTTGATTCATGCAAACTTATTCTTGTAGATATCCATTTAGAAAGGAATTTTTAACATCCATTTGATGGAATTTCCAACCAAAATGTGTAGCTAGAAAAAATATCATCGTGATCATTTTGATCTTAGCTATGGGAGTAAATGTCTCCTCATAGTCTATTGATTTATACGTGTCTATAGTCACATCTACTTTGTATTTTTTTAATATCCATCTTCAACCAATGAATTCTTCCTGGTGGAAGATCGACAATTTTCCAAATATTGTTTTTCATCATTGATTGATATTTTGCATCCATGGCATCTTTCCAAGATTTTGAATTTAGGGATTCCTTGAATATAGATGGCTCTTGATTCACTAATTCTACTCATCAAATAAAAGTTTACTTCTTCTCATGCTTTACTACGATTCCGTGGCTCGGTGGTGGATGTATCTAGTGAAGCATCCAATTTTACATCTCATATCATGTTAGTATACCATTTGGGCATGTGTTTAACTACTTTCATGGGTCATTATTATATCTGATCATAACCATCATCCCCATCATCATTTTCATCATTTGTGAGATAATCAACTTCATGTTTTACAACAGGTGAAAATAATACATCGGTGAGTCCTGAGGAGGAGCCTAAGCTTCCTTCTTCTAAAAAAACTCAACATCTCTAGTGGTGTATACTTTCCTAGTCTTCATATACATCAATATATACCCAAGATTCTATTCTTCACTGTAGTCAATCAAGATGAATTTTTGTGATTTCATATCTAACTTATTTCCATTCTACTTGCATATGTGCATGTTTTCTTTACACCTGAATACTCGAGGTGTGCAATAGATGGCTTCCTCTTTAACCATACTTCATATGGTGTTACTCCATCAAGAGAAAATGTGGGAACTCTGTTACACAAATAAACTATTGTATTTGTTTCTTTATCCCAAAAGTTCCTCACTAAACCAAAATCATTGATCATGTAGCACACCATTTCCATGATAGTACAATTTCTTATCTTAGCAACACCATTATGTTGTAGTGTGCGGAGGAGGCATTTTTCAATGAATACCATGAGCTTGTAGGTATGATTTGAACTCATCACTAATGAATTCCCCCTCGATCGAGTGTAGAGTTTTGATGTGACGACTGGTTTCATTTTCAACACCCACTTTGAACTTATTCAAGTTTTCAAAAGCTTCACTTTTCTTACGAAGAAAATATATCCACATTTTTATAGAATAGTCATTAATACAAAGAATGAAGTATTGAAATCTAGAATTACTCGGTTGCATCAGACCCCAAAGCTCGGTATGAACTAGATCAATCTTACCATGAGCTTGATAGGTACTCTTTTGGAATGAAGATATGTGTTTTTTTCTTGCTAGGAAATGAGGAAACTTATCTATATCCTTCGGAGACATTGCAATCCTTTTACCATGTTGTACTTGGTGAAGTGTTTAGAGATACTTGAAACTAATGTGACTAAATATCCGATGCCATAATTGTGTAGAGGTAGAATTCTTAGCCACAAGTTTTGATCATCTCTGTGGATAAAATCAAGATGGAACATTTTCTTGTCGAAATCACTATCAAAGTCAATTTTCAAGTTGTGATCTAGGAGTTGACTAACTAATATTAGATTCTTTGTCAACCCAGGAAATATAATACATCGGATAATCTATAGTTTCATGAACCAAGGTGTAGAGAAATGTTCCAAATCCTTGAATGCAGTGTATGAAGAATCATCACCTAACGAAACATGGTTTTTCAAGGTGTGTCCCTCATTATGGTAAACCAATCTCTGTATGCAGTCATGTGTCAAGTGGCTCCTGAATCAACATACCAGACACCACTAGATGATGTGGAGGGTTCACTTGATCAAGCAATGTACAATAAGTCTTCATTATCTGAATGTTCTTCTTGCTCGCTCAGGCATATTTCCTTACTTGATGGGATTTTATTTTTCAGTTCCCCTTTTTATGCCATTGATTATAGTTAGAATCTCCATGATGAGATTGTTGATTTTGAGGTCTAGAGTTTCTTAATAAACCTTTCGATAGGTATTGGACCAAATATGTTTTAACTCATGTTGTCTTTTTGCGAGATAGTACATTTTTTCATTTGTTGCTTGTCCCCTTGTTGATGCTGATTCTAATGTTGGGAATTTTGATAGGAATAAAGTTTTCCTTTTCCTTTTCCTTTCCATTTTTGATGAGAATATAGTGCTTGCTCCTCTTCGTCATCTTTATTGTACATTGATTCCTCTTGTTGGAGTAGGTTCACTAACTTGTCAAAATAAATTTTCTGATCTCGAAAAGTTGAGTTATGTCACAAAAATGTGGTATGAAGGAGGGATTTATCTCAGTTCAATGGGAACAAGAGTTGTATTAGTGACCTACTCTCCTATGGCTAGAAGTGAATCACTTAATTCTGCAACTCTTCTTAAGAAATATTTTATTTTCTCATTTTGTTTAAACTTCAAAGTGTGTGTAATCGACTCTTCAAATCCAAAGTATGACATTCTTGTTCTTGACATCTTACACATGTGCCCAACTTATCCCACACTTCTTTGGAATATTTTGCATCTCAAATGTGGGGTTGCACATCATCGACACTATAAACAAGATTTTCATCTTTTCCTTCCGATCGGATCTATCAAACTATCTCTTTTGTGTTGTATCGCTTCTTATCTGGTTAAAAAACCATCTACAAAATTCCAAATCTCTTCAAAGTCAAGTTATGTCTTGATTTTTTCCTTTCATGCTGCATAGTTATTTCCTCTTAGAATTTGAGAATCTGGAAGAAATAATTTAGGGGCATTGGTATGCATTTTCGTAAATCAACCGACAAAGGGTACGGCTCTTATCACTTCAGTTATACAGTCTCCCAATCTATATACAGTCATTCCGATATACCAAACCTTTCTATATACGTGCCCTTCCAATATACTTGTTGGGTACATGGAAGAAGATCACCCTTTCTATATACTCGGTAGTACGTGAAAAGGTGTTAATGTACGTGAAATAATCTATTACGTGGTACCAAGACAATACTTGAAAGAGGTCTGTGTGATTATTAACACTGGCTAAAAGAAATATCCTCATATGCGTGTGTAACTTCACTATATACTCGGATAATTTCGAGTGTCTGGATTTACACACCTAGCAATCATTAATGATGGATGGGAGGGCTCAAAGTGTGTGCACTGTGTCCTTATTACTCCCTGTTGATTTAAAGGGTCGATGCCTAGATGACGTTGTTGCAGCTATATTAGGCGTTAAGTGCAGTAGTAGTTTTGAAGGCTTTACCAAGTGCACTTCCCGGAGGCATTGTTTATACCAAACGCTGCGAATGAGATCAAAGATCTTGTGAGTGATACAAACCAAAATTTTATTATTTTTTATTACAAATCTCTACTAGTTTTAAATTAGTTACAATATTTTACGGTTGAATATGGCAACCTACAAATTAGTACAATACATTGAAATATACAATTACATCCAAAATTCTAAAAAATTGAATGACAGAAACAAAAATGTTTTGCATGGGGCCTTGGTGCCCTTTAGTGCTCAAGATGATCTCTCGAGGAAAAAAAGCAAAAAAAAAGCTTAAAATGCAGTTTTTATCACAACTCCTTTGGAAATGTTGCTCGAATAAAAAAATAGGCTAATCAGGAGAAAACAATTTTTTTGGCCCTAATTAGGGTTTTTCTTGCTAAATTTAGAAGTAGGTTTAGTGATAACCAGGGGTTAGTGGAGGTTTTCTACCACTATATTTGGCAGTTTTGCCAATTTACCCGCCAATCAGAAAGACCAATACTTTTAATAAAATAAATGACTAGTAAGGGGCCCGATACCAAGATTCCACTCTTCTAAGACTTTCCTGTTATCCAACATGGCTCGCTATGGACTTTGACCATAATTGGAAGCAAATTGTATATAATGTGAAACAAACTTAACTAACCTTTGGAAATCCAACGTGGTGCCGATAGAGCAGGGGTCCACGTGGCTTATCTTGGGATAGAGGGTCGTTTAGGTCGCAGAAAATATGGATATGAACCTCCTTGATATCTCCTCCTCGTAGCTTTTCCGTTGTTTTATTTTTGGTTACGGGGTATTGGCTTCCATTTGGATCAACGTTGTTTGTTTTGTGCAAGGTTGTCAATCGAGACAGGGAGCTTTCTGCTTCGTGAATTCTAAGAAACGGCTCGGATTTTGTGTGCAAATCCAAATACATGGCTCAGTCAATGTAGGTTGCATGGAAAAATCAATTCACAAGCCCTGTGCTCAACTTATTCGGTCAAATAGAGGTGGCTTGGCCTAAGATAAGAAAGCTCGACCTGCTTGCAAAAAGAACTCAATTCTTCAATGTAGAAAACGTTGGTTGGTTCGATAGGAGCTCATGGCTCAGTCTTTGTGGAAGGGTCTACTACTCGGTCAAGGGTGGCTATTGTGAACATCACACTTACCACAATGTTCAAGAAAACTCTTGGCTCGGTACGAGCTATATTTAATTAATAATGTCTCGGTTGTGTCTTTTGTAACCCAGTGCAACACTTTGCAAAACACATCAATATCAATTAAAAAAACTCAATCCTTTGCTATAGGAATAGCTCAGTGGTAGAGGAACACGGTGGAGGCTAGATGAAGAGCTCAACAGACCTCCAAATTTGATAATACAGATAATATTATCTGTAGTCCTCTAGATTTAGAGGTAAAAAACTTGATTGGGGAGAATTTTTTTAATTTTGTGAATCTGATTAATTTCTAGGAAGCAAATTTACCTAGTGTAGGGAGCACCAAGGCAAAAAAAATGGTTTTCTTTTACTTGGAGTATCTCGGGATGTTGTGGGGATGCAAGGAATTCTCGGAAGATGCTTGAGGAAACACGTGTTCTCCCGGAGTGTAGATTCTTCTCCAAAAAAAATTCTTCCTTTCGCGACATCTCTTCAACCTTCTCTTCTTACGGGTTCAAATCAACCATCTCTAGTAGCAAATAAAAGTGTAGAAGAGGGACGAAAGCTTCACACTTTTATTAATAATCAATCAAATCAAAGTACAGTAGTGCAGGCCGCAATATTTATAGATATTGAACAACCAGATACAAACATAGAAGGATTTTGCACAGGTGCAACAATAATCATAATTACATAAGCTTCCAAAACTACTAACGGAAGCACAAATAATTAATACAAATAAAATTATTTGTTACAACTATGTAATAGATAATCCTACGAGAATAAAATGACAAATATGGTTTATAAAACCATATAACAATAATCAACTAATTACTAAATGTAACAATATAATGCATAAATTACTACAAAAATGAGTTTAACCTAACAATATCTTCTTCAATTGATATTAATTTCTAAAAGCAAGTGAACATATCTACTTATCTTATAAACAAACATCACTTTATTCAACTTCCATCCTTGTCTTCATGGGCTTAACAAATTTTAACACTTCACTCTTTCTTATGGAGCTTGAGAACATACCTAAATGACCCCCGATTAATTGACACCATTAACGTGCCTCGCTAGATACTAATGCAAGTCTTCTTAACTTGACCTTGATGCAATTGTTAAAAACATTCTTAAAATAGTTCTAGAGAAATCTTCCTTTAACTTCAAGCACTTCATCAATTTTACACACATGACCTATATATATGAAAGAATGATACAAGAAATATTTGCATACTTTGTTCATGGATATCAAAATCTCCATGAGACCATACTCTTGCTTTTTTAATCTTACTTTATTCCCTTTATGAGTTATCATGACTCGCCTTCTATCAAGTAGGTCACCACTTCATGGTCTACTATAACAAATATTTGTCATACACATTATCAAGTGTCATATACCTATATGTAACATAACCTTAAGATATCATTCTTGATCACAATCTAACCATCATATCTCTAGTCATGTTTAGCTATTCATGTTACTTATACATGCTTATAACACAAGGTCATATTGGTCTAATAGACCAATCTCCACTCAAGAGTCACAGACCTATATTAGGTCTAAAAAAAAATATGCCTCAACAATACACTTTGCACTTGTTCAATATATCTAACTACTTTCAATCCTAGAAAATTCTTTTAAAGCTCTTTACTATGCATCACATCTTCAAGATTTTGAATGGTCTGATCAATTCATCATACAAATGATTAAAAGACATACATTCACTTATCATTCATAGTTGTGTTCTTGAAGTCTCCATACCATCAAAACATCTTCACATTACCAAGTTCCACTTTCAAATATACACACCATCTTAACAAAGATTTAGTTTTAAATTATTTAATTCAATCTCCCCTTACTCTGTGATTCTTCCGATTGATGAGATCATCTAAGAATTTTTGTGGAGACATATCTAATAATAGGAATATAAATCAATATTTTTAGGAGATTCCAAGACCTCCAGGGCACATGTGGCATGACCTCTTAAACCTTCTTCTCGATCAACAAACTATGTGAATTATTGAATTTCTCCAACCTCTAATTTATTCTTACTTAGATTGCCTTGATTTACTCTTGGTTCCCATGCCTTATCTTTCTCTCTCTTGTACTCTAGGAGCCTCAAACTTCTTGATTTTCCTTGAGGGCCTATGATAACATAAATTTGCAATATGACCAACATTATGACAGTTATAGAAAACAACTCCATTCTTACCTCTTGGTTGGTGTGAACTAATACTTCTTCCATGGTTCCATGAATCCTCATTCTTGGAGAACCTTCTACACTATTTTTCCCTATGACCAAAATCATTACATGTATAATAATAACCATTGAAGGATTTTTCATACCTCATTGCATTAGCTTTTCTAATAACATTAGATTTTTTTTTCATGCCATCATCCTCCTTGCTTTAAACAACATTTTCTTGTGTTATGTCATCATCCTTCATGTTTTGATGATCTTCATGAATACTAGGACGAACATTATCATTTATTTTTATCTTCTTGATATCTCTAATTAATCAAAGAATTGTTCTATCATGACAAGACTTCTGGCTATCCAAGAGATCACCTAGATCCTTGGAACTATTATCAAACTTTTGAAAGGTTCTTACATTTCTTGTTGTTGCTTCATCACTTCCACTTTTAAGGACTCCATTTATTTTATTTCTACATGATACACTCTTCCTCTTTATTTTTAGGCTTGCATATATAATATTAATTTCCATTTTTAAATATTCAATGATCTCATCATACTCATGGGTGTCAATTTTATGTCTCTCATTGAGGAAATTAATCTTATATTTATAGTCCTTGGCATGTGTCTTCAATTTCTTGTTCTTATTCTTTGCATTCTTCAACTCTTTGAGGAAACTCATCAACTAAGCTTCAATTTATTATTCATATGAATACATGCATGAAACTCCAAATATGAAATCTTCTCTTTTATAGTTCCTAGATCCTTTGTCCATAAACAGGTTTTCATTGCCAAAGCATCATCATCATCAGAATCACTAGTTTCACTACTTACCTTAGATGAGTTGCAATCATCTTTGAAATATAGGCATCTCTTGAGCTTCTTATTTCCCTCAAACTTTATAAAATTATTCCTTCTTTCAGTAGACCTATATGACCTCTTATCATCATCATGATTTTCATCATATTCTTCATTCTTATGCTTGTGAGGACACTTGTTTGCAAAATGTCCAATCTCACCATAGTTGAAGCACTTGAAGGGAAACTTACCCTTATATTTTTTTAACCTTTATTCAACTTCCTAGAAAACATAGAAATCAATTCATCGTCATCTATATTCAAGAAAAATCATCAATTTTTTTATTTTTACCCTTTTACTTCCTTTTATCTTTGAAGGTTGTTTCCATCTTGGGAGGTTTTTCCTCGCATGTTCTAATTTAATAGGATATCAAGATACCATAGAGTTCATCCATCAGAAGTGTACTTATATACTTGAATTCCTCTATAGTTGAAACTTTAGGGTCAAAATTAGGAGATAGAGACCTCAACACCTTCTTTACCACCAAATAGTCTTTCACTTCTTCTCCTAATCCTCTAATAGTATTAACCACTTCATCTACCCTAAGGAGATATGTTGCAATGTTTTATTCTTCCTTCATCTTCAAACTTTCAAAATTACTCCTATAGGTCTGAAGCTTTTCCAACTTCACCTTAGTGTCACCTTCATAAATGACATGTATCTTATCCCACATAGCCTTAGTTATAGCACATTGCATTACCTTGACAAATTTTGACTCTACCAATCCACACAAAATGACATTCATTTCTTTAGATTTATCATTAATTATTTCATGTTGCATGATTTGGAGGATTTTGAGGAATAATGTACCCATCTATAAATGATTTCTAAATATCACATCCCAATGACATTATATGAGTTTTCATCCTGATGCTTCAAAATCTTAATTTGTCCCATTGAACAAAGGAGATTTACCAAATGACGAACCATTTTTTTGACTAGGCATATATGTGCTTCATGGATCACCTAAATATTATTAAGCTTGCTTTATTGGAACTTATATGATACTAATTTTTTGAAGCACAACCACTTGAGATGGGGTTGAATCAATTTTTTGCATATATTTTTCACTTATATTTTAACCATTCATTAATCATTCGTAAAGATATAGATTAATTAATGAATAAAAAAACATATGAGAATTCACTATAATAACACAAGAACACATGAGTCGAATATGTAAGTGGGAAACACTTGAAGGGAAGAAGAATCATTGAAAAAAAGATTGGAAAACTTACATATTATATAGTAAGGAATCAAATTTAGTTCAGCACCAATCCAACAAGGAGCACAAACCCCTAATAATTTTCTAGAGAACTAACCCTACAAGGAGCACCAACCCCTAGATGACTCAACACAAACTAAGCCACCTAATTATTTTTCACCTATAGAATGTTGCCACAAAAATTGATGATGACACTTGTTGTCAAAATTTCACCCCCCAGGGTAAATTTCGATAACATGCATCAGAGTTTTGTAGTTCCAGGCAAGTAGATTGAAACAGGAAAAATCACGAAAAATGGCTAAGTCCTAGTCCTAGGAGCAGTCGGGACATTTGGGACATCTAGGCGCGGATCGGCCGAAAAGCCTCCAGGCGGCCCGTGAAGCAAAGGGACATCTGGGCCACAGGTACGCGCGGGACGTGAAACGCCTGAATCGGCCGAAAGAAGGAAAAATTTGCCCAAGTCTTCATCCGGGACAAACGGGACACAAGTACGCTGGCACGCGAATCGCGAGCTTGGCCGTTCGGCCGAAATGAGAACAAACAGTCCGGAGGCAAATGGGACATCTGGGCCACGAGGACGCGAATCGGCCGAATCGGGCGAACCGGAAGAATTTGTCCCGCAAAGCACAGGGACAAGTGGGACAAATGGACGCGAACCGGCCGAATCGGGCGAACCGGAAGATTTTGTCCCAAGCAGCACTGGGACATCCGGGACAAATGAGACAAATGGACGCGAAGGAGCCGAAAGGGCCGAGAACCAACCAAATCATGACACGTGTCACAAAGGAAATGGTCAAAAAGTCAAAGGGTGAGTTTTGAAGGATCAGCCCGAACCAATGGGATAGTGCCACGTGTCCCAGCTAGGGCCCACAAGGAAATTTCAAAAGAGAGCCCACCGAGAGGTGGAGGAGAGAGAGTTGCTCAGCGAATCAGAACCTGCCACGTGTCATCCAGGTGGCAGAGCGCGGGAAGAAATTTAAAAATCCGTTTTCACCTGTTTTGTGCCCTAAATCTTCAGATCGACATATCTTTCGATCCAGAGCTCGATTTGCACGTTCTTTATATCAACGGAAAGCTTGTGAGATTCTCTACACGATTCTGGGGTCAATCTTGCATTTTGGTTCAGTTTGGAGAGAGAAAATCAAGAAACACCTCTGGCGCGAAATAACAAGCAGAAGTAATGCTTCAACAAACAACTTTAATGCAGCAGACAGTTCGCCGCTTCTGTTGGACAGCCCGCCGTTTTGCCAGGATCCGCCGCTTCTGTCATAATGAGATGAACTGAATGCAACCTGGAGGTGGTTGGAGTAGATTTGGCTTCCCCTCTCTCTTTCCTCTCTCATTCTTTCTATATATTGAAAAGAGGAGCTTCTTTTCAAGGGTCGAACATTTTCTGTTTTGCTCCTCCCTTCTTCTCCTATCAGGCGAATTTGTGGAGTTCGAACCTCTCATTTGAAACTGTAATATGACTCTACCTCTTGGCATTCTACAGTGTATTGTATCAATCTTTGGAGCAAGTAATACATGTCTGTGGATGATTCTCAACCCTCTCTGTGTTCATTTTGCATCCTCCTGGTCTTTCACTACAAGTTTTGTTATCTGTGCATGATCTTATATCACATTTGAATGGTCTGTGTTCACTGGAAAATAGGTGTTCTTCATTCCTCGGTGCATCACCTCTATTAGCTTAGATTTATTTTATGCATCTTCTTACCTTGTCTCCTTGGCAGATTAGATTAGGTTTTGAGAAAACCTCTGCATATTTCATGTGCATCTGAACAGAGGAATAGGAACCAGCCTTCTCTGGAGATTCATTTCTCATTTTGCGGGTCCCACACTTGGAGAAAGGATTCAATGTTGTGCAATCACACTGCTTGGATGCCCGAGTGATCAACCTAGAAACCTGATCTACATCCAAGGGTGCTGTGATTTTGCATCAACAGTTTTGGCACGCCCGGTGGGACCTAGAGGTCTCATTTTTATTGCAGCAAAGTTGATATGCATCTGCTGCAATTTTCTTGCTTGAAAAGAGCTATTATTCACATATCTGGCGACTCCAAGAGGAAGATCAACTGGTTTCAGTAGTACAGGCCTAAAAGCTTATGAGAAGAATCACAAGGTCAAGAGTTGGAGAAGAAGAAGTGTTGTTTGAATACCTGCAATTATCTCCAAGAAGAAGGCAAAGAGGAAGAAGGATTCAAAGGTCTCCATCTCCACCAAACAGAACTCTCTCAACTCCTCCACCTACTCGGCCTTTCATTCAGTATTCAAGAGTCCTTCGACCAATCAGAATGGTGCAACCACTAAATCCCTTTGTCAATTTCACTGGCAGCAGCCCACTCGCCCTCAATGCACAGAATCCAGTTCCAATTGCAGCATTGAAGAACATTCCATTTTTCACTGGAGAAAATCATACCACTCCTGGTGATCATGTAAAAGACATTGCTAACGTCTGTGCAATCCATGAGATAAATGAAATGGATGTGGCTGTCAAATTGCTGGCATCATCATTCAAAGGGAAGGCATTGCAATGGTTTAGGAGCCTTACAGCTGGTTCTATCACAAATTGGAATCAGCTGTGTATTGCACTTCATGAGTAGTTTGGAGAAAAGGGAGACAATTTGTCTCTACTAGAACAATTGACAACTATCAAGAGAGCCCCCAACGAGCAGCTGACTGATTTCAACTTCAGATTTCAAAGGTCTTGGGATAGGATTCCAGTGGCAGTCAGGCCAACAGCAGAAGGTGCTTTTCTATACTATCTTAAAGCTTTGAATTCTGATATTTCTATGTTAATTCAATCTATGGGAGGCACAACCTTACCTGCTGCTTATAGCATTGCCATTAGAGCCGAAAACTGTCTTATCCAAGCTGGTAAATTGGCTCCTAGGCCTCCAATGCCATTATATCCAAGTTTAGAGAGCCCAAGTGCTAGTCAAGCACCTGTCTTAGCTCCTATTCCCACTCCTAGAAATCAGAGTTCAAATGAAGCTTCCACTTCATCTCCAAGTGCCCCAAATGAGCTTCAAGAGGTCATGAAGCAATTGCAAAATCTAGGCAATGAGCTGGTCACTCTCAAAAGACAGCAAGCTCAAGGTTTTAGACCTTCATATCAGCCTCAAGCTCAACCTAATAGGCAGCCATATCAGCCTCAAAGGCCACCTAATCCAGCTGCAAATATGAATCAAACAAGGCCTCCTGTCAATAGACCATTCCAGCCCTATAATCCAAATGCCATATCTGCCTCTAGGGCATTAGTACCAGCACAAAACAACATTGCCCAGGAGTATGATTGGTGTTTTCCATGTAATGAGCCTCATAATCAATCCATGTGCTTCAATGGTGCTTTGACTCAAGCTTTAATGGTAACAACTACTGGTGTGGAGGGTGAGAACAGTCAAGAAAACAGCCAACAACAAGAAACATTCAAACAGCAATCAGCCCCAAATGACACCACATTGGTAAATTGGCAAGCAGAGGATTTTTGTGGCATGAACCAGGCAGTTTCTCAAGGTGTTGCAGCAAACACAAGGTCAAAAAGGAGAAATTTGGGTGAAGAACAGCCATTAGCCCCAGCCAATCCACAACCTTCCATGGCTCCACAAATGATTGGCAAGCAAAGTCCCGCTTCAAATGCACAAGGACAGCCAAGAACAGCCCCTAGGCCAACTCAAATGCCAGCTGTTGCTGCCCACATACAAGGAGTAAATGTGCAAACCAAGGGGCAGCAGAGAGATCCTTCATCACCATTCAGTATCATTGATCAGATGAAGAAGACAAACGTCAATATATCTATGTGGGAATCCCTAGCTATCCCAGGCCAAAGAGATCTGCTGCAAGCTGCCATGAAGGACTGGCCAACTTCGAATCAGCAGATATGCAAGACAAAGTGCTTACAAATGCTGCCCAATCTGAAGGAAATCATGGAGGACAACAAGGTAAGATGTTGAAACCCCCTCCTTTCTATGTTTCATTAATCATTGGAAATCAGCTAGTGCATAATTGCATGATTGATTCTGGAGCAAGTAGCTCTGTCATGCCCAAACAAATAGCTGATCAGCTAGGGCTTCAGTATGAAATAACATCTAAGGGAGTAGTGCAGCTGGATGGGACAGCAATAGCAACAGTTGGAGTGATTAGAAATTTGAGTCTTACCTTGCATGCATGTCCAAATGTTGTTGTTTTACAAGATGTGTCAGTCATAGACCTTCCACCACTCTTTGCCCTATGTTTGTCAAGGGACTTCACTGCCAAGATTGGGGGATATTTGTCCACTGATTGGTCACACATGCTGTTCAGAACGAGGTATGGAACTAAGGCTACAATTAGGTCAGAACCTATTGCAAACTTCCATATTGAGCCCTACACTCCAAGTCAGATTAATGTCAATTGCTCAGCATTTGATCAAGAAGATCACCCTAGCACTGATGAAGCTGACACTAAGGTTGGAAGTATCCCAGATTTGACTCTTGATGAATGGGAAAACAAGGTGCATGCTTTTGATCCTTATCAAGGAATAGAAGAATCTGAGCTAGGAGTCTATTGTATACATGAAGAAAGTCAACCTATTCCTAGCATCACTAAGCCAAACCACAAGGATGACAATGAGGTATGGCAGCTGTTTTTTGATGGATCAAGGAGTAGACAAGGTGCAGGAGGTGGAGCCGTGCTTGTTTCACCTCAAGGAGTAAAGTACTATTCAGCTTTTAGATTTCAATTTGCATGCTCCAATAACACTGCTGAATATGAAGCCTTGGTGCAAGGGATGCATTGGGCAATCAAGAAAAAAATAAAGAACTTGCAAGTTTTTGGGGACAGTGAACTGATTGTAAATCAGGTCAAGGGACAACATGCGGCCAAAAATGATCTACTCAGGTGCTACAAGAACAGGGTGTGGGACCTCATGGAAGATTTTGAGGGTTTCGGCATTAAAGCCATTCCTAGGAAAGAGAATCAAGCTGCTGACAGGCTTGCAGCAGTAGGGGCAGCCTTTGACATTGTAGAAAACATTCAACAAGACAAGGTACAGCCAAACATCCACGTGATTGTCAGGCCTTCGGTGCCGGATAACGATGTCAGTTGGCAAGTATTTGAGAATGACCAGCAAATCATCCATTTCTTGCAAGAAGAAGCTGAGTTCTCAGCTAAGAATCAAGAAAAGTTGGAACAGCAATATGGTGACCAAGTGATACAGCTGAGAACTGACAAGCTGCCCAAGGGACTTATCACTTTGGAGTCCATTTTTAACCCCAATGATCAGTTTAGAAAGGAGAAAGCAAACATTCAGGTCAAGAGAGAAGATTCGGTATCCATCTTGGTAGAAGAGAACAAGCCATTACAAATTGGAAAGATGACAACTGAGCAAGAAAGATGTGAGTTCATACAGCTATGTCAAGAGTTCCCTGACGTGTTTGCTTGGAGCTATGAAGACTTGAAAGGTTTCAATCCCAACTTAGCTCAGCATACCATCGAATTGGATCCAAATACTAAGCCTGTCAGGCAGAAACAGAGACCAGTCAATCCACACATGGAGCCTCTCATGAGGAAAGAATTGGACAAGCTGATTGAATCAAGAATCATATTCCCAATCAAGCATTCTAGTTGGGTTGCCAACTTAGTTCCAGTCAGGAAGAAGAGTGGAGAGATCAGGCTGTGTGTTGACTTCAGAGATTTGAATAGAGCCTCTCTCAAGGACCATTATCCACTCCCTTCCATGGAGCAAATATTGCAGGTCGTAGCTGGTTCAGAAAGGTTTTCACTACTTGATGGTTACTCAGGCTTCAATCAGATTATGGTGAAGGAGGAAGACCAGTTCAAGACAGCCTTCACAACCAAATGGGGCACATATGCTTACAAGAAGATGCCATTTGGACTGTCGAACACCGAGCAACATTCCAGCGAGCTATGGATATGGCATTCAAAGGCTTGATCAACAAGATAGTGCTGATATACCTAGATGATATTACTGTCTTCTCAAAGAATGCAGCAGACCATTTCTTTCACCTCAGGCAAGTGTTTCAGAGGTGTAGAAAGTTCGGAGTGTCTTTGAATCCTAAGAAGTGCATCTTTCTTGCACATGAAGGGAAGCTCCTTGGCCATATTGTCTCCAAGGAAGGATTAGCAATTGATCCAGAGAGGGTTGAAGCCATAAGAGCACTACCATTGCCAAGCCACAAGAAAGCCCTTCAGAGTTTCCTGGGAAGGATAAACTTTGTTCGGAGGTTTGTCCCAGATTTTGCAGCCCTTGTCAAGCCCATCACCAAAATGTTAAGGAAAAGCATGGCTTTCAAGTGGATGGCAGAAGGCAAGGAGAGTTTTGAAGCAATCAAAGAAGCCATCTCCCAAGCACCCACTCTCATCAACCCAGACTTTTCCAAGGATTTCATCCTCTATGCATTTGGAGGTGATGACACTATTTCTGCCATTCTGGTACAGCAGAACAAAGATAATGATGAACAGCCGATTGCCTTCTTCAGCCAGAGCCTAGATGACTGCGAAGTGAGGTACTCTTTTATTGAAAAGCATGTGCTTGCAGTAATCAGAAGCTTGAAGAAATTCAAGCATTTAGTCTCAAACAACAAGGTCCAGTTGCTAGTCTCACATGCTGGGGTTAAGGACTTCCTCCTCAACAAGGATTTGAATGAGAAAAGGGCAGGATGGATCACCCGTGTCATGGAGTATGACATTGAGATCAAGATCACCAAGCTGGTAAGAGGCAAAGGTTTGTGTGAGCAGCTCGCTTCCAAACAACCAGACAACCCGAAAGATAAAGAAGACGCTGTCCCTGCTATTACAAGATGATCAAAAACAGAAAATGATGATGTGTCCACTCCCTATTGGACTCAAAATATGATACATTTCCTATAGACGGGCATGTGCCCTCCAGAAATGAGCAAAGCAAAAAGAAGGTACTTCAGATTACAAGCAGTTCCATATGTGCTTGTTGATGGTGTTTTGTTTAAAAAAGACATCAACGGTGTTCTATTAAGATGCATTGGGACAGGTCAGATTGAGATGATCTTACACGAGTTCCATGACGGGGAGGCAAGAGGCCATTTCACCCCATGAGTAACAGCTCTCAAAATTATGAAAGCTGGTTACTATTGGCCTACTATATTCAATGATTGCTACTCATGGGTTAAGAAATGCAAGAAATGTGCATTCTTCACAGGGAAAGGAAGGTTAGCAGCACTGCCCCTTCGTCCAATTTCAGTAGATCATCCATTCATGCAATGGGGATTGGACTTCATTGGAGTCATCAATCCCAATTCGAGTCAAGGCCACAAGTGGATTCTTACAAATGAGACTATTTCACCAAGTGGACCGAAGCAGTAGCGCTCAAAGAGGCAAGTGAGTCTAACATACTAGACTTTTATGAAGGAATAGCAACCAGGTTTGGTGTGCCGGCCACCATCATATCAGATAATGCATTAGCATTCATAGGTTCAAAAATTACAGAATGGGCTATCAAGAATGGAATCTATTTGAGCACCTCTTCAAATTATTACCCGCAGGGTAATGGACAGGCAGAGTCCACAAACAAGAATTTGCTAAAAATCATCAGAAGGACTCTGGATGAAAATCAAAGAACATGGCATACAAGGCTAAAATCAGCGTTATGGGCTGACAGGATAACACCAAAGAGGTCTACAGGTAATTCTCCCTACAAGTTGGTCTATGGGAAGGAGGCAGTGTTGCCTATATCATTAGAATTGCCAGCCTTGGAGCTCATGAAGCAGTTTGAGTTATCTGAGTTCGAACCAATGGAGGTCAGGTATGCAGAATTGATGGAATTAGAAGAAATCAGAGAACATGCAGTTCAGATGATTGAAAAGGATCAGGCCTTAGTAAAAAGATGGTTTGATAAGAGAGCAAGAGCAAGGACCTTCCAGGAAGGGGACCTAGTTCTGAAATGGGATGCAGATCGGGCAAAACCAGGAAGGCATTCCAAGTTTGATGCCATCTGGAGTGGTCCCTACATGGTCACGGGATGCAAAAATAGTAATGCCTTCCAATTGTCTGCATTGGATGGAGAGGAACTTCCGATTCCGGTTAACGGAATCTATCTTAAACATTGCTACTAAAAAAGAAAAGGTTTGCCCTTGTAAATATTAGTTTAGATTTTCATTCCTCCAAGTGCGTATGCACATTGTCCTGTTGTAGTTAGGTTTCAGTTTTCCTAAGTGCTTTGGCACAGGTTTTGCTGCTCTCAGGTTGTTTTCTACAGTTCAGAGTGTTGCTGGAGAAGAAGTTGCAGTATCAGGCTCGTTTCAGGTTATTGCTTATAACTCCATGCCCAATGGATCGCTAAAAGGCCACTGATCTTCTACCTAGCAGGCAGGTGACCCCGCTGAGTCGTCAAAACTGTTGTCAAAATTTCACCCCCCAGGGTAAATTTCGATAACATGCATCAGAGTTTTGCAGTTCCAGGCAAGTAGATTGAAACAGGAAAAATCACGAAAAATGGCTAAGTCCTAGTCCTAGGAGCAGTCGGGACATTTGGGACATCTAGGCGTGGATCGGCCGAAAAGCCTCCAGGCGGCCCGTGAAGCAAAGGGACATCCGGTCACGTAGTACGCTCGGGACGCGAAACGCCCGAATCGGCCGAAAGAAGGAAAAATTTTCCCAAGTCTTCATCCGGGACAAACGGGACACAAGTACGCGAAGTACGCGAACCGGCCGGTTCAGCCGAAATGAGAACAAACAGTCCGGAGGCAAATGGGACATCTGGGCCGCGAGGACGCGAATCGGCCGAATCGGCGAACCGGAAGAATTTGTCCCGCAAAGCACAGGGACAAGTGGGACAAATGGACGCGAACCGGCCGAATCGGGCGAACCAGAAGATTTTGTCCCAAGCAGCACTGGGACATCCAGGACAAGTGGGACAAATGGACGTGAAGGAGCCGAAAGGGCCGAGAACCAACCAAATCATGACACGTGTCACAAAGGAAATGGTCAAAAAGTCAAAGGGCGAGTTTTGAAGGATCAGCCCGAACCAATGGGATAGTGCCACGTGTCCCAGCTAGGGCCCACAAGGAAATTTCAAAGAGAGCCCACCGAGAGGTGGAGGAGAGAGAGTTGCTCAGTGAATAAGAACCTGCCACGTGTCATCCAGGTGGCAGAGTGCGGGAAGAAATTTAAAAATCTGTTTTCGCCTATTTTGTGCCCTAAATCTTCAGATCGACATATCTTTCGATCCAGAGCTCGGATTTGCACGTTCTTTATATCAACGGAAAGCTTGTGAGATTCTCTACACGATTCCGGGGTCAATCTTGCATTTTGGTTCAGTTTGGAGAGAGAAAATCAAGAAACGCCTCTGGCGTGAAATAACAAGCAGAAGTAATGCTTCAACAAACAACTTTAATGCAGCAGTAGACGCGTTCGCTCGCAACACATTGGACAGCCCGCCATTTTGCCAGGATCCGCCGCTTCTGTCATAATGAGATGAACTGAATGCAACCTGGAGGTGGTTGGAGTAGATTTGGCTTCCCCCTCTCTCTTTCCTCTCTCATTCTTTCTATATATTGTAAAGAGGAGCTTCTTTTCAAGGGTCGAACATTTTTGTTTTGCTCCTCCCTTCTTCTCCTATCAGGTGAATTTGTGGAGTTCGAACCTCTCATTTGAAACTGTAATATGATTCTGCCTCTTGGCATTCTGCAGTGTATTGTATCAATCTTTGGAGCAAGTAATACATGTCTGTGGATGATTCTCAACCCTCTCTGTGTTCATTTTGCATCCTCCTGGTCTTTCACTACAAGTTTTGTTATCTGTGCATGATCTTATATCACATTTGAATGGTCTGTGTTCACTGGCAAAATAGGTGTTCTTCATTCCTCGGTGCATCACCTCTATTAGCTTAGATTTATTTTATGCATCTTCTTACCTTGTCTCCTTGGCAGATTAGATTAGGTTTTGAGAAAACCCTCTGCATATTTCGTGTGCATCTGAACAGAGGAATAGGAACCAGCCTTCTCTGGAGATTCCTTTCTCATTTTACAGGTCCCACACCTGGAGAAAGGATTCAATGTTGTGCAATCACACTGGATGCCTGAGTGATCAACCTAGAAGCCTGATCTGCATCCAGGGGTGCTGTGATTTTGCATCAACAACACCTATACAACTCTCATATCTTTTATCTTATTCAAATATGTCTTCTAGGATTCTTCGCTCAAGAACTTATTCACCAAGATGTCAAATGAATTACCTATTTGATAATATAACACTCTACATAAAATCATGAAATGTCCTTTTCTCTTCCTTTATGGTTAGAAATACCTTCCTCATCTTTCTTCTTGCTCACTCAACCTCTTTCTCTCACCACACAAAATAGGTCTTCTTCACTTATATATATATATATATATATATATATATGAATTAAGAATCATACACATCTATGTAGGCCATCATCAATCAAATAACAATTTATCAATGTGGATACATCATAATAAAATAATTTAGAAGTCTCTTTAGGTGTTCAATAGCACCTCATGCCCACATTTCTTCATTAGGACTCTATTAGATATATATATATATATATATATATATATATATATATATATATATATAGAAAATTAAGAATCATACACATCTATGTCGGCCATCATCGGTCAAATAACAATTTATCAATGTGGATACATCATAATAAAATAATTTAGAAGTCTCTTTAGCTCTTCAATAGCACCACATGCCCACATTTCTTCATTAGGACTCTATTAGGCCTAAATGCATAAAACAACTCCTTCACCAAACCTAAGTATTCTTAACCTACATGGCCTTATTCATTAATTCATAACTACATAGATATATTTTATAATTCCACTTCATTCCTCTTATGAGATTTACCAACTCTGTATTACCGTATCATGTCATGAAACCACCCATTACGACCAATTATTCCATTAGGTCTGTCACCTTTTAAACCATTGTTCACATATTGAAAGACATAATCATATCACCTCAACCATGAATGAATATTACATGAATATAAACCTCATAATCTCAGGGTTATCACTAACTTTGACAAACATCCTCTCTTGTACTGTAAGTACCCAGGAAGCACTTACCAACTTGCACTCCAAGAATTGTCCAAACTCCTCAAAAACCAATCTTGTAATGTTGATCATATAGCACCCAGGTGAACCATTAAAAATAATATAAATATTTAACATGATCACAATGAACCCTTGATCACTCTTTGAACACCAAATACTATGGTTAAGAGACAATTATTGGTTTTACAAACCAATCTCTAGATCTAACTTTCTCTGTCCTAAACCAAACCAAATAGGTCAACATGTTACATTTTTCCTATCTTAGCATTTGACCATTAGGTATCCTTAAAGGATTTAATCCTATCATATGAGACCTGAAAAAAACCACCATGTCCATTGGACACTAAAAATTAGAGCTTAAGTTCTGAGAAGAACTCATTCATCATGACAACCAAAATTTTTATACTACCCCTAAAAACCAATCTTCCTATATTTACTTCCACATACCCCCTAAGGGACATACCATGTCCATAAAAACCATGGAAATGTATTATGGCTTCCATACTGCCTCTATCATCTATTTGTGCACCATTTCTAGTGCTAGAATCTATAGCAAGCCTAACACCTTTAGAAACTTACTTTTTTCTCGTGGGACTACTCACTTTCATGATACTTCATTACCACCTGAAGAAATACGGAGGATTATACTAGAGTGTATAATCATAAAAATCGGAAAACCAATTAATTTTGGTCCATATTAATCGATATCTTCTCCATCACTACCTTAGTAGGGTTTTAGGAGGGTTTTAGACCACCTTACCTTCTTAACGATTGTTCATAAATCTTGCAGCCTTATTCTCTAAAATAGTGCTTAGAGATCCTTATTTGGACCATTTTTTCATCTCTCTTGAAGATCTCAACATCCCATGTAGAGGTTTCAAATTCCAATGAGAGTAAAAATTTCTTCTCGATCTATGATTCTCACTTTCTATTTGCTCGGTAGAGGAAAACACATTTTCTGGCTCCTTCCTTAAAATTAGAGCCTAAAACTTTTTCATGCCTATATAACAACCTAATACACCCTTCCCTATTCTTAACCGTTCACACTTAGCTTAGAATAAAATCATCCTACTTCATTAGGCCACCTAGGGCTTAAGATAGGTCTAGGTAAAGACCTAGAAAATATGTCCAAACCTTGTACACCCACTCGAGACACTTTTGAGTGTCTTGACACCTCATCCTTATGATCTCAATTCTCTTAAAGTTCTTAACCATCTAATTCATACTGTGAACCACTATGACATACCATATGCCTTCATGTATGTTGACTAGGCCTCCTAACTAGGATTTTTTTATCATGTTTGGACCTTCTATGCTAACCACTTGATGACATCACTAAATGAAACTATCAATAGACCTTCACACATGTTGTTCCTTTCTCCTTTTGACATCAATGAAACTTATTGGTAACATTAATGAAAACATGACTTTCTAACAAAAAAACATTCCATGATATAATGTAAAGCCTAAACAAATAAAGGTATGTCCAAAAAATGTAAAAAAAATTCACAACAAAACCTTCCTCAAAACTAAATGACATAATCAAACCCAGGAGACCCTCGTAATAGTGTTGACACATTAAGCATGAGTGGACCCTCATCATGTTCTTTCCTAACATACACACTCTATGAAAAACACTACTTCATACTCCTTGTCATTGAGTATAGGAAACCACACACAACCTTATGTTGAAATTAATCTACATTCATATCATAGTTATATGTTAAACCAAAACCCTATGTTAAACAACCAAAATCCTATGCTTATCCACAATATATTTTTTCTCAACCATTATAGACCTTTCTGTAAACACTCAATATTTTTTCAATTAATCTCTCATGGGTCTTACACCGCCTTACATGCCAAATCAATCTAACTTGATGACTTCTTCCCCACTTTCCATACATAAAATGTGTGTGCCTATCCTTCCATTAGAAATACCCCTTTCATTTGTAATTTTAGAGTTTTAAAACTAGCTATAATGACAACATTAGGAGATAACTATATTGCATTAGGAACCTATGCAAAATATCTAATAGAACCTATAAATTTCAACATCTATATGGTCTTCCTTCCTTGATTCTTACATAATGGCATACGCTATTGTAATTCATGAATTTTTGGGAATTTGATGGATTTACAAAAACAATATTCCCTAGGAATTTCTAAGGCATAACACTTGATTGTATTACCATTTACCTAAATCCTTCATACACTCATTCATGCACCTTATAGTTGAATTCATAGAGACTTTTATATGAACAAGCTTGTAAATACTTTCATTAGGGAATTTTTGTACATTAAACAAGAACCTAATGAATCTTCCACACATTTCATTTTGACGTGGAATAAATTTATTTAACCATGTTCTTATGCCCCAAACATAGATCAAAGAGAGGTATGTGACATTTTCCTCCATGCCTTCAATAGGGAAACCAAGGAAGATGTAAATAAGTTACTATATTAGTATTTAAAATAATATTTAGAGATCACATTGAAAATTGAACAAAGAATAATAAATAGTGGTTGTATGGCCTTAAAATTAAATCGAATACTTTTTTGTCACTAACAAAAACTTAGGGATACTAAAAAAAATTGAAAAACACACTCAAGCTTTGAAAACTACTTAGGGTCCAAAGGTTCTCAATGAAAAACCATAACAACACTACAAAAGGTATTATGAATAAACCAAAAATTCAAACTTACCTAAAAATATGGTCAACTATACCAACAAAAGCAAAAATGACAATCATAATGGAAATATCTCGCACAAATAAAAATTAACATACGTTGAATGTGGTTGAATTTAATTGGGATCCAAATACTAATTTTATTACAACTAGAATAAAAAACAACCACCAATTCATAATAGAAATTGAGATGGCCAATATAAAAAAACTTTGGTCTCAATCATGACTATCCCAATAAATTTGGTAACTTGATACAAGTTGTAGACTAGAAGAATCATAAACCATAAACTTATGATCTTGACTTGCTCTATATATTCCATAGGGTTTAGAAGTCATGATACCACCACTTGCAGGAATATAACTAGCTTATCCAATATATCCCTAAAACCAAATACACACTTTTACCGAGAAATTTCTATGGGAAATGAACATTATGAATCATTTGTAGAAAAATTTAGGTCATGTTAGACTTCAAAAATACCCACTTGGGAAATTATCAAAATCCTTCTACTAAACCATCAAAGACAATGCTCTTCTAAGTAATGTATAACTAAAAATGTGTAACAATAAATAAAACTACCTCAACCAAATAACAAAAACAACAAATAATAACTTGAAATGAAACCATGAAATTAAGGACTCACCTTCTAACATTGTTAATCCTAATGTATCCCTTTGTCTCGATAGACAAGGATAACCATGCAAGATCGAGGTCATTGAACTAGAAACTTACAAAGAATCCAATATAAATACTAGAGAAAATATCAATTTCCTGGTTCCATCTAGAAGCCCTTTGTATGTGAAAAAAATAGAATCCCTAAAAATAGGGAATTATGATATTCTTTTTGATCGAGCACTAAGAAATTTTCTAACATTTCATTTCTAGATCTTTTGAATAATTCTCATTCTCATTAACTTGTACTTGAAAATGCTATTGGAATTGGGTATTTATTTTATGTAGCACCCCAATAGATCCATAGGTCAACCACATTAACATGGATATGTTACCATCAAATTCCATGATAAGAGATGTTGGTTATTTATTTGACTTGATTCAACTACCCACGTACACCTAAATAGATAGAGGAGGATACCCTACTCTCCATTTTCATATTTGGATATATGATAATTTGGTGAAATGAGCCATCATGGATGCTAGGGAAGTTGTAAACATCATATATTCTTTTTCCTTTTGCAAAAGTAATGTTATGGTAAGAATAACTTCTCATATACATTAAGCACTCTTCATGATTATGATAATCTTATATCCATATCACTCAGAACAATCATTCTCCTCACTCATCTAATTTTGAAGATGGCCCATAATGAATTTTATATCATATAGTGGGAAACTAATATTAAAATTATCTTAAGAAGACCATGATTCCATTGCATTAAGTTTCTTTCTTCAAATCTCTTTCAAGAAGTTTTACATTTGGGAAAGGTTTACATTGTAAAAGGAGATCCAAATACGTTTTATATAGTCCAAGCTACTACTAAAATACTATTCCACATACATGTTCATCATGAATCACCTATGAATGAAATATAAACAATGAAACCTCTACAAAAGGTAAGAACTATATTATGAAGGATGATGCTAAATGTATATCCAATATTTTAGATCTCGACCTAGTCCTTGTGAGGAAAATACAAAAGAAAATCCCAAAGTTTGAAATGAAATCTCTTCATCAGCTAATTGTCCTAAATAAAAAATAGATACTATGTCTTTGAATACCACGATGTAAATTATCAACATCCTAGAAAAGGCTTCCCTTCTTGTGCTTCGGTTTGACCCAAAAGGGCCTTCTATGTACCATGTCAACTTTCTTAAAAGAAATTAAGACCAAATATCTCTCGACCATAGCAGAAGATGTGAATATCATCAAAATTAGTGATATTCGAGACTGTCCATCCATATTATGCTATAATTCACTCCCTCGGAGTAGCTTATTGACCATGTACTATGATGGAACCAAATGTCTTACAAGGGTAGGGATATATGTCATCTTGATTTATCTTGGGATAAGGATTTCACCATTTAGTTTTCTTTTAGAAATCAAATTCACTAATAACACATATGAGTGTGTATACTTCTTGAATTACCTCCTTTAGCTCACAAATTTGGTATTCGAGTCTTCATATCCTTGGAAATTCACTTCTAATTACCAACTAAGTAGAATAAATCTATCGAAAAATTCGAACACTTACAACTATATAATAATGTTGTCCATATGTTGTTTCAAGACATCAATTTCATATCTTTGAATACATCCCTAGGAGTAAAAATTAGATATATGATGCCATTGCTAATACTTTATCATGGTATTATCCTATGCATAATATTCCTCAAGCAGATTTTGTTTTATCACTAAGGGAAGTCCTCTCGTGTAGGAAGAATACCAACTCAAGGAAGGTGTCATTGAGATAGATGACCTTAGTTTATTAAATATCGACATAAAAGAGAATGACAAATCTATTTTATACTATGCACATGTTTACAAACACCTTCCTCCCTCACATCATAACAAGGATTTTTCCATGACTGTGAACCCTTCAACTGTGCAAGAAGTGAATACTATGATTCGTATTATAATATTAAACACTACGATTTGGTCTTGGAAGACCTTGATGTTTGTGAAGCTAATGAGGAAACTTTAAATCTTCCTCCAATTCAACTTGAGTTGAAAGAAGTCAATTCTTCTCTCATTTAAGATAATATCCTTATAAATATAGGAATGGAGGAATAATCAATGATCCTAAAATGTGGTTCTTCACTATTGTCACAAAAATTTGAAGATATGTTAGCAATATTTTATGTCTCTTTGATTTTTTTATCAATTTCAATGACTGGCTCATGAAAATGGCTTAAATTCCCTAACCATGGTGGGATTGCCTATCACCTATTGATGGTTGATCTTCCTCTACATTTAAGAGGGAATATTCCTCATATAAAGTAAGTATTTTTGGGTATTTGGATACTTTGAAATAGGAAGCAGAGTTGAAAGGGTGGGAGAAGAAAATAAGAGATGGAAGGGAGTAGTACACAACAAGCTAAACACATAGCGATATTTGGATAACTCAAGAATAATAATAAAATTGGGTAAATCATCTTTCACACATGAGTAAAATAACATGAGAAGTAATTACAAATAGGACAAGAAACACCAAAAATAAAAAAAATATTTACCATTCATGGATTACTAGTGTATGTCACAAAGTACACCTGAAAATATATGTAATATAAGATTTGAAAATCCTAGCATCACTTGTAATAAAAATGAATGGAAATGTGGATATTTATTTTTCAAATTTACTCATGTCAATTATTCATGAAGTATGAAAATACATTGTACACAAAAAATTAAGGAGAATCTAGTCATAGCTAAGAGAAAAATTAAGATAATCTTGTTTACAATTGAGCCCAATCTACTTCTAAGCATTTACAACTTACTCTTCATATTTTGGGTGAATTTTCAACTTATACTACAATCCTAATATAGAAATAGAAACTCTAAGTAACCTAAGTCACTTTTTAAAAAGTTACTTTTCAATAGATGAATAGAAAGTTATAGAGAGAAGAATTTGAAAAAGTCTTATAAAAAAGAAGATGGTCAAGGATGAGGTTTTAATCTTCCCTCATTCTAGAGATGAATTTTGCAACTAAATAACATATTCATTTTCCTATTCTCTAATAAGAGCACGTATTTTCATGGACATAGAAATGATGTTCCTCATATTAATTGGAATGATCATAATTGGTCATTCAT